>WWET01000712.1:56025-69260 GCA_011038615.1 Limnodynastes dumerilii
CACCCCCTCTCAGCTGCAATCCCAGACAGGCTCTAAAACACACATCCAAAATGGAGGTTGCTTCAAATCGGTTTATAAAGTAATATATATTGCAGGTGCTCAAAGCAAGGGAAATTTGCACAAAAACAAGACATGGCCTGGCACTCTAGCCATTACTCAGTTACTAATCATGATCTCCTATCTTTAAAATAAAAGTCAGAGAATTAGTTAGAGATATCTGCAGATATATATATATATATATATATATATATATACATATACATATACATATATATATCAATACACACACACACACAGATATAGGTAAATATAGCTATATATCTACACACACACATATAAAATAACATACATTCATAATACTCTCACAAAACAAAACTTGTTTACACACACAAACCACAGTTTTAGACACACACACACTTATACCCCGTTCAGATTACCAGCTAAAAGCCGGGTGAAATAGCCGGGTTTCATGAAAACCCCGGCTTTTTCTGGCAATCTGAATGCGAACCCCGGCTCTCTCTAGCTGGTCTTAGACCCGGCTAAAAAGAAGGGGTTTGCGGAGAAAGCTGGGTCCCGCGGCTCCACTGCACAGCGGTGACCCGGGAAATCCCGGGTCCCCGCTGTCAGTGTGAACGGGCAGCCCGGCGTGTCCCTGCAAATCCCCAGGATTTGAAAACCCTGGGGATTTGCAGGGCTGGTAATCTGAACGTGGTATTACTTTGTCAGCAGGGAGCTGTGCCGAGATGAACTGTGCAGGTAGTGGGGGTGGTGCGTAGCAGAGTAGAAGCCAATCAGGGAGTTGCACAGTTGCATTTTCTGCTACCTGATTGGTTGATTACCAGGCGCCAGGAAAGGCTTGTGAGGAGCTCCTTTCAGTATGTTAATGATGCTGCAAGTATCAGTGAGAATCTCATCTGCTTCTAACAGCCACTCTCTGCAGCAAAATACTGGCCCATCCCTCCATAACCCATCTGGCATTTGCCAGATGGCCAATCTGGCCCTGCACATAATACAGTAGATATGTGGCTTAGCTGGCAGAAGTACTTAAGAGTTACCAACATAGGGCTGGATACAGACTTAAGTAAGTGCTTGAAATTAGTAACTCCTGGGCTAAACCATGCTGATTGCAGGGGAGTCATATTTCATCTGTTGCAAACAGTATTAGAGTTGAGAGGTGATGTTTCCTATCCCAAGTCTAAATAACAGTGTGATAGTAACCAGGGGCATTTCAAGAAGTGAGGGGGCCCTTGTGCAGGATTTGTTCATGGGCCCTCCCCACCCCCTTACCTGAGACAGGACAATCCAGATTCGTGGACCTCAAAAGGGGCAGATCCTCTTTTCGGCCCGCGAATGGGGACAGTCCCACCGCAGGGGAAGGGGGGCTCATTTGGCATCTATTTCTTCCCTCCGGAGGATCTTAGATGGAAGAAATAGATGCAGAATGGCCCCCCTTCCCCTACCAACCCTAAATGCAGGATGAATGCCACAGGGCCCCCTGTTCTGAGGGGTCCGTGTGCACTGCACACCCTGCACCCATTATAGATACGCCTATGATAGTAACGCAGGTCAGTATCTGTGTGCAGTAAATATGAATAATGGAAATGGAATGGAAAGGGGAGAGAAAAATATAATGCAAAATACTGCACACACAAATTTTGATCAATTGAGTGAGATCAGAGGTGCTCCCTTAGTACTAGAGATAATTAAAGGTAAAGGGAAAACAAAGCAAGTACATTTAGTCAAGGGGCACACTCAGGGCACATGAGTAAAAATGTACTTTTATTAGATATATATTAAAACAGTCTAGCAACTAATTTCCCACATAAGTTAAAATTAAAATTAAAAAGGAAAGAAAAAATGGTGCTCGTGATTTTAATATATATCTAATAACAATAATTTAAACTCAACATGTGCCCTGAGTGTGCCCTTTGACTAAATGTACTTGCTTTGTTTTCCATTTATCTGTGTGCAGTAATCAATTCAAAGATACAGTATATCTCTGTATGCAAAGAATACAATTAACCTGACTTCCCCTGCAATCAACATGGTTAAGCCCAGGAGTAACTAATTTCAAGCACTTACTAAAGTCTGGATCCAGCCCATAATTCTTTCCCCTCTTTAGCCGTATAAAAAAAATGAATATTTCTTTCTGCATATTAATAACAAATTGTACATTTTTATTATTAGCCTAGTCTGGGGTTGATTTGGTTAATCAATTTGGATATTTTATATAATATTTTAAATCAGAATTTATCAGATATTAATAAGTATTGGCAAAAAATGTAGTCACCTTAAATTGAATTATTTGTCAGCTTAATATCTCGCAGCTTGGACACTGCAAGTAATCAGGATGCGAATGCAACAAAGCGACAGGTAATATTTTCCCCTAACCCTTACCCTGCCACAGTGCTAGATTAAACCCTGCGGAGGCCCCTAACATGTGGAGCCTGTGGACCCTGTGGAGGCCCTCCTCACATGTTCCTCTACAGGGAAAACATTGAACTAAGTATTGTGCATGTTGGCCCGCAAGATAGAGATGACCATCACTACTGTACAGTAGACGGGTGTGGGTCCCCGCAAAGAACGGCCCTATTTCGATTGATATGCCTTGAAGTGGCATAGCAATCGATCCCTGGAGCACCGAACACGGTGCTCTGAAGGGTGAGTGACTAAACTAACCCCAACCATTCCCCTAATTCTAATCCTAACCCTCCCATTCCATTACCCTAACCCTCCCTTCTCCCTAGCCTAACCCTCCTTTCCCCGCAGCCTGACCCTAATACTCCCTTCTCTATAGCCTAACCCTAAGACCCCCCTCCCCGCAGCCTGACCCTAACCCTCCCCTTCTATGGTCCTAACCCTCCCTTCCTAAGTGCTTAACCCTTACCTCCCCCTAATAGTAAAATTCCCCGGAGAGGTTACTCACCTCTCCTGAGCTGTCAGCGGCAGGTCCTGCAAAAATGAATGGGTGAGTAATGCCGATCGGCACACTCTGCAACCGCATTAGACAGACGTAGGTTGCACTTGTACAGAAATTTTTTACAAACAGACAGGTGAAGATGAGCTTTCAAAATACAAACTGTAATGTAACTCTAATGTCTATTGTTTTTTTCACTTTAAGTTGTTAATGGGTACATTACATTTATACAATATTTTCTCTATAGAGACTTTAATGTAAAAGTTTCATTTCTTTGAGTTTTTTTATTCTATCGTTTGGAAACAATTTAAGAGAGCTTGACTGTCATTTTCTTTCAAGCTCAAATCAATATTATTTTGATCATTTGTCACAGGCCTCTAAAAGGTGCGGGGTCCATAGTTTACTCTGCCTATGGTAATCCGGAACTGCCTACGCCCCCTCCCCCCTTCTATCAGCCTAAACCTCCATGTCCCACCATTTAATCCTAACACTTCCCTTAAACCTCCTTATCCTGCAACCTAATCCTAACCTTCACCTTCTATCAGCCTAAGCTTAACCTTCCATGTCCCGCAGCCTAACCCTAATCTTCCTCTTCTATCAGCCTAAGCTTAACCCTCCATTTTCCGCAGCCTAACCCTAATCTTCCTCTTCTATCAGCCTAAACTTAACCCTCCATGTCCCGGCCTAACCCTAATCTTCCTCTTTTATCAGCCTAAGCTTAACCCTCCATGTCCCGCAGCCTAACCCTAATCTTCCTCTTCTATCAGCCTAAGCTTAACCCTCCATGTTCTGCAGCCTAACCCTAATCTTCCTCTTCTATCAGCCTAACCTTAATCACAGCCCGTCAGGAAGAGTACCATTTGATGTTGGGAATGGGTACCTTGTGGAAATAGTGCCATTCATCTTAGCACTGTTTCCCAACAGGAATATTTCTTATTTGCATGATTTTGGCAATTAAGTGATTAAGCTGTCAGCTTTACTGGTGTCAGCTATTGCTAATCGCAACAGCAGCTGCATCCCATTTCAATGTTTACAATACTCAACTGTCCGGCAAGCCCAGAAGGAGTTTCTGCTGCAGCGCTATCAAGAGCTTCACAATTCTCCTATACCAGTGTTGGCTAACCTGTGACACTCCAGGTGTTGTGAAACTAAGAGTCCCAGCATGCCTTAACGGCAAAAGTATAGCAGATACTTGACAAAGCATGATGGGAATTGTGGTTTCACAACACCTGGAGTGTCACAGGTTAGCCATCACTATCCTATATTGTGCATGTGGGGGATCAGTGGTTGATAGGTAAGTATTATGCCTTACAATAAGACTGCTATCCTGAGATGGCAAACATATAGGTGAAAAAGTGGAGAAGAGCTAGGTTGAAAAATGATAGGAACAGCGGGGTTTGAAGAAGCCCTGTGTAGGAGAAATTAGTGGTTCACACAGCTTTACTAAATGACTATTACTCCTATCACTACTCCCATTACTACTACTATAACTACTGCTCTCTTACCTCTTTCTAAATAGATCAATACATTGCTCAATTAATTAATGAAAATCCTCTGTGGCATTGAAAGGGTATCCTCTCATAGGCAGCAGATGATTCTATTCTTTTCACATCCTATACTGGAAAAATTTCAGTATTGCGAACTGACAGAGCGTGGCCATTGGCCATCTGTAGTAAATGGATCTTCAGTGATCCAATCTGTTGGCTTAGCCTAAATAACCCCATATGGAGATGAGATATTGCTAAGACTTTGCTCTGGGGCTACTGCAGTAGTTTCAGTTCTGCTCCTCTGTTAGTTCATTAATCTACAGAATAAATGCTGAGGAGTACAGGACAAGGGTGCATGGCATGAAATTCGTTTGATAACTCCTCTTGCAGGACTTTATATTGCTGAAGGTAACAGCAGTGTGTAGCTTGCAGTTATAATGGAGGGTTGCAGGACACACTTGAACAATTGGCTGCTTTTTAAGAGCCACCTAACATTGCAGTGTCTTGATTTGCTGCTTCCATCAACAAAAGTCAGTCATATTTAGTCATATTTAGACCATAGGTTCTCGCTTCAGCAGTCTACCAGTAACAATTAAACACACTTTTATTCAAGTATCACTGTCATTCTTAAGCAGTTTAGCTGGGCTTCCCTCTTACTCTCCTAGCTGATATAGAGGGCACTGAGTCACACCCAACTTAAATCTCCCTTCCATGCCACCTCCCCCTTATTATACGTACCTAGGGCACGCCACTTTCTTCCTAACAAACTATGTGCAGTCTTTAAAGGCCACACGTAGTTAATCTACGTACCCAAGTGATACGTAGATTGTGTAAATGACCTACAGTACTACACATGCGTAGTAGGTTCATTTTTAAAACTCTGCACCTAAGAAGCCCGAGCTTCTTATGTGTGAATACAGCCCTGTGCAGCTAACAGTAATTATGAAACCAAATATGTTTACCTGAAATATCATACTAGTTAAAGTCTCGTAACTGGCCTGATCATATGACATGCAACAATCTATTGATTTTAGTCTACTACACAAGTGTGGGACCCATGAACATGATCTTACACCAATCATTAGGCAACCTAGACAACCAATGACCTTATGCCCAACTTTGTTGAGTAAACATTTCTACTACCGGGACTATCTGTAAGAGCAGTTGAACAGTAGTACTGATTGCTCAGATCCCGGCTCCATAGCAACAGCAATTTTTTCATTGGTATTCATTGGAGGCTAGTCAAACAGCCTCTCTTTCATTTATGCTTTTGGCATGAGCTTTTGTGAGTGGTCGCGGCTGTTTCTTAGCAGCCAGAATGCTCACCTATCAAAACAGGGAGGCAGGACTAATAGACCTTGCTGATTGGGCAGTCCCCCTTTAAATAGCCAGCAATGGTTGCCGGTTATAGTGTGATTGACATACTAGCTCCGTTGTTCTATATTTTGTTGCTGATTATCTGGCGCCACCTTCAGGGGCTCCTGTGAACACATGGCTTTTGGCTAGGCTTAACGGCCCGGATTCACAATTATGTAGTTTTTGTCTTACATACGTTGTTTTAAGAATTAAATTATTATGCATGCGTAGTAGTTTGTTTACGCTATCTACGTACCATTTCTGTATGTAGATTGCGTAAACGCAGTCTAAATCAATTCTTAAAACAACGTATGTAAGTGAGTCCAGACCCACGTGTGGACATGTGGTTTCTCATAACACTGGAAAGTACAGTATGTTAGGGAGGTAGAGTTGCTTATATTCATTTATTTATTTATTCTATTAGACTATACAAATAAATCCCCCAAATACATATAGGGATATGTGTTTTAACCTCTGGAGGCCAATATTATGTGATAATAAAAATGTAAGTTAACTTTCTAAACTGTACAAGGAAAATAACAATCCAAATCCAGTTTGCAGATACAAGTTTTTTTTTAAAGATTCCCTGCAACATTTGATCACAGAACAGAGGCTGCTGAATGAGAGATGGCCAGCCATTTAGCTGAAGGGAAGCTTATATATTGTTGTAAAAGGAGACTCAGTTCTAGGTGACATTTTTCTATTATTGATGTGGTAATTTGAAGCATGACAAATCAACTCATCAGGCTAATTATAGTTATCAGTTTCAGGCCTATGGCGCACTTAATCTGACAGTGCTCTAGATTTGTCTGTGATTACTGTAGCTAGCTGAGAACTGATGATAATATATATTTTGACAGTGTCCAGCAAACTTGCTGTTACCGTCTCAGCATTACAGAGATTTGAAGGCAAATCATTTCTACCAGGTCCGGAGGGCAGAGGAGATTCTGAAGCAGATGTTTTGATTTACACCGGATAGGCAATCCTGTGACTCATATGAGTGCTGTACATCAAACAGGATGTGCCTGGTCAATGTATATAAATTCTACTACTAGTAATGATCTCATTATATATTAAACACAAACAGTGCACCAAAAAAAGCAGTGGGAAGAAAAATGTATAAGAATAACACAGGAGTTACAATAAACATGCAAATTACAGAAAAGATACATAAAGATCATTCTGCTTTTGTATTAATAACTGATTTATTTATAACATAATGAGCATATTAATTTAAAACAACATGAGAGCTAAGCTCACATGTGTATAAATATTTTGCCTATTTCAGTCTCTAAGAATCAAAATAAAGTGGGAACTCGTTTCTCTTGGGAATGAATTACCATATCAAAATGGAGAGCGAGCAAAAGATTTTAAAATATATTATAATGCTGGCATACAAGTGCAGACTGACCTTCCCCTGGGCTTCTGCTATATGTCAGGGGACAATTATGCGCTCTTATAGTTGATCTCCTCATCAGAAAAGCTTTGTATAGAGATTTGGTTGTAGATTATCGATTCATGGAGGGATACAAAGGGAGTGACATGGAGGATCTGTTTAATAATAGTGCAGCCGATCCGAAGCTACACAGAAGTCAGGTTTATCTTTGACCTTGACAAGGTATCTTTGGAGATTATCAATAATTGCCCATCGAGCAATCTGAAACTGACTCTTCTAGATAAACTAAGGTCTTCTCCTCTGGCGATAGCTGCAGCTGGTGCTTTCTGCATGTGCACAGAAGAAAAATCATAACACACCTACAGTATGTCCATGGGAGAAGACCAAGTAAGTCCCAAGTAAGAGGTAGGTCCCATTTCTTTTATAAGTGGTTGATATCCTTGTGAAGGACAAATTGAGAAGAGTTAAGAGATATGGGGGCTCAGTGAGTAGCGCTTGTGTCTCACAACACTGAGGTTATAAATTCGATTCCCGGACTAGGCCTTATCTGTGTGGAGTTTGTATGTTCTCCCTGTGTCTCTGTGGGTTTCCTCTGGGTGCTCTGGTTTCTCACACTCCAAAGACATGCTGGTTGGTTAATTGACTGCTGAATAAATTAGCCCAATTAAGTGTGCATGTAGGTGTTAGGGAACTTAGAAAGTAGCTCCAATGTGAATGTTAAATATTTTGTGTAAAGCGCTATGTAATCTGATATCTCTATAAATAATAAATTGTGATAATGAAGAGCCAGCAGTGTGATGAAGGGGCAGAGTGACGAATTATCATTTAAATGTTAAAATGTTTGTGTTTTTTCAGGGCTTATAAAGTTACAAAGTTTTGAAGGGGCCCCAGTGTTCAAAGCATCCTAGGTGTGGATCTGATCCAAAATAGCAAAGCTGTAACTAGTGGTGTGCGAAAGAGTAGGCTGCAAGGGGCACAAAGCTAAGGGGGTTACAATTAAGTTAACATTTGAGTTTAATTTGCTTTCCATATCATGACTAGGGGCCAAAAATGATTCTTTTTGCCGCTGGAGCTACAGTTTCACCTTTAGCCATCTAGTATGTTTTATCACCTTCTGCCCTTTCACAAGTAGGATCTGCTGCTCTCATTTCCCTTGCTGTCAATATATTTTCCCTCTGGACCGGATCCAGACCTCTGCATGTTTTACGAATGTGCAGGGGGTCTTAAAGTCTGTGCGGAAGAGGGGAGTGAACTCCCCCTGTCACTAACCTCTTCATGGACTTTATGGCAGATAGCATAAAGACACAGACGTGCGGATCAGTGGTCTGTACGCAGGGGCATTTTAAGAAGTGAGGGGGCCCTTGTGCAGGATTTATACATGCCCACCCCCCCCCACCTTACCTGACACAGGACTGTCCCGATTTGTGGACCTCCAAAGGGGTGGGGCATAACTGCGCTTTAACTGCCGTTCCTTTTTCGGTCCGGGAATCGGGACAGTCCCACCGCATGGGAAGGGGGCCTCATTCGACATCTGTTTCTTCCCTCTGGTAGATCTTAGAAGGAAGAAATAGATGCCGACCACCAACCCTGGGTGCAGGATAAATGCCACAGGGCCCCCTTTTCTGTGCTGCACACCCTACACCCATTATATATACACCTATGCCTGTATGACTGCTGAATCCTGGCACTTGGCAAACCCTGCCCATACTGTAAAATTTTAAGACCCGCGCCCACCTTGACGAGTGGAGGGGAAGAACCGCCCCTTTGTACGAAAATCTCTCAGTTCCATACAATAGGCATGTGCCCTCCCCTCCAGACACCCCACTTTGCATGGGTAAGTAGAGTGTCGTTCCTAACTCTGGATCCAGTCTTCTGTAATCATTTCAGTGATCCTGAACCCATTTGCTACCCAAATTTGCTAGATGATCATTTTAAACCGTCAAGCACTAGTGCGATGTAAGGGAATTCTTTACATAATCCTTCTAGGAAAACAAGGAAAGCTTCATGAGAGAGAGAGAGCCTTTGAAATTGAAATAGTTTTTCGTATCTTTGTATATTGTGCCTTCAAAGGATCAGACTAGCAAATGAGGCTTATTTGGAATCAGACTTCAAACGGTCCCTTAGGGCACTCGTTGCACAAGAAAAAAAGATAAGAAACATGATTTACAGTAACTCTAAAGACCAAATTACATACCTGAAACATCTCTGTAATATATGTTGTGCTGTATAAATTGTATGTACTATATTTTATACATTATTTTGACTCAGCAATATGTCCCAATACTAGGATTCCCAGCGGAACTCTTTAGGGCAGATATACACAGGCAATTAAGAGAAATCTTGCAACAAGATGAGAGAGATAACACAGCTTGTCAGGAGATTAGGTCCACTTCACCAGAACCCACATATCATTGCACTTACAGAATACCCAGCGGAAATAAGAAATAGAAGACAGGTAACGGATGGTTTCCAGTGCTGTTCACATAAAAGCCTTGTGTCTGGGAAAATGATGTGTTAACAAATCTTACTTTATTTCATATATGTGCATTGATCTTATATTTTAATTGGTAGGACCCAAAATAAATGATTCTAATTTTACATTTATTTTTACTAATGTACTATGCGTCTATGGCATAAAGCGCATAGTGTGGCTACACCCCATGCTATGTACCCGGAGACCGACATAATGCTTCAATAGCCATAAAGGGATGGATCCAGACCTAAGTGCTTGTTACGTTTCATTGCGTAGCGTATTTACGCTAGCGTATTTTCTATGCGCTCCCCTAGCCACTCCCCTCGCTCGTACGTACTTTGCCCATTTTACGCTTGCCAATTCCTACCTTAACTTTTCAATGGGTAACTACTGACGTACATAAAGGCTTCACGTAGGTAAGTGTCTAAGCACGTCCATACTGTATGATCTAAATGCCTCACCCTGCCTCCGAAGCGTAATTACGGGTGTCGTATGGATGTCACGCCCCTTCATTCGTAGTTACGCTGTTGATAGGTGGCTGGATCTGGCCCAAAGTGCATAGTATGGCTACACCCCATGCAATGCCCCCAGAGACCAGCATAATGCTTCAGTAGCCAGGGACATCATTTCACATACACTGCCTGGTAATTGGGGTCAGGGTCACCACCAGCATTTTTGGAGCCAGGGACATGTGTTGTGGTGCTCCCCCCCTATGTGATGTCCTACATTGTGATATCACTTAGGGGGTGGATCGCCGCGGGATACGATTGCCAGTCCGGCCTGCCCAATTTCGAACACCATACAACCGCCAGCTTTCTCATGTTTGAAATTCCCACCAATTAGATCATTGCTATTGGGAGCGGGTACCTATTTGGACCCCTTCTCAATAGCTAAACTACAATGGACAGACTGCAGCGGCCTGAGTTTAGGGCTAGGGTTAAGTTTAGGGGTTTATCGCTTCAAATAGGAATCTTCCAGGCCCTGGAGCCACAATCAAGAATGGAGACTGTCGGCAATTGCCAGCGGTTGCCATTCAACTGCTGTGCGATTGTCTATTTGGAAATAAAGACCATCGTACCGGCAAACCACATCCAAATGCTGCAGACCTTCAGAAGCAAATTACAGAAGGCTAATGGGAAGTTGGTATGTTACAGTATGGATATCGTGCGCCCTGCCAGTTTATCCCACGTGATGTCAACGATGATGTCACATGAGGGTGGGGCCCGACTGGTGTGTCCCATACAGAATAATCTGCTAAATTTTCTTCAAAAAGGATATACGCAGAAGATACATGAAATATAATAAGGAAGCCCCACTACAGCAAATTATGACAACTGAGAGAGAATCTTGCACATGTTAACAATCATAAGGGAACTAGACACTACTATCCCAATACCAATAAATATACCAGGAGGTCATTTCAAGGACACTGAGAATCTCCTTATCCTTAGTTTCATCTAAGCTAGTAAGATAATGGTCCGGATTCAGTTATGTGGTTTTCATCTTACGTTCGTTGTTTTAAGAATTGAGCTAGTAGTAGCTTATTTATGCTTTCTACGTACTATTTCTGTGCTTGGTTGCGCTTATGCAATCTACGTATAGAAATGGTACGTAGATAGCGTAAATAAGCTACTACTAGCTCAATTCTTAAAACAACATATGTAAGATGAAAACTACGTAACTGTGAATCCAGACCAATATTTCCATCTATTTGCATGCACCCCTGCCTCAACATCTGGAGGAAGCTTGTCTATCAATATACATTATTTCCTGCAACTATAGGTTTTCTTTAGTGAGGGTGGGAAGAGAGAAAGATATCCAGTTGGGAAGTATACATTTGCTCTCAATGGTGAGTGTCGCCGTGGTTTGGTAGATATGGAGCCAGATCCAGAACTACGTACGCAAGGGTTTACTGCATATGCGCGCGGCAGATGTTATGACACGTAACTCAGGACAGATGTAACACTCTCGTAACTACGGGGGAGGTGTCTAAAATACGCTAGCTGTATTTACGTTCCAACTACATTTTGGGGCCGGAGGGAGGCATTTAAAACGTACAGTATGGGCTGGGTTTGGCAGTTACGTCTAGCAGGACGATACGATACGATGAGTGCACGGTTACGCTTGGAAAAGTTAAGGTAGGATTTGGTAGACATAAAACAGCAAAAGTACGTCCGTCAGTTGGGAGTGCCTGGGGGAGTGCATAGTACTTACAGTAGCGTAAATACGCTATGCTAACAAACGTAACATGAACGTAGGTCTGGATCTAGCCCATGGTTAGTAATGTAGATTATATGAGAATCCATTCATCAGCTTCCTATTGCCTTATATTTTATTTTTTTAATCAATGTAGATGTTGTCATATGAACCTACAATTCTACAAAATGAATATGATTGAATGTGAAGATCAATAATATCCCCTTTTTATTTTATTTTTTACAACATCTACCCCATAGGCTGGTTCTATAAATGCCCCTTATCTAGTAACGTTTCCCATTTTAATAGATGAGAATTTATTTTACCACTCCTCAGTCAGACTAGGCATACTGCATTTACTCTGTATTTACCAAGGAAATCATTCATTCTGCCATTACCTAGTACAAGACTGTGCCTCAAAAAATGGGGACACGTCCTTGGATGGAAATCTATATATGTTATTACAAAATGAGCTGTATAACGTTCCTGTAGAATTCTTTATTTAGTTCATTCATTTTGCTGTATAATCTTATATTCTGCGGAGAAGGAAACTAATCCATATAAATTATTGGTTGTTTTACATAAAACGTACCAGCTGGAAGTCCCAGAAGAAGGCGCTAATTTTATACATTTACTAGGCAAAGTAATAGAGTTTAAAATTTCAGATATTTTGAATACTGACATTGATATAAACTGTTTCACTAAGAATGATTGATGTTCAAGTTTTAACTGCTACCTTTTCATTAAGCTCCTGATTGCTATAAATTGTTGCCTCACATACTGTTTGTGAACCTTGTGTGAAATTGGTTTTAGGAAATGTAATAAGAAATTTGGGACAGCTAAAGATTTGATTGGATTATTCAGTCACTAAATTAAAACATTCAGTTAGGGTTTTGTTAGTTTTCTGGCTTTAGGACATTACATTTGTTGAACACACACCATGAAAGGGATACTTGTGTGACTGGTAGAATTATAATTGTAATACTATTGTCTCAATTAGATATTTCTTACACATACTTCATTGGTCCTGCATTACTATGTGGACTATGGGGAATATTGGGGAGGCTGGAGAGACAGGAATGGTGAGCTGGAGACACATGAAGAGGGAATACTGGGGAGGCTGGAGACACATGATGGGTAATACTGGGGAGGCTGGAGAGACATGAATGGTGAATGCTAGGGAGGCTGGAGAGACATGATGGGGAATACTGGGGTGGCTGGAGAGACATGATGGGTAATACTGGGGAGGCTGGAGACACATGATAGGCAGGGGCGTAGCTAAAGGTTCATGGGCCCAGGTGCAAAAGATCAGCTTGGGCCCCCAACCCCCCCACCTACAACAAAAATAAAATTTCAATCTATTTACTATATATATATATATATATATATATATATATATATACACATAGA
>WWET01000712.1:78602-115863 GCA_011038615.1 Limnodynastes dumerilii
GTCGCAAGTGCGACCGCTGCGACCCCTGTAGCTACGCCACTGATGATAGGGAATACTGGGGAGACTGGAGACACATGATGGCTAATACTGGGAAAGCTGTAGAGATATAATGGAGAATACCGGA
Source organism: Limnodynastes dumerilii (assembly GCA_011038615.1). NCBI lineage: Eukaryota > Metazoa > Chordata > Amphibia > Anura > Limnodynastidae > Limnodynastes > Limnodynastes dumerilii. The sequence continues at coordinate 78,727 of WWET01000712.1, forward strand.
GAGACTGGAGACACATGGTGAATGCTGGGAAAGCTGGAGAGACATGGATGTGGAACACAGGGGAGGCTGGAGAGATATGGATGGGGAATACTGGGGAGGCTGGAGAGACATCATGGGGAATACTGGGGAGGTTGGAGAGACATCATGGGGAAAACTGGGGAGGTTAGAAACACATGAATGGTGAACACTGGGGAGGCTGGAGAGACATGGATGGGGAATACTGGGGAGGCTAGAGAGACATGGATGGGGAATACCAGGGAGGCTGGAGAGACATGGATGTGGAATACTAGGAGCTGCAGAGGCATGGATGGGTAATAATAGGAGCTGGAGAGACATGGATGGGGAATACTGGGGAGGCTGGATGAGACTTTTTATTTTTCTTGCAGCCCACACAATATTAGACTTTGATAATTTGGCTTAGTTGGGGTTTTGAGTTTGACATGCCTGTGGTACAGAATACTCTGCTCCCAAGATTCCAACTTTAACACTCATTTGTTAATGAGTGTGGTGTTAGGGCATTCAATTATTAGGAAGATAGATAGGGCCATCTGTTACAGGGACCATGCATGCCGAACAGTGAGCTATCTCCCTGGTGCTCGAATTAGACATATCGCGGATCATGTGGACAGATTGTTGGGAGGGGCTGAGAATGACCCAGTGGTGTTGGTGCATGTTGGTACCAATGACCGGGTTAGAGGAAGATGGGGTGTCCTTAAGATTGATTTCAGGGATACTACCTGTGCTATGCGCTAGTCCAGGTAGGCAGAGGGAGATTAGGGAGGTTAATGCGTGGCTAAGAGATTGGTATAAGAAGGAGGGTTTTGGAGAGCACTGGGCTGGATTCTCAGTTAGATGTCATATTTATTGTCATGATGGATTGCACCTGCATGAGGAAGGGGCTGTTGTTCTAGGGGAGAGAATGGTTAGAAGGTTGGAGTAGATTTTAAACTATATTTTGGGGTGTAGGGGCAAGAAAGTATTTATGGGATAGACATTGAGTGCAGTAAGGGGGAATGTAATAAGAGTCAAGGGGGTAGAGAGGTGAAAAGGGGAAGCGCAAGGGATGAAATAGACTTTAGTGTATGCTTGAAAATGCAAGAAGCCTGTCAGGTAAAATGTGGGAGTTAGAACTAGAAGCAATGATATATTATAGGTATTACTGAGACATGGTGGGATGATACACATGACTGGACAGTAAACTTGGAGGGCTATCAGGAGGGATAGGGTAAATAAAAAGGGAGAAGGAGTATGTCTTTATGTTAAGCCAATGTTAAAACCAAGTATACAGGAAGTTATCTATGAGGGTATTGATGATCATATAGAGGCATTGTGGGTGGAAATATCCATTGGAGGTAGAAAGTCAAAGAAGTTGCTGATAAGGACATGCTATAAACCACCAAATATTAGTTTAATTGAGGAAGCCTAACTTCTACAACAAATTGAAAAGGCTGCACAGGTAGGTCAAGTTTTAATTATGGGGGATTTTAATTATCCGGACATTGATTGGAGTATTAAGACTTGTGGTACAGTTAGGGGAAACAGGTTTCTGAGCATACTAAAAGACCATTATATGTCCCAATTAGTTGAGGAACCAACTAGGAAGCGGTCTATACTGGACCTAGTAATAACAAATAATGCAGAGGTTATAACAAATATTCAAGTAAGGGAGCACTTACGAAACAGTGATCATAATATGAAATTAGTTTCCAGAAGCAACAGTATAAGGAATCAACTAGGACTTGAAATCAGGGCTGTCTTAACAGAATTCTAGGCCCTGGGCAAAGCAATGCACAGGGGCCCCTACCCACCCATTCACAGGAATAAAAATGTCCCACAGTATTCCCAAATCATGTCACTCCAGTCCCCCATTATCTCTCTAGCTCCCAGTGTCCCTATGTGTCTCCAGCCCCTCAATATTTCCAAATCATGTCACTCTCTACACTACATATTGCACATTACCCCCTTCTGTTATATCCCTCTCTACACTACATATTGCACATTACCCCTTCTGTTATATCCCTCTCTACACTATATATTACACCTTACCCCTTCTGTTATATCCCTCTCTACACTACATATTACATCTTACCCCTTCTGTTATATCCTTCTCTACACTACATATTGCACATTACCCCCTTGTGTTATATCCCTCTCTACTCTACATATTGCACATTACCTCCTTCTGTTATATCCCTCTCTACACTACATATTGCACATTACCCCTTCTGGTATATTCCTCGCCACACTACATATTGCACATTACCCTCTTGTGTTATATCCCTCTGCCTACATTACACATTTCCCCCCTTCTGGTATCTCTCTCTTCCCACATTACTCCTTCTAGTTATATGCCTATATCCTTACTTAGCTGCTCCAGCATCTGCAGCATAACACAGCCTCCTCCACTTCATTTATCCCTGTGGCTCTTCTTTCTCTGGAGCAGGAAGCTCCGCCCCCTCAGCTCCGTTCCTGCACAGCCTGTCTCTGATGTGCTGATCCTGCCTGCAGGGAATGTAGCTGCACGCAGAAGCAATATGGACACTTCTGCACGGACCTGTGCAGATCTCCTATCTAAAGGAACCGAAGCCCATGCGTATCACGGGTTGAGAACCCCAGGTTTAAACAGAAGCTGCAGGAGGGGAAAGCAATACACAGGGCCGTTTTTTTCACTGGGAAGTTTGGGCTAGTGTTGGGCTTTGCTGAAGGGCACCTTGATGTGTGGGGGCCTTTGGGCACTAGCCCAAACTGCCCAGTGGAAAAGACGGCCCTGCTTGAAATTTTAGAAAGGCTAATAGTAATATGCTAAAGGAGTCTATAAAAGGCATAGACTGGGATTCTGCTTTTGAAGGAAAAAATACAGAAGAAAAGTAGGCTGTCTTTAAAATTATGTTATAATATATATGCCTAAATTCATTCCCATAGAAAACAAATGTAAATGAATCAATTCTAAACCAATGTGGCTAAATAAAAAGGTAAACATGTATTTAAATTGTTTAAATCTGAAGGAACTGAGGAGTCCTTTCGTATCTATAAGGAATGTAATAAGAGCTGTAAAAAGGAAATCAGATTGGCAAAAATAGAGAATGAAAAACAAGTTGCAAAAGAAAATAAGACAAACCCTAAAAAGTTTTTTAAGTATATAAATGACAAACGGCTCAGAAAAGACAATATAGAACCCCTAAAAAGTAAGATGGTGGATTGATAAATGATGAAAAGGAAAAAGCAGAGATATTAAACACTTTCTTTTCTTCAGTATTTACAAGAGAAGAACAAATGGTAGGAATAATACATAAAAATGAAAAGCAACTGTACCATTACAATATGTGTTCGACAAAGGAAGAAGTCCAAAGGCAGTTGAAGAAAATTAAGATAAATAAAGTTCCAGGTCTTGTCGGCATACACCCAAGGGTTCTTATGGAGCTACATTCAGAAATTTCTAGACCGTTGTTTTTAATTTTCATAGATTCAATTTCATCAGGCTGTGTACCAAGGGATTGGCGTATAGCAGATGTAGTGTTGTTGTTTAAAAAGGGAATAAGATCACAGTTGGGAAACTGCTGGAAGGTATACTAAGGGATAATATACAGGATTTCTTGATGTGCAATAAGATTATTAGTGGAAATCAGCATGGATTTGTGAAAGATAGGTCATGCCAAACTAACCTAATTAGCTTCTATGAGAAAGTTAGTTAGTGAACTTAGACCAGGGTAGTGCAGTAGTGCATATGTGGTCTACTTAAGATTTTGCAAAAGCTTTTGATACAGTGCCACACAATAGTTTGGTCTACAAAATAAGGAAACTGTCACGGCTACGGGATCTTGTGGATCCGTTTCAGGTACCAAGGGAAGGATTTGACGAGTAGGCGTAAAGTGGAAACTTGCGGGTTTAATAGGAGGTTGGTGCATGTAGATAGTTATACACAATGGTGGAGTGTATGGTCAAAGCAACAGTCAGAAATAAATGACGCCAAAGAGTATGACCCAAGGAAGCCGGCCAAGCTGGACCGGATGCTGGAGTGGTTGGGCTAGATGCTGGTGTAGTTGAGCCGGATGCTGAAGCTACTGGTCCGGATGCTGGTGTAGCTGGGCCGGATGCTGGTGTAGCTGGGCCGGATGCTGGAGTAGCTGGGCCGGATGCTGAAGCAGCTGGGCCGGATGCTGAAGCAACTGGACCGGATGCTGGAGTAGCTGGACCGGATGCTGGAGTAGCTGGACCAGGATCAATGCAGGTATACTGGATCAGGATCAATGCAGGTATACTGGATCAGGATCAGTACAGGTATACTGGATCAGGATCAATGCAGGTATACTGGATCAGGATCAATTCAGGTATGCTGGATTAGGATCAATGCAGGTATACTGGATCAGAGTCAATGCAGGTATACTGGATCAGGATCAATGCAGGTATACTGGATCAGGATCAATACAGGTATACTGGATCAGGATCAATGCAGGTATACTGGATCAGGATCAAAGAAGGTATACTGGATCAGGATCAACGCAGGTATACTGGATCAGGATCAACGCAGGTATACTGGATCAGGATCAACGCAGGTATACTGGATCAGGATCAACGCAGGTATACTGGAACTGGATCAAGGCAGGTATACTGGAATAGGATCAAGGCAGGTATACTGGAACAGGATGAAGGCAGGTATACTAGAACAAGATCATTGCAGGTTTACTGGAACATGATCATGGCAGGTATACTGGAACAGGATCAAGGCAGGTATACTGGAACATGATCATGGCAGGTATACTGAAACCGGATCAAGGCAGGTAACCAGGCACCTAGAGTAGACTAGTTGTACTGGCAACATTAGCACTGTGCACAGGGTTTAAATAGTGCGCCCTGTGCACTGATTGGCTGGAGGACTGGAGAAGCCGAGTTCCATTGGTGGTTCAGATCATGTGATCGCAAGCAAGATTGCGGCGCCCATGGAACGGAGCTCCCGCGGCGCTTTGGCGCCAGAACACAGGTGGGACGCTGGTGGCAGTGGTGCTCTGAGTGCGATGAGTATAGGAAATTGTCACTATGCTAGTGACAGTCTCTGCAGCCCTGGATTGCGGGAGCGCCGGTACTGCTGGAGAAGGAAGGCAGATGGCTGGAGTTGGTAAGTGCGGTGCGTGCAGCCGCATAATGTGACAGAAGCTGGGTGTAGGAAACAACATTTGTACGTGGATCAAAAACTGGATGGAGAATAGGGAACAGAGAGTTGTGATAAATGGAACTTTTACTAATTGGTCAAGGTTTGATGGGGTTAAACATAGATAAATGTAAGATTATGCATTTAGGGATCAAAAACTCCCCAACTAATCGCCTCACGGTGATACTTCACCCTTCCGGGTCCGTAGTTGTCCCTTACCTGACCTAATGGTAGTGAGAGGTGAGGGGGAAGAGCAGAGACACACGATGGTGGAGAATCAACGATGAGCAGGAGGAGGAGAGACGGTGCCCGGTGTACGGAAGACGGTGCCCGGTGTCAGGAGTGCACGTCCTGATACCGCAATGAGTACAGACTGACGCGCGTTTCGCACAAGGCTTGATCACAGCTGCGAGCATGGCTAGCAGAGGGCGCTAGTTATGCTCGTCATTCATTAATTAGTCAGGGTATGTGTTAAACTGCCGTCTTAGAAGATTTTTCAAAGGTTGAAAGGGTTGAATGATAGAAAGGGAAAATGAGCCAAAAGAAATGACTATGGAATAGACAAAATATTTAATGTTAATAAAAGTGAAGAATAATAAATAAATAGTAATGAAAAATGAAATGTAGAAGAAAAGCTGAGATGAACAAAATGTATATATATAATAGTCAAGTGGAATTTTGATTTTATTAGATGGCTATATATGCTGTAAATATCCTAGATATAAATCAATGCAAAAAATCCAAAAATAACTTAAGATGACAGTGATATAAGTAAAGAAAGAAAATAATGCTGGCAAATGGTAAAGAGATACATAATCACTTAGATAATCATTACCCAGGACCAGCATGGTTACAAAAAGTATCCAATATTAATAGCAATGAATATTAGCAAAAATAGCAAGAAAATAATAAAATAATGCTGGCAGATGGTAAAAAGATACGTAATGAATTAGATAATCATTACTCAGGACCAGCAAGGTAACACAAAGTATCCAATACGAATAGCAATGAATATTGAGGTCCCTAAAAGTGACAGCATATATGTAATAGTGAGTGTGTGAAAAACATAATCAACAGTGTTGTAATACATATATGGAGACCCAAGGGAGAATTATAACGGTCCCAAAGGTGATAAATACTTTCAATGAGAGATCCTTAATATCATGATAAATATTGTCACAGATGTGATATGTATTGGGCTGCCATACTCAGAGGAAAAATAATAATAGTACGGAAACATGGAAAGAGATGTTATAATCCCTTACAGTAGCCATACATTGTTCTAATTCCATATGTAGCCAAGTCTGCATGACCACAAAAAGCAACATAGTATCATATTCAATTGGTTATAATATGTCAGAGAAAACAGGCAAAGTTGATATTTTCGTTTAGGCCAGACGGGGATACAGTATGCATACTGTATATCCATCTGGCCTCCTTTTGGAGAAGAATACGGTCAAGATTACCGCCCCGAATATTCAAATGCACTTTCTTCATATTTATGTGCTGACACAGTGTTATTTAATGTATGTTTGGAGCGCCAGACCTCTTTTGTTCCTTGTATTTACATAGTGGTCACTTTTGTCCTTGGCTGCACCCCTATATTTATATATACACTTGCACATATTTAATTTGTTGGATAGAAGCACAGCCATTTTTCTTGCTACTTTAGAAAAAAGGCATCTGCCATTGAACCCCTGGCGGCTGCTATTCATCAATCACCAGATATATCTGGCAATCAAATTGGTCGTCAGGATTATAGGTTGTCCCTTTTTGCGGACGATGTGCTGCTTACCCTAACAAGCCTGTGAATTTCCCTACCAAACCTGTTTGCTATTCTGCAACAATACAGGCAGTTGTCGGGATATAAAATTAATATGTCCAAATCCGAAGCACTCCTTTTAAATACTTCCCCTCTTGAGAGCCAGTATCTTACATCCACTTTCCATTTTAAGTGGCAAAGGTCAAAGATGCGATATCTAGGTATATTCCTGACAGACTCCTACCACTCAGTATATGAGGCCAACTACCCCGCTTCTCGACAAGATTATTTCTGAACGTTATTCCTGGATACACCTTCTGCTGTGGTGGTTGGGCAGGATCGTAGCGGTTAAAATGACCCTTCTTCCCCAGCTCCTATATTTTTTCCAAACCCTTCCTGTAAAAGCCCCGAATACTACACTTACAACTATCCAACGCTCCCTGGTTAGATTTATATGGAACCACGGCCCTCCACAAAACTCGTTTAGCACTGCTTAAAAAACCTACTACCCAGGGTGGTCGGGGCTTCCCTGATCTCAAGCTCTATTATCAAGCCTCCCAGCTTAGCCACGTTGTAGCCTCCTACGCCCCCCCGGGCAGGTTGGCCTGGGTAAATATTGAATCCGCCTAGCTGCGATTGTCATCGCTATCATCTATTTGGGGGATCCCACGAGCCAGATGACCCACCACTATGCTCTCCCTACCTACAACGGCACTCTCGGCCTCAATTTGGGACTTATGTAGACCCCATGTAGCCTCTCCTCCCTTGATTTCTCCCCTATTACCCCTCTGGGATAATCCTGCCTTCCCTCCAGGACAATCGAAAGCTTTCTCTCGCCTGTGGAGACGCCTTGGAATTCGATGTACTCATGAACTTAAAATGGGGGGGTGATTGGATCACCACTTCCTCCCTCCCTCAGAAATTCCCCAACCTTACCCCTAATCCTTTCCACTTTTTTCAGGTCCGGCACTACTTGCTTGCTCTCCCTGAGGAAACCCGCCTCTCATCCCCTTCCCTTTTGAGAATCTATGCTTGACAGCTCCCCTCTATCAGGGAATGATCTCTACTCTTTATGCTATCCTGCTGGAAGCTCATTTGGGCCCCCAAGATAAGAATGAAAGAGACTGGGAGAGGGATTTAGGTCCCTGCCCCGATGATGATGAACCCTGGGAAGACATCCGCCAAAACATCGCTAAATCCTCCATATGTACCAAAATCAAGGAGAATGCTTACAAGATTTATTACAGGTTGTACCTCACCCCTGAGCGCCTCTCAAAGATTTTCCCTTCCTCCTCCCCTCGGTGCTGGCACCAATGTAGAGGCTCTGGGTTGCTCCTTCAATTGTGTGGTGGACCGGCCCTACTTTGACTCCATACTGGGATATGGTTCATTCCCTTTTAATGGCACTCCTTCCTTGCTCGCCCCCTAAAAACCCTTGGATCTACCTACTATGCTACCCTATCCCTGACACTGATACCTCTTCTTGTAAATTGGCCTCTCATGTCTTGGCTGCGGCCAAATGTCTTATTGCCAAGGCTTTGAAGCAGCCAGCCCCTCCCTCTCTACGCTCCCTGACTTCATATATATGGTTTGTCGCAGGCATGGAAAGAATGACAGCCTACTTGAGAGGTACAGAGGAAGCCTGCTACAAAGTGTGGACACCTTGGTTCAATCTTTAATCTCCTACCCAGCCCCCTTGGGGGTAAATTTACAACCTATTAAATCGTGAGATTTAATTGCCTTTGACTCAACTGCCCCATGTGAGTCTCCAACAACACATTTGTTCCCATTACTATTTGATCTTACCCTCCTCCTCCCACCCCACCCCCTTATAATTACTATTACAGAATGTTGTTTTACTGTTACCTTGCTGTGATGATTTAACAATGCTATAGCAACCTATGTACTGTTTATCTGCTGCTTCGATAAAAGAAAGTTAAAGAAAAATGTGTCTAAGAGGAGTATATGAATACATTAAGGATCAATACAGAGAACTTTTTACCCCAAGGACTGTACACTGGACATGGGGTCACGCCCTAAGTTTAGAGGAGAGGAAGTTTCACAACCAGCAATGGAAAGGGTACTTTACAGTAAGGGCAGTCAGGATGTGGAGTCACTGCCAGGGAAGGTTGTGATTCACTTGATATGTTTAAGAAAGGGTTAGATAAATTTTTAGCAGAAAAGGACATCCAGTGTTACCATGATCACTAATTTAAATAAAGGGCAGTAGTGGAGCCAGGAGAAATAAGACGTCATTTTGGGTCAGCAGGGATTTTTTTTTTTCAGATTGCAACAGATAGCTTCATATGGATTAACTTCAATTTTAAAGATAGGGATCCCAGGGTATCCATAATTGGTTGTACTTGATGGACTGATGTCTTTTCAACCTCATCAACTATGTTACTATGTAATTACTTAAGTGATGTTTTAAAAAATCTGTTTAAACTGTTAGTTACTATGGTAACCCCTTGGTTAAAGTCCAGGAACAGAGCATGTTGGAGGGTCTGGTTTACATCGGATTACTAGCCCTTCTCTTATAATCTATCTATAAATCTATTCGGTAGTAAACAACTCTGACACTCCAGCAATCCTACCCCCTTTCTATCTGTAGACCAAAGTAAACCTGATAATGACTGTTTATAATTACTGGTTGTGAATCCTTCACCACTGTCCCAACCTCTCTCAGCCTCTGCCATCTGGTCAAAGTACAAGTACAAGCTACTTCCTCCTGACAAGCTTGCCCTGTTCAGCTGACTACCACTAGAAGTGGTCTGAGTAATAGTACATCTAGTGGAGAACCCCTGGTCTAGGGTGAAAGAAGTCTTACACCAAACTGTCTTCTACAGCAAAGCTACTGCATTGGTCTCCTGGAACTCCCAACAAACTAATTTTTATTGGATCTATAAGATCCCATCTGGAGCTACTGGCAGCAATTCAAATGCTGATGCCTCCAGTCCAGGCCTCCATGTAAAAAGGGAATGTTTTCCATGATTTCTCTACACCTTTGCCACATCCTCTACTACCAATGTGTGTTTGTGGCAATGTTGAGAGTTGTCTAATGCTTCAGAACCAACGTGATATGGGGCCTGATCCAGACTTCTGTGCATGTTCTGTAGACATGGTGGTCTGAAAGTCTGCACATGAGAGGTAAGTGACCTTCTAACGTAACCTAACTTAAATTCTCCAAAAGGATCGCCACCCACTCACTCACCCTCATCTGCATGCCTATACCCGTCCCCCTTGTGGGGATTAGGCATGCGGATCTGAAGTGATGCCCTGTTGGACGGATCCATTACATGACATCTTGCGTACACATGTGCAGTGGCTGAAAAACACACAACTGCTGGGTTCACACTTGGGCTTTTTCGAAACATAATCTTTCCAATCACCCACTCAAAAGAACGTTTCGCCAGATGTCTTACCAGTGTGTACTGTCCAAAGATGCTCAATAATCTTTTGAAATGGCCTGTGAACTTTTGATTTGATCTTGTCATGATTCTGCTAAATCCTCTCTGCACCTTATAGTTCCTTTGTTTACCTTTTTCTGGTCACATGACTCCTTTCAGTTCTAACACTACTGGTGTGCACTTCTGCTGCAGGCATGTCACTGGTGCTATTGATTGCCTTGCTAAACTCCTCACTCACCTGCACTATTTAAGGGCCTGCCTGACATCACTTCCCAGTCAGAACAACAGATTGCCTTACCGTGCTGAATCCATCCCCACCATCAGGGGCTCTGGTGAATAACTGGTCTGGGTTAGACTCTGTGCCTCTGGTCCGGCGTGGTCCGGTTCCGGACCGGCGCTGAGCTCCGTGAGTGACAGATCTTTTGTAGCTCCTAATATTCCAGAGCAACCATGAAAAGATATCTTTTGATTTTATGTACTGTGTCTATCCCTTCTCTTCCTTCCCCCTCTCCTCCACTCACACCAGCAGTCCACTTGCTTCCCCCTCCTTATGTCTTCTGTAAGTTCTTCCCTCCCACTTAGAGTGTTAACTCACGTAAGCAGGGCCCTCCATCCTAGTGTTGTTCCTTCCTCGACCAGTCCCCCCTCACTTCGTACCCTCTGGTCCCCATCTGCTACCCTTTTACCCCATCCCCACCTGGTGGCTCCCTCTCAACCTCTCGCTGCACTCTATCCCCTGCTCCCTGATCTTCCAAGCTTGACACCTCACATTTTGCCTTGCGTTCTGTGCTTGCTTCACTTATTGTATTTTTGTGATATTTTATATTCATATTGTATTTAATATGTACTATGCTGTCCATCCCTACCCTGTATGTCTGTACTGTATATTATTATGTACTATGCGGTCCATCCCTACGCTGTATGTCTGTACTGTATTTTGTTGTATTTTGTACGCCGCTGCGGACAACTTGTGGTGCCTTATAAATAAATGAATAATAATAATAATAATAATAATAAATAATATTATGAGATCTTGGGACAGAACACACTGATAACATATCTGGTGAAACAGTCTTTTGATTGGGCAGTTGGAAAGATTATCTGCTGAAAAGTCCCAGTGTGTGCCCTGCTATAGTCCTTTCAGAACACAAGTGTAATTGTTGGAAGATATGCCTCTGCATGAAACTAATTTCATATTCATATTAAACTTGTCTTAAGAAATTAATAGGTTCTCATAATAAAATGGTGTAAATAAATTGGACCTGGATTCCATGCCTATTTTCAACAAGCTCGACTGTGCACTTGGTTTTATGCTGTAAATATTTAATGAACTACTTATGTATTTAAAGTAATATAATTATCTTATTAAATTCAGTGTTTGATGTAATGCATTATGTCTCCCAAGAGTGTGACTCACAGCTAAGCAAATAAACATTAAAAATATTATGTATTAAAAAGTTTTGTCAGACCATCTTTTTAAGTAATATTTTACATACTGTTGAGTAAGAAATATAATCATCATAGTAGCTGCTTCATTTGATATTTTGGTGCCATATATTGATCTTAAACCACACACTACACCGTTGCATCATTGCACTTGAATCATTGAATCTTTGTTAGATTTGGTTAGAAAATACAACAAAATTATTGTTATTTTTATTTAAAAAACACATTTATTGTGACTGTCATCCAGTGAAGTTTTACTCATATTTGAAAGAGGTGACTTTGAAGTCCCCTTTAACAGACAGGTATGTGAGTTTATCATAACCATGGCGATTGGGAAAAGAGATTTCATGACCATCTGGAAGTTTCACTTCAAATTTGTCCCCAGAGAACTTGATTGAAATCTGTGGAGCAAAAAAAAAAAAGAAATATAATTTTTTTTCATTCCTGTATTTAATTATATTTCTAAGGACTATAAAAATGTTAATAAGCTATTTAAAATACCTTACACTGTATAAAAAGTCTGTCCTGTGATTGCAACTAGATGTGTAACTAGAGTAAAAATTACTTCACTGAAAGGGTGATAGATAAGTGGAATGTCCTCCCATCTGAGGTGGTTGAGGCCAATACAGTAGAACAATTTAAACATGCTTGGGATAAATATAAGGGTATCCTAAATTGAAACCCAATTGAGGGTAAATAGGGTCTAGGGTCAGTATAGTTTTCAATAAACAAATGGGCAGACTAGATGGGCCATGTGGCTCTTATCTGCCGTCACTTTCTATGTTTCTATGTTAAGCAGGAACTATTTCTTGCCAACAACTCTTCGCTTGTGCACAAGCTGCAATGCCGCCCCCAGCACACACATCTTCGCCTGCATCCATACCACTCTGGACACGCCCAATCTTGTCTGATCTTGGAGGCGATGCAAAGTGGGCGCGGGCTGACACTTAGGATCTTAAATGAACGCTACCACGTCACGTCACTTCCCAACTGACAGCGTATAGTTAAGGCAATTCAATGGTGGTCTAAGTTTAAGATCCACCGCTGTTTGCAAGGGGAGTGTCTGGTTTTGCAGTGGGCTGGAACCTGCTAAGATCTTAGCTAAGGTGCGTATATTTGCGATCTTTTCGCAATCGCATCTCTGAATCAGCCCCTAGATGTGTAACTAGAGTAATTGCAACTGAGGAGTTAAAAATTAAACCCGAGGATCATTAAAACCCGTTGTTGGGGATTGACTCCTTGGGATGGTGTGAGGTAGGGGTAGCCTATTAGTATCTCAGGGGTGTCATTATGGGGGGCTTACTTTTTATACTGATCAAGGGGCGGTACTTACTCTATTTCCCTAAGACCCCTGGCCCAAGAGAAGCTGTGACTGATTCCCCATTGAGAAAGAAATCTTTCCCCACCTCCCCATCCTAAGACTTTGTACGTATATGGCTTTAGGTTTATTGTCTATGGACCGGATTCAGAGATGCGGTTTTATAAAAGTACGCAATTATACGCACGCACGTAGCAAGCCAACACCCACCAAAACCCACGAAACTCCCCTCACCTGGCCGTGCAATCGTAGACTTACACCTCCATAGAACACCCTTATCTTTACATGCGTATATGTCTTCCGTGCATGTGATTCTTTATAGCCACGCATTCAAGCATTCATTTAAATGCCTCCCCCCGCCCACTTTCGTGTAAATTTTCATGCACGTATTTCTACCCCGCCCATCCGTACTTATGCCCCTAAGTGCAATTCACATGTCCGTGCCTAAAGCACTTACATGCGTATATTCTACGTAATTTACGGAAATAAAATGCGCAGTTTAACCGCACCTAAAAATACTCACACAACTTTGCGTGAAAATGGACCTGTGAATATGGTCCTATTTCTTTATGACGGGTAGGAAGTTGCATAGTTTTGAATTGTTCATTTTGGGGGGTTTACTGTGCAATTTTGAAGTTCGTAAGAAAAATTGGTCACAATTGGCGATTGATGTGAGCATTTGAGATTGTTGAGATTGTGTTAACACAATTGGCTTTTATCATATTCGGGTTTGTTGATTTACATGCAAGTGGTGTATCCAACAGACTTTGCCCCTGTGAGTGAGCCTTTTTTTGCCTTTATATTATTTTGTTAATTACTGCAGAGGGGGTCTGGGAGTAACATTTAGTTTGATGCTTTGTGACTTTGCGTTGCCTTCATTTCACCACCTTTTAGAATTTAAAATCATATATTGGACCGGATCCAGAATTGGTAACAATAGTGTAACACTAATGTTACTACCATCGGGCCAGATCCAATCTTAAGTAAACTCAAATTTTTATTTTTGTGCAAGTGAATACAATTACTTTCATTCACTTTCATTACAGATCTGGATCCTCAGAATGAGACTGGGAGGTGCAGTATGAGTGCAGTATGTACATACGGTGGGATGGAGGAGGTATTTAATTAGTACAGTAAGGTCTAAATTTTTTTAACTGGGTCAGTAAAGTATTAGATAAGAGAAGCAAGGCTTTTGACATTGTGCTTCATCGCAGACTGTTAAATAAGCTGGCAACTTTAGGATTGGACTTAAAAATAGTTGCATGGATATGATCTTGGTTATAGGATAGACAACTGAGGGTTGTAGTAAATGGAATCCCTTAAGGTAACCAGTGGAGTATCCCAGGGATCTGTACTTGGATCAGTACTATTTAATATCTTTATAGGTGATATTGCCTGTGGTATCAAAGGGAAAATATGCTTTTTTGCAGATGACACAAAGATATGTAACAGGGTAGACATGCCAGGAGGGGTACAGAAAATGAGGGATGATCTAGGTAGACTAGAGGAATGGTCAAGAGTGTGGCAACTGCCAAAAAAAAGAAAAATCATGCACTTGGGGCACAAAAACCCAAAAGCTCAATATATCATTGATCGCACTACATTAGAAACTACTGAGGAGGAAAGGGATCTAGGAGCCATTATTTCATGTGACTCAAAGGTAGCAAAGCAATGTAACAAAGCAATGTGAAAGGCAAGTCAGATGTTTGTTTGCATAGGGAGAGGAATTAGTCATTAGATCATTGGTACGACCTCACCTAGAATACTGTGTTCAGTTCTGGAGGCCATATCTCAGCCATATAAAACGTAAATACATTAGAGACTGTGCAAAGAAGAGTAACTAAAATGGTCCATGGCCTGTGTCACAAAACGTACCAAGAAAGGCAGAGGAACTAAACATGTATTTCTTGGAGCAGAGAAGAGACGGAGGGGGTATATGATAGCAGCTTTCAAATATATCAAAGGTTGTGACCAGCCAGGGTAGGACTGGGGCATGAAGGGCCCACCAGAGAGTACTGTGATGGGGTCCCACCACTAAGTCCATGGGTGTGGCAAAAAAGTAATGGGCGGAGGATGCTTGTATCAATGAAACTTGCAAATAAACTGTGTATCATCTGTTACACCCATAGACTGTTTCAACAGCTCAGTGTGAAAAGCGTGTTATACTATTAAGCCTCAGTTGCAGTGACCCATACTGTATAATTACAGTGAGTACCCTACTGACATAAATACAAGGCAGAGAACATACTACTGATCACCATATTGACCCCTCGCTCTTTGTCCAGTCAGCCTTATTGCCCCCTCTTCATTTTTGTCCAGTCCACCTTATTGGCCCCTTTTTCTGGTTGTGCAACCAGCCTTATTGCCTCTCCTTCTGTGTCCAGTCAGCCTTATTGCCCCCCCTCTGTGTCCATTCAGCCTTATTGCCCCCTCCTTCTATGTCCATTCAGCCTCATTTCCCTCACTTAATTTTTGTCAAGCCAGCCTTATTTCCCCCCTCTTTATTTTTGTCCAGCCAGCCTTATTCCTCCCTCTTATTTTTGTCCAGTCAGCCTTTTTCTATTTTTCCAACCAGCCTTATTGCCCCTTCCTATTGTTTCTAACCAGTATTTTTGCCCTCTTTTTATCTACCCAGCCTTATTGTCTCTCACTATGTGTCCACCTAACATTATTGCCCCTCTTTTTGTCCATTCAGTCTTATTGCTGCCTCTGTTTGTGTGTGCCCCCGCCATGGTAATTAAATCCCTATAGGCTATTACTCACTCTTCAGTATACCTGGACTTATTTTGAATGGACTCTGGTTCTCCCTTTACCTGCTGACATATATGGCTGAGTATATTTTTGTTAGACTACCTATATACTGTTAAATTGTACTTACCTTATCTCTGCTTTTTGGGGTAGCATATATTTTCACTACTACATAATCAGCTATTACAGCTGTGTGTTACCTTCTAATTCAGCTATTACAGCTGGCAATAAAATTGCCATTTTTGGCATCATACACTTATTCATGTTTTATTGCGATTTATAAGTATACAGACAGTGCACTATATTTTGAACAGCCACTTGAACCCCTGCTGTGGGGCTCAAATCTTGTGTTTCTTTAGTTTTAAATAAACAATTGGGCAGACTGGATGGGCTATATGGCTCTTATCTGCCTTCACTTTCTATCCTTCTATGTTACTTTAGGTACTATTCAGAATACTTCACCATTCTCATTTTAATTAAAGACAGTGCCTAAATCTTAGGCTAGGGTCAGCCATTCGTATGTCCATGTGTGTATGTGTGTGTGTGTGGGGTTCTCCTACTGGCTATTCCAGTGTTAAAACTAGGGTTGCCGACTCTCCCGGAATGCCTGGGAGACTCCCAAAATTCTGGCAGTATCATGGTAAGGACTTGAGGCTCGTAGTTTCCATCAATCAACGGCCTCAAGTCCTTCCCCCCTGCCTGGCAACACTAGTATACTAGTGTTGCTAGGGACAGGGAGGGGCTTGATGACGCAAATTCCGTCATCAAGCCACACCCTCATCAATATTAAATCCCAAAACGTGTAATTACGTCAAGGGGCAGGGCTTAATAACACAATTTGCATAAATCGCGTTGTTAAGCTCCGCCCCCTGAATGCATGTATGGGATCCGGGATCTCTCTTGAAAAGGTCGACAACCCTGGTTGAAACATACCATATAGCTGTATATTTCTTTTTGATTTTTTAGGGGTGGGGGGGTATACTGGAAAGTTACATGCAATTATTTATGAAAGTCACATACAAAGTGTTACAACATTGCACAGTCTCTTATCTGTTAAATGCTTCCAAATGCACATTTCTTCACTTGAGAACAGGTCAGGAAACCTTTATAAAAATAACTGGAGTAGATGCATGATTGCATGGTAAAGCTTTCGTATACTAACCTTGGCCTCTGTCCCCGGTGTAAAGCATACATGGCCATCCCTTTGTTCTTTCTCCCAGTTGTTGCTGCGCTTGGAATTGCACACAATTGTGTTCTCATTCAGACGAGGGTTAAAATGCAACCCTACATCACTGGCGCTGCGGCCCAGATTGAAGGAGAAGCTATACAGAAAAAACAGTATAGCAAAGTGTTAGTGTCATGCCAGCAGAATATATACATCCATTATTAGGGAATATGGGCCTGATCCAGACTTAACGACAGCCAATTACGCACCCGGCATGTGTGACTTCATACAGGGTTGGCAAATTCTGTTTCTACCCTCAAGGAGATCTCAGAGGGAAGAAACAGATTATGGTATGGGGCAGGGCTTAATGACATGATTTATGCAAATTGTATCCTGAAGCCCCTCCCAATCCCTAATAACACTAGGAATTAGAGTATTTATAGGCAAGGAGCAGGACTTAAGCCTGTGATTTACATAAACTCGAGCCCATTGCAAGAGATCTGTCTGCCCTCCCGGGACATCGGGTGAAATGCCCAAATTTCAGGAGTCTCCTGGATATTCCAGAAGAGTCATTTTGTCACTTTATAAACTACAAATACCTGTAATTAGCTTACAGTTGTCTGTTCCCAGCTTGCCCTTGTTACCCCATTCTATGTTATATCAACTCACTTTAAATTAGTGTTGTTCATTCTACCCCCTATTATAGTATGTGAATAGGAATAATAATAATAATAATAATAATAATAATAATATACCGAACAGTTCATAATTTGGGAGAGGGGGGTTTCTGTCTTCAACTTCTTGTCCACTGATAGGAATATGTATTGTCAACTTTGTAATCCCTGTTTTATCTAAATATCTGTCAAGTCCAAATAATTGGATGTATGGTTGTATCAATTATTGTAACTGCTTGAAAATCTCTTGACACACTATATAAGGAATCCCTAACCCATAATTCTGATTGGGTAATTGTCAGCTACTTAGAAATTTTGGGCTGGATCCAGACTTAAGTAAGTGCTTGAAATTAGTTACTCCTGGGCTAAACCATGTTGATTGCAGGTGGAGTCAAGTTATTTGTATTCTTTGCATGCAGGGATATATCTTTGAATTGCTTACTGCACACAGATACTGACCAGCTTTACTATTACACTGTTATTTAGACTTGGGCTGGGAAACATCACCTCTCAACTCTAATACTGTTTGCCAACAGATGAAATATGACTCCCCTGCAATCAACATGTTTTAGCCCTGGAGTGACTAATTTCAAGCACTTATTTAAGTCTCGAACCAGTCCATTGAGCATAATTAAACATATTTTGTATAAACAAAACTACCTCACATATTTGTATGTTAATTATACAATGAACTTACTTTTTAGCATCACCTGGCAGCTGTCCCTTCAGCTTCAAACTAGTTCCAGATTTAAGCTCAAGATTCAGAATTTCAAATTTTTCCTATTTCAGGAAAATTTAAACACAAAGTTAATTATTGATAATCCCTTCTCCTGGAAACATTTTCTGCTATAAATTTTAGTCTAAAATACTAAAAAGACTTAAATGGGTCAACATGTGCCATTTTTATATACCACAGGCATTTTTTCTATATATCTTTTTTGTTTTCTTACTAGATGACCTGTCTAATTCCCATTGGAGGGCACTTATTGTGTTATATGTCCAGATACAATCCAACTATAGTTATGCACCTTAAATTTTACTGCAGATTATTCTAGGATCAGTCTGTGCCAACAGTATAATTTTCAGTTCTTCCTATCAGAAATTCCAAAACTGGTGCCAAACTAAAGTTAAAAACCTAAAATTGTATCATGGTGATATCCTGTATCTGACAACATCATAGTATGCAAGGAATAAATTATATCCTAAAATAATTTGGAGTTTTGGCACTTCTATGGTACATTACAAGACACTGTAGAGAGGGTATAATGGCAGGAATAAATTTCAAGGAGTTATATAGTGTATTTGTCAGAGAAAGGCAGAAAGGCAGATGGTTAATGAAGTTGTACCATGTAATTAATTATATCATGCCCCATATTTACAGAACCTGCAATGGCATAAATAAAAGATTGTTAAGTTATAAAGCTATAAAACCTTTATAACTAATGGGGAAACACAGAGATAATAAAATGGTTACCACCTTTCCAACTGCCAAGATAAATCAGGAAATATATTTAATTGGTGCGCTTAGAAAAAGTAACTGAAAGCAGAAATAAAAATATTTAAGCTTGATTGTAGCTAACATAGTCAAGCCAATGTTGGAGAGTAACGGCAAAAACAGATGAAAAACTACACTCTTGGCAAAGCCATACTAAACTTAAAAAAAAAGTCAAACTTTGAACACAGAATTATAGTTGAGAGGTTGTATCACCTAACTTAACTTTAAATTGTAGATAAGAATAAAGGACCAGATTCACAGTTAAGAAGCTGCTTCTATTTTTGTGCATATTTTTAGGAATGGTTAAACTGCACATGTGTAATACCATTTTTTACACAATCTACGTAGGTTTTAATAACGGCTATCCATTAAGAGTGATTTACAAAGTCATTGGTAATGAGATAAGTGAAAAGAGGTGTGCCAGGATAAGTTAAGTAGGAAGACAAGAAAAGTGGATGGAGACATTTAAATGGTTTGCTATGTACGCTCGTTCTTTAGCAACTTAAGAGGAGACATATGCATAGGAAGATAAGACTGTCTTTGGCATTTTTAAGTCAGTAAAGAACAACAAAAATGATGGCGTATCAAGGGAGTTGCCATGTGTATAATTGTGAATCCGCAATTAAACTAACAGAAACTTTAGAATAGTATCCTTGCAATCATATGAAGACTGAATGAAGGCCTGTGCATACACAGTGGTTCTCTTTTGGGACTTTGAAAATTTCCAGTCCTGGCATGAAAAACACTGTGTTCATGTCAGGACTTTGAAATCTTCAGATAAATGCGTCGCCCGGTCAGGTATGTTCTCCTCCTTACCTCTTACCACTAGAATAACTATACATGTAAATTAAAACTCTATAAAAAATTCATATTCAACTNGGGGGGGGAGGTTTAGTTGAATATGAATTTTTTATAGAGTTTTAATTTACATGTATAGTTATTCTAGTGGTCTCCCCATATATTCCCCCCTTTTCCTCCTCTAAGCTACTGGGAGGAAGAAAAGGGAGGTATAGGGAAGACTGCTGGAATTATTACAATAATGCCACCCTGATATTATTATTACCCTCGGAGTATGGAAATATAATGAAGCATCGGCCCGCATTCAAAAGAATGGGCCAGCAATCACATGTAAAGTTTACATGTATCACCATGGAAACGGCAGCTTTCCATATGATGCAGGATTTGTAAATAGCTTTCACTTAATTTTAATGCGGTAATGCCAGTTTTTACTTGAAAATAGGCATTATCACTTCAAACTAAAGAAAAAAGGGCTAACGTCCATAAATGATAATTCATAATATGTCTACTGGGCCCCAATTATAGAGACAGAGGTACGTGAAGCCCCTTGCAGAACAATTTATCATAATATACAGAAATGTGTGTACTCTGCTGTGCTGTCAATGTCTATGTCTCTTGTGTACACTTTCTGCTTCCATGACTCTATGGTTAATTGAATGGCCATGTTGTCAATAGAATGTACTAAAAATAAAATGTACCATACAATATAACATGCTATCTATGCCTTAATGCAATA
This sequence comes from Limnodynastes dumerilii, assembly GCA_011038615.1. Taxonomy (NCBI): domain Eukaryota; kingdom Metazoa; phylum Chordata; class Amphibia; order Anura; family Limnodynastidae; genus Limnodynastes; species Limnodynastes dumerilii. Next base: position 99,422 of record WWET01000712.1, read on the forward strand.
ATAAGATAAACTTTACAACATGAATCCAATTTGCAGGTTACAGAATGATAGACACTTCAGACTGGATCCAGACTTAAATAAGTGCTTCAAATTAGTTACTACTGGGGTAAACCATGTTGATTGCAGGGGGAGTCAAGTTAATTGTATTCCGTGCATGCAGGGATATATCTTTAAATTGCTTACTGCACACAGATACTGACCAGCTTTACTATCACACTGTTATTTAGACTTGGAATAAGAAACTTCCCCTCTCAACTCTAATACTGTTTGTAACAGATGAAATATGACTTCCCTGCAACCAACATGGTTTAGCCCAGTAGTAACTAATTTCAAGCACTTACTTAAGTCTGGATCCAGCCCTTCTTTAATACATCACATTAGTGTCAGCTGATTTTACACTGAAGGCCAAATTTAGTGTAAAATCTTATATGTTTGATCCTCATTGGAGTTAGGGTTAATTAGAAGGATAACTTTACCTACTTTGTGTTGGACCTACCTTCAGTGCTTGTATTCCGAGTTATATGTGTGCTCAATTGAGCTTGGAAATGCAAGTACATTCAATAGAGTAAGGGTATGCAGACACAAGCCAACCACACCCATAGCCAGTACCTTTCATGATTGTGACCTATACGTATCCCTAACATGGGAATTTTTTTAAGCATACTTATATATATATATATAGACCATCAGCTCTTCAGCAAGTTTCCAAGTTAATGATGGCCATGTAATTTGAGTATATTCATAGTTATACCACAGGCTGGTACAAACCAACTACAAAAAACATTGTAAGCATATGGAACTTAAACTAGAGGAATTTCAAATAAATTCGCTCTGCAGGAAACAGAACATTCATATTCCATGAAAATGGTATCACAACCAAATCGATGTATTCATTCCTATATAGAACAAACATTATTATATATAACATAAAATTAACTTACAGACATGGCAGAGAACTTGATGAGTGTTCTATAGGAAAGTGGAGCAGAAAGTAACTACTGTAGACTGATACCCTTATTTATATCCAATTTATTGTGTTCCTTCCTAATATTGAGTTACACATTAACTTATATGGATCCTGGTGCAGTCACATTCAGGACTTTGGACTGGTAACAGCATTTTTACATCTCGGTAAACATGACCACTCTGTAGAAGGATATTTAATGGTCACTATGGGTGTGTGGGTGATGGTGATTTGTCATGGAAATCTGTAAAATTGAAAAGGTTCTAACAACGGCAATGGCTTATTGACCCATTCGTTGTCTTTGTCCTCCATTGATTTTGCTTAACTAGGAAAGTAAACTTGAAATAAAATCTATGCTGTACCAAGATGTGGTTGTCATTAGTTTCATTGTCTTCTCAGAAGAAAAAAATACCAACCAAAAAGTAGCTTTCATGAGTCTTATCCCATAAATCTGACCCAGGCAGTCCAATTTAATAAGGATCACTTCAATATTAAGTGGTTATCATAATACTGGGTAATATAATTAATATCCTTATCTCAAAACTTTGTATGCGCTGCACAACTCCTCTAGAATGCCTGTAAAACACACTTCTTCCTTAATGCCTCCCAGCGATCCTGTTGTAATTAGGGATAATAGTGGGGTAAAGTTGCCTAATTTGCGTTGAACCTTCTTTCAGTTGTGTTGGTCCAGTCTACACGAAGCCACTCGATAATTTATGAACTCTTTCAAGGTCAGTTTCATTTTCCAATTCACTCTCAGAGTGGGCCATCTACAAGCTACAAGGCATGCATGGAGCAATGTTTAACATTTTAATTCAGGTGTTGAGACACCTGTAACTCCAGATTAAAGCTGACAATACACTGGGACGATTACAGCAGGAGGTGGCCTGATAAATGTCAAGGAATGGTCCCATTATTGGTACCATACACCTCTCTCCTAGCAGAAGAGGGAGGCACTAGAAGAAGAGAGAGACCTTTCTGCTAGCTCAGCTTTAAATATTAAAAAAGATAAAATAATTATACCAGAGCATTTTTTATTCATTTACTTGGCATTTGAAAAATGTATCTTGCCCACTAACTACAGCGATTATTTGCCTGATCACCTGATAACTGGATAATCAGGCCATTAATCGCTCTAGTGTATGGTCAGCTGAGAACCGGTTGCAGTCTCAGGTTCAATGGCCTGCTTTGCGAAATAGAGACAGCCGAATGTGTCTTTTCGGCTGTCTCTCTTTCGAATAGGGAGGGGGCCATTTGAGGGTTAGGGTTAGAATTAGGGGAAGGATTGGGTTTAGTTTAGCCACTCACCTTTCCGTGTTTGGTGCTCCGTGTATCGATTGCTATGCCTCTTCGAGGCATAAGTAATCGATATCCCAGCCAGTTTGAAACTGGCTGGGAGAGAACTGCCTTATCGAAACAGGGCTGTTCTTTGCGGGGACCCACACCCGCTAAGAACAGTATGGTGTTTTATAATAATGTCATTGAAATTGTGTGACCAGTATACATGAAAATAGCTAATAGCTGTTATATTTCTACTTTATTACCTGGTCTATATTGCAGTCCTCTATTTTGTGTAGGCTTGTAATTACTCATGAGATACTATTTTATTTTTAACCAGTTTGTCTGTTCAATAAGTTTTTTGAAGCAGTCATGATAAAGGTTATTCAAATAATAGCTCCTTGACTTTTGATTGCAATTAACTTCATCGTCTGCCTGTCATAATATTGGAATCCAGCAGAGAAACATGATTGTGAAATTTTACAACAGATTTATTTCTGGATAATAGACGTTAAACTATCCTCTAATTTTCTGACCGCTCCCTCTAGACATTGGATCATTAGTCGAAGTTCATTTACCTTTTTAGTTTCAAAATCATATATTTGGGAAACCCCTCTGCAGAAGCCCTGTGTTCGCCCTTGCCAATGTCACTAACCCAGACACTACACCATTGACTCATCTGTCCACCCCTTCCTGATCAACTAGCACAGGGACTTTATTACTACGCTGTGACTGAAAGCTGCTTCAGAAAGCTAGAAATATGCTCTTATATACACTAAGGCAAACATAGGTGTAAACCAGTAATATGTACATAGTATTAGGCTTATCGGATGGTTAGACAGAACACTTCACTGTACTACATAACTCCTTTACTTCCCATCTTTATACTAAATACTATAGACTGTCTTTACAATTTTACATGCATAGTAGGTCATTTACACAGTCTACATTGCCTCGATTGACTACATGTAATCTTTAAATACCACATATAATGGGTTATACAGAAGGAGGTGTACATAGGCAGCCTCGGAGAGGATTTAAAAAAGTGGCTGGGGGGAGGGGTGTAGATTAGCCGGGGAGGGCGGGGGGGAAGCCATTCTCTAGGCGTATCTTCTTAAGAGAAGGTAGAATATGGAACTCTTCCATGCTATTAGGCATCTAAAAACAGGGTCCAGTTTGAGCGCTGGACAGGAGAGCTAGGTGCGGGTCGGTTCGCACCTACCTAAGAGAGCCTTAAGTATTAACACGGTCCTGCGTGTACATTGATCTCGTCTTTGATGGTCTTATTTCTATTCTTTCAGATGTGAGTCATTATTTATTTGATCACATCACTTTTTTATCACTATCATAATCATGACGTACATGAAAATAAATAATGAATCTGCAATGTGTCATATACTTCAAAATATCAATATCATAATGTGCTATTTAAGTGCTAGTGTGATGCCTTAGCTACAGAAGGCTATTTGTTGACTTGTTGAACTGTATTAACTGGATTGTCCTCAGCTGGGGGGGGTCTCATTAGTGGCACATGATTTCCAGGCACTTTCACACTTCAATTTTAATCCTTTGAGCTGCAATGATTGTACCAGGAGTTAAGCTGAATGACTTCTGGTTCCATCCACAAATTCCCAGACAGTATTTTATTTAATTGACCTGATTTACCATTTTGTGCCTGCATTTTACAGTATACACAGAACCATCAGGTTTAAATACAATCATTCAGTTTATAGTAATTGAGAACGTTCCTTATCTGGTTATCTTAAAGCACTATTTGGTGGTGTCCTTAATAACAGTTTAACCCTTTCATGATACTGTCCCCTAAAACAGTTTGTCTTGTTTTACTGACAGATGGGAGTAAATATCTGCAATGTTTTTTCATGGAGATAGCGACTAACGAATGAATTACCGTAGTTTAATCTCTATTCATTCTCTTTTTATTGATAAGCATTTAGTATTTTCATCATTTGGCAGTATTTGCAGATGAGGGTGTGTACCGTGCCATATGTCTTTCCTAATGTTTACAATGGGAGGTTTTGTGCTGCCGATGTCCCATTGATAAACCCTGGAGGTTGTGGGTGATAATAACTCATCAGATAAAATGTAGTTGACACAGGTTTTTATATCTTATTTTCTTTTAAATATATTTTTAGTGAACACAGCAATAACATAGGGGCTGATTCAGAGATACGATTTTCACGCAACTTAGGAGCGTATATATTTAGGATCTTAGAAAATTTGCATAACTGCGCATGCGTAGTAATAGTGCAACGCCGTCTACGTAGAGGTTAGGAGCGTAAATTCGCTAAGAGCGTACCTTTGAATCGATCGCAAGCACTTAAGATCTTAAGTGCTGCGGAAGTTTAAGATCTGAAGGATTTGCATGAAAATGGGCGGGGGGAGGCAGGAAAATGAGGGAATGTGGGCGCGGGCAGACACTTAGGATCGCAAATAAACGCTACTACTTCCCTTAAGATCTCAAATGACAGCGTAGAGTTAAGGTTAGTCAATGGTGGTCTAACTTTAAGATCCGCCGCTGTTTGCAAGGGGAGTGACTGTTTATGCAGTGGGCTGTAACCTGGTAAGATCTTACCTAAGGTGCGTATATTTGCGATCTTTTCGCAATCGCATCTCTGAATCACCCCAATACTCTCTATACCTCATTTATAGGCCCTGAATACTAGAATTTAATTGTAGCACAAACAAGAAAATAGCCATATGCCATAGTGGGCCGGATTCAGAGCTCTGGGCCCGGTGTTTTCCGATTTGTGCTACTGCGCATGCGCAGTAATTTTCTAACCTTATCTACGTTTCTTGTTGCAATGTAGATTGCGTATACGCGGTCTTAAAGCTCTGAATCCGGCCCATTATTACAAACAAGTCCAATAAAAAAAATATATTTATCTCAGTTCATGCTATTACAACTCATTGCCTAAGTGTTATCTCTCAGTCAAACAGCCAAGAGCTGACTAATTGTACATTGTGTGTTGCAGCATGTTCCAGCGTGGCTCCTTTTCTGATATCAGGGTCATGTAAGAGACACATTATATTAAAATATGAGGACATTCCAGCAGGTCACATGTTAGTTACCGTGGCAGTGGGAATGTCTTTGCTTTCTGTGTGAAGATATGCCTTCAATGCACCTGCTTGTTAAGCTGTTCATACAGTACAACAGTTATCGTCTTGATCATACAATTATGCGGAATTCTGAATTGTACATAAGGACTTAGCCAAGTCCTTAGTGTATCATTTAAATGCAAATGTCCTTAAGTATCTGTCGCGTGGTGAATGGGCCAGCCTCCTGTGCAGAGGTTGAATTTCGCATGTAACGCAGCAACTGTGTTCCGCTGTGGAAGTATAGACACTGCGCATTCACAGTACCTATTCAGAGCTGGCTGACGTATGTAGTGTACGGAACTCAGCTCTTTTTCTTAATTCTTAATACATTGGAACGAACACTGCCTCATGCACATATATTACAGTAGCTCTAGTATCAAAGTAGCCTACTACAGAAGAATTGGGAATCTAAGCACCGGCCCCCAGTTACTGTATAAACTTTAGACTAGTTCTTCATTGTTTTGATAGTGGGGAAGGGTCAGGAAGCTTAACTCTATTCACCTGTACTTGGAGCGCAGTTAGAAGGGAACCTTGGACTGTATTCACAGATCCGTTTTCACGTGTTGTTCCATGCGTGTTTGTAAACACATTTTATCTGCACATGCGTAGACACTTCATTTACGCAAGCTACGTGGAATATACGCAGGTAAGTGCCTAATGGATGGACTTGTGAATCGCACTTGGTTAAATACATACGGATGGGCGGGGTTGTGAAACGGAAGTGAAAATTTACATGAAAGTGGGCGGGGGGAGGCATTTAAATGAACGCTTGAGGACGCGGTTATTAAGAATTGCACGTATGGAAGACATATAAGCACGTAAGTACACACGTAAAGAACAGAGGGGTCTATAGACTCGTAAGTCCCCGACAGCATGGCCGTGAGAGGGGAGTGTCGGGGGTGTTGATGGTGTTGGCTTGCGAGGTCTGTGCGTATAATTGCGTACCTTGAAAACCGGATCTCTGAATCCGGTCCCTTGTCTCTGCATTGTACCTGTGTCGACATAGCATTTTCCTAAAATCCCGTCGGCGATGGTACAGACAGCATTATGGTATATCACTGTCGTTATAGCGAATGGCGGGACGTCAGCTGCATCCTCTTTCATTCGATAAATACAGTACACAAAAAAGATCTTAAAAATGGATGGGATTTGTCATTAGCATGGAGTACGCATGTGTGATATGTGTGTGTATTTACATATTGACGGAGCATGAAATCGGAGAACCCGATCACAAGATATGATTGTTATGCAATTGGATCCCAGGGTAATGGTTATATAGGATCTGCAATTACAGTATTGTGATATCTAGGCAACTCCAGGGCCTACTTTAAGCTTTCGGACACCTGTCATAGAAAATAACAGTGGTTTGTAAATCTGAATGGGTGTGCACCTATACCATACAACGTAACTCCAAGGTACAATCGCAAGCTGGTGTTATGGTTAGAAGGTGTCAGAAGTGTCACATCTGGATTGGGTTCAATATGTTCCTATTGGGTAGCACAGATTTGTGAGCATCCGCAGAACAAAAAAATCAACTGTAGTCCAATCCAAACACTCTGAAAAAAGGGGATCATTGTATTTTATGATCTGACCCAGAGCTATTATGAGCTATTATGTATTATTATTTTGTATGGTTTCAGCCAAAAGTTTCACAAAGACATTGGTAAAATCAGGTTTGTTTATATAAATGCAGCAGAGACCACCGAATCTGATAGAAAGAGAAGGTAAAGATTATACATTATAAAATACATTTTAAGGTTTTTATAATTCGTTTCTTGACACCCATTAAAAAGAGGGACATTAATTTTGAACTTTTTGTTGTTAAACACTAATAAAGCGTCTCTTCACCACAAAGGTTCCTCTTTAGCCCAAACATAAGCAAGATGGTGCCTTAATCTCCCATGATACATTGCGGCTCTTATCATTTTTTTACATACAGGCATGTCTGTGACCAGCAGCTCCCAGGGCACTCTACAGAAGCTATATTGGAGGAATGCCTCTTTGTGAGTTAGAGCTCAGTTTACAAACACATGATATATGAGCTAATGTAAAGAGCCTTGCTGTTTATATATAGGACCAGGGGTATAGCTAAATTGAATGATGGGGCCCAGAGGCCTAGGGGTCCTGGCAACCACTCTTTCTGACCTCCCCTTTCATTATCTCAAGGCTTACAGCATCTTTATACCAGCACTGAGGTGAAAGATTACTGTAGTGCTGCTAAAGTTACAGGTAGCAACTGTATTGACACTGACATGATGACATGGTGAAATCCGAGAAAGATAAACAGTATACTAAAATAATCTCCACTTCTAATTTGATTATGAAAGGAATTTAACACTATTCCTATGACAAACTCAAAAATTATATTTTACTAAATGCTTATCAGTATGAGACTTATTAATAAAAACATTTTTTAATAAACTAAGTTGGAGCTTAGGGACATCCCCCACTGCTATTTATGAGCATGGATAGCGGATACTGACCAACCGCTGCCAGTTGGTCAGAACTGTACAGCTCTACTGTTCCTGACGTCACCTTCTGAAGTTAATCAGCGCCCCTACTGCCGGGAAGTTATATTGAAGACGCCGGGATCAAGAAAAGAAGGTTTCTTCGGCATCTACAGCCAAGAATATTTTTGAAGCGGGAAGAAAAGAACAGAATTCATAATTTAAAGAAAATTAGAAGGCTCCCAAGATGCGGACATCTAATGGTGAGTTAAAAAATATTTTTATTCATTTTATACACATGTAACACTTTATGTATACCACTTACTTTAGGAGAGATGACCACCTAAGGTAAGTGCATACACGTAGGGGGTAATGTTAGTTAGGTTTACATATTTTTACACATGTAACACTTTATTAAAGAATTGTAGGGGTTAATGTCTGTGTAGTGTTTTTTTTTTTTATTTAGACACACACTGTAAACTGAGCACTGCATGGCTACAAGTGTAGCCATGCTGTATACACAGAATTACAAGGATCACCTTTGCTGATCCTTGTAATTCAATGACTACAGCATGGCTACACATTGCAGCCATGCAGCACTTTGGATATTTAAGCACAAAAACACAAGTCTGTTATACAGACATGTGTTTTAATGGTTGCGATCGGCCAAAAAACATACATTCACCCCTCTATAGAGGCGAATGTATGGTTTGTGATTTAAAGGTGATTTCACAGCGATCCCGTTGAAATCGTCTTTAGTGAATTACAAACTTCCTATGTTTGTAATTCAAAAAAGTCGGGACCGCAAATTTCGGACCCGCGATTTAAAAAAACGGAAATTCGTGTGATTTTTAGCTTAGTGAATACAGTTTGGCAATTTTTAAGCTAAAAATCACATGATTTAAGGCCATTTAGCCCAAATCGAGCTTAGTGAATCTTGCCCTTGAAGTGAAAACTGGCACTATCGCATTAAAATGAACTTTGGAAATATACCCCTATTACTACTTACTATACCAGGTCTGTTGCTACCCTGAGTGAGAAATTTTATGGGCTCCTCCAGTGCACATTCGTGGTGGAAAGAGGTATGGGTCAAATAGAGTGTATGAATGTGCAGAACTAGCACAAGAACAAATCTAAAAACTGTCACAGAGAAGTACAATGATTCACAATTCAGAGTACAGTACTTGGGCAACTTGAAAGAATTTGTTCATGCATTTTCTATGTGTTGAGTCACAAAACTTAAGGTTGTCTGAAATCCATCCATGTCTGTGAAAGTGGCAACAATGCACACTTTTACCCCTTTCACATCACATGCAAATACCTGGGTTTTTTTTATGTTGGACCTGGGTTGAGGATCCAACGGCCCAGGTAGAGGTGTGATGTGAAGAGTCCCGGGTGCCTCAATCTGGGTCTAATGACCTGGGAATCGGACCCAGGAGATAAGAAGACTTATTCCCAGGTCTGATCTGGGTAAGGGTCTCACCTTTTTCAACCCGGGTCTCACTTAAAGAAACCTGAATGGAGGGATTTGTTTACTATTACTAAAGCAATAGTAAACAAATCCATCCTCGGGAGCCACACACCACCCATTATACACTGTCAGAGCAGACCAGGGTCCCAAGATTTTCCTGGGTCAACCCTGCAGTGTTAAAGGGATCATCCCAGGTTCTGTGATATTGCCGGGGCAGAGCTGTGAATGCAGCATTAGAGAAGTGAATCTTTATGGCCCTAATTGAATCTTTGGCATAGAAATACTAGATCTGACCACCTGACTCCAAAGTGTCCAATTAAGAGGCAACAGGCTTTTGAATTAGCACAGTAACTCCCCCTTTAACACCCCAGTAACTCTTTAGCCATTTTTTTTAAAGAGTAAATTTTTAAACAAATTTGATGGAGTTTTTTTTAAAATGTATGTTATTAAAATAAGGTTATATTAGTGATAGAGGGTTGGATCCAGACCTCTGTATATAGAACTGATAGTCCACACGTAATAGAGGAAAGTGAACTCTCATGTCACAGATCAGTGACACGTGCAGATCAGTGGTCCATACCACCTCTGATACGCTCAAACTCTGTAAGCCTGCCCATAATGAAAAGTTTAAATGGTTGCCCCCTACCCTCATTGTCTAGTTTTGGTGAGCACAGGGGATGGCCCACGTGTTGATGTCACAGTCAGGCTTACTTACACAAGAGGGTTGCCTAAGTAGACTAATACACAGAGGTCTGGATCCGGCCCAGAATCACAAGCCAGTGGATTGAAGTACTTAAAATTGACCTTAGAATTTGCTTTACTCAGGGGAGATTTCTGAGTATTCAGTAACCCCCTCCATCAGTGCTGGCCAGCAGACACTCAATATACAGCTTCAACCAAAGGATGAATCTTATGATCAGGCCGCAATAGAGAGCTGCTGTTAATGTCAATGTGTGCCTTGAAAAAGGTAACAGCGGTTACCCAGACCTCATAGCTGGTGGGAAGAGACTCACTGTATGGCCCATTTTCATTATTATGTTTTAAGCAAGTTAATTGGCACTACTTCTCTTATTAATTTCTCATTCCACATATGCACAATTAGTCTAGCACTGCATAATGTTAGTATCACATAATATCTGTTCATACTAAGCACATTTATGTCTTGGCCTTGTAACGTCTGGTTCTACACAGTATTAACTACATGTATGCTTAAAAACACATTTAAAAAAAATAAAGAACGGCAGCCATCTTAGGCCTCTTCTAAATCTCCGCTCTGACCACTGCTTTAGAACACAGGAATATAAACTGTAAATCCTGGTGCGTTACAAGTCGACAATCATGCGATTACATCATATTTATGTTTGTAGTTCTTATGATGGGTGCATTATGCAGTTTTTCCTTAATTGTCAAACTGTTGTCATTTATGTCTAGTTATTACAAGTACTGTGAAGATAAGATATACAGAACATCTGTCTACAGTAAGCATGATAAGGTTTATTTTAAAGACTATGCTTTTGAAGTTTTACAGACGCTTTAAATTTTTTATCCCAGTGTAATATCTCCCCCTACTGGTAGGCTCAGAAATGTCAAAAATTCTGTGTAATAATGAGTTCACTTGTGAGCAGATTATTCTTATTATCCCTAAAACAGTACCAAAGCATTACGGCCGCAGACATAGTTGTAACAGGGATAGAGCCATCGTAAGGGAAGGTTCTTACCCCTCCCCGTAAGTACAGTCGTACGTAGCTTTGTCGTACTTTGTCGTACGCTACGGGAATATCTGCAACGCGCATGCGCAGATGTTCCCTGACAGTGAACTTACACAAATTGCTTGTGTAAATTCACTGTTGTACGCAGCTCAGGATCTACCCCTTTGACACTCAGCCTCACTACTTGCAGACTATAAAATTTTTGTTGCCTTTCTACTCCTTTACTTAAACTTTTGACTTTAAACACTTTCACTTTCTCATCTGACTGCCCCTCCCCCAACATCTGCAGAAATTCCAACCCTCTGCTTGAAACGTTTCCTCAAATTTTAACATGTCTTTATTTCAACTAATCCTTGGAGTTATTTCTTGACAGAGTCACCACAATTAAGTAGGTGTTGACATGAGATGATAAAACTAGAATCACTTAATAAGAGCTTTTATCAATAGCATGTCCCTTTTGATGAGTTCAATATAACAAGTTAAAATTTTATGGATTTATTGTTATCAGGCAGAGTTTAATGACTCATTGGCTGAGAATGTGGCGGTTGCTACATGCGTGGTTCATGAGTTGACATGTATAGACGGATTTTTTTGATATATATGATCATGTTTTCACTTAACTGTTTTGCAATTGTTGTAAATGACACTCAAACAGTAAAATATATCAGGGTTGCCGAATCTCCTGGAATATCCGTGAGACTCCCAAAATTTGGGCTGTTCTCCCGGTATCCTGGGAAAACCGGCAAATCTCCCGCATGCTCTGACACCCAAACAATCACCAGTGTAATCCCTAGAGTTACTAGGGTTGGGCGGGACTTGATGATGACATCAGGTCCCGCCCACCCCATTTAACATTTGAGATCACATGGGTGATTGACAGGGGGTGGGACTTAATGACACGATTTGCATTAAGCCCTGCCCCCTCGTAGTAATCTATGGCTTCCCTCCGGGTTCTCCCAGAGGGAAGCTTTCAATAGTCGGCAACCCTGAAATATATACTTCCACAGTATTATAAGAAGGGAACTTCTGGAGTGTGGGTACCACAGCAGCCTCCAATTCTTGTCTACCCAGAGAAGGAAATTATTAACCTGTAATGCTGCCACATTTATTACATCTTCCATTTTCACAGACGTTTGGGCTAAGAAGTGTAATGTTACTTCCCAGCAACATCAGAGGGGAGAAAAAAATTTTTCTTTAACTCTATTCTTTCCAAAGTACTACAAACCATACAACAAGTAACTGGCAGACAAAGCATAGCTACACTGAACAATTAATTCAGACAGAATGGTATATGAAGAAGTTATTAACTAAGGAAGGGAAAACTCCACAAGATTGGTGATATTGGAGAAAAAAGTACAGGAGACGATTACATTTTTTAAAACTTTTGCTTCTTTTGTACAACAGACAAGTGTTTAACAGTTCACATGTGTATTTCTTTTTCATTGCAATATAGCACACAGGCAAAAAAGTTCTCTTTGCCCCACAGCCATTAACCTTTGCCACACAGCCATTAACCGGCACCTTTGAAAACTTTAGCTTGCTTTGCAATACAAACAGTTCACAAGTGCATTGCTTATCTCTCCCTCTCCACATGCATTAAATTTGACTTTCTCTACAACCCAGCAATATTTCATCACTGCTAATGACAGCTTTATAACGTTTGGAACTTACTAGTGTTATTCAGTATGTTTGAATGGGTGTACAGCAGAATTCCACTTCTGATACCACTGTGATGCTGTCAGCCAGCATAAGAGACACATAATGGTTTCTTGGGGCTGATCCACACCTGTTTTTAGGGGCAAGTGTAGACCTGAGCAATACCACATTGAACTGCAAGGGGAGGCAAATTTAAATTGTGAAAGCAGAATTAGAATTGAGAGGTGAAGTTTATTTTCACACAGGGGAACAGAGTCTATCTAGGAGCCTGGCAATCACTGGAGCACCTAGTGGTGGGGACAGACTTGACTGCATACACCTATCAGGTTGCGACCCCTAGTGATAAGTCTCAGTGCTAACCTGTTTCAGAGTGAACCAAAGTGAATCCTGAATACACAATTGGGTGACACACATAAAATACGAGACAAACGGTAGCTATATGTAACTTATTATAGAGAAGATGATCCGGGAGTAGGTGAGTAGAGCCAACAGAGAGAAATACCTCAAGCAACAGTACTGGCGAACCCAGCAGCAAGGTGACAAAAGTATGAGTAGGTGTATAATTCAGAGCACACAGAGACTATATAAATTCTCCACAAAGAAAGTGACAAATGAATACTCTGAACTCACAGAGAGACAGATAGACAGGATTTGTGAGTATGGTGTGAGTAGAAAAAAAAACTAAGCACACAGAAAAGTAAGATGGTAACACAGTGTAAGCAGGTTGAAAACTCGAGCACACAAGGGTCTGGAGCCCCACTGATGAACAGGTGGGGTGCCAAAGCACCGCAAGCTGGAGCCTATGCAGAGACTGCACCCACAGCCGACACTATTACCAGACAACAAATACCACACACAAACCAAGGGAAAGGAAGAGGCAGAATAGGAACAGGATTACTGGAGAGAACACAGGAGGAAGGAGCCACACAGAAACCACAAGCAGAAACCACAATGCAGATAGGTGTCACAAGGAGGAGGCAAGACACAGGAGACCAAGGGGCCGGTCCAGAGCTATGCCCGCCGTAGTAACTACAGCGGGCGTAAGTGTAAGATCGGCTGTAAAGCTGATCTATGCATGCGCCGGGCAAATGTTGCCCGGCGTAACTACGGTGTTCCTGTCCTGCTTATAAAAATATGAATATATATTGGCCTTCATCTCTGTGAGATGTTCCATCAAATCTTATCTTACCATCCTAATGAGAATGGGAAATTGAGTTAGCTTTTAATTTAAAAACACATGATACAATATATGACCCAATATAGGGACTCTCACTGTTAGAGTTAGAAACACCATTGCGGAAAGGCCTTGATAGTGGCTGATGGCTTATAATATATCTGCATATCAGTGTAATGGACAGTTCTGCATTTTATTTTCCAGATAGAATGATAAAGTTAGTTAAAGGTAATGGTGATGTTGCTGGCGGTTTTCTTCCCTTTGACCATGTTAAAGCAGATTACCCCTGCCTTCATGAACTTGTTTTCATTAACCCATGCATTGATCTCAGCAACCACCATTTTGTGTACCAATGCGCTTTGTTGTTATAAATAAACAGCATATCTAAATGACACAACAGAGCATAATATTTTGTCAAGTAGCAAACAGAAATACAGTAGATGATGGAACAAGTAAAGTATTAGGACACTATTTTGTAGAACTCTATTTTGTCACCAGGGGGCAGTATTACTCTTATAAAAACACTGGTCATCAACATTTGTATTATTTTTGGTCACAAGAGTACATACAGTATGAGTGCATTGCATAGTGTTTTATGTGCTCAATTCAAACAAATGTTTTAGAAGGACTCTATCAAGTAATGATTTTGAGTGAGAGTTAAAGTTTATGATATTATGTTTATTTACAGCAAAGACAAAGTGAACGATTAACATAATTAAAATGATATATATAGAGGGTGTTCAAAGAACACCTAGGTTGATAGGTATAATAAAATATAAAGCAGCTGTTGGTGGGGGGGAAGTCTTACCTACTCACCCATAATAGATACAAAAGAGAGAAAAGATAGCACAGCGCTAGAGCTAATCTTATATAGAAAAAATTCATTTATATCACCAATGTTGAAAATATTAAGACCGAGCAGCAATAAAATAAATTAATTTTATTCATAAACTAAAACATAATAAAGTAATTAGTACTATACAACATGACGATTTAAGACAATAAGATATGTGCACAGCTGGGTAGAATTAAAAATGATGTTCAACAGACCAAAAATGTAAATAAGGCAGATGAATAGAATATATGGGAAGGTTATGTCCAACAAATGATAAAATGCCTCAGTATAACATGACTATCTGGAGGAAAAGTCTCTGATGAGAGAAATTGAGCATGTTAGCCTCAATATACATATCGGTGATTCACTGTAGTCATTTTTACTTTATAATAACAGTTTTAATAAGAATAATATCATAATATCATGTGGTTTCACACTGGTATAACCAAATAAGAGGGATATCTTAGTAAAATTCAGGATAGATCAATAATCAATTCATATTGTAGTAGATAATGGTGAATAATATTGAAATACAGAAGTACACAATAAGAAATAGAGAATATTGCTTAATTAATCCTTGTTATAATAGAACTGTACTAGGGGGGGGATCAGCATATAATGGGTAAATGTGTGGTAGAAAATTAATAATATTAAAATAAATTGAAGTAGTGATGTATGATAAAATAAAAAATAAAAAAAAAAGAAGAAAATATATAAATTAATAAAAATAAAATAAAATGAAAATAAATGAAAAATGAAAATAAAAATGTAATAGAAAAAATATATACAATAATCAAGCATGAAAAAATGAAAAAAAAAATCATGCTTAATTATTATATATATTTTTTTCTCTTACATTTTATTTTCATTTTATTTTATTTTATTTTATCTATCTGTCTCTACTGCGAATACTTGATTAAATTCTATTATATACATGCATACCCTATTTCTGACTCCGTCAGTAACATACAGAGTAGTCTCATGACACCTGTCTGCTTACATGTCTAGGTCAGCTATTGATGGCACGCTTTTATATCTTAGGAACCAAGTAATTTCTATCTTTGCCCTCAGGGCAAGCATATTATATATGTATTATTTCTGTCTGTTTCCTATTTGAATAGAGGTTCCCCTAGCCTTATTCCCACGTTTATAGTCATCTACAAGTGTATGAATAGCATTTAACTATAGATATTGTCTGTCTTTATATGGTTTTATGATATGAAATACTACTAAATTTGATTATATCAAGATTAGATTCACTATAAGGATCTACATTAAATATTCCCATTGGATTATATGTCTTTACCGGTTCCATATCACTCTATATAAAAATTACTATCTTTTGACTAGGGATCTATATGGGATATTTTTGACGCAACTCAATATAATGAATACACTTTGAAATGTAACACAACAAACTGCTTTGTTTAATATACTTTATCTGTTTTAAAATACTGCTTCATATGATATAATAATTTGGAAATATGATTTAGGATGTTAGTGCTACTGACAATATGCATTATGATCTAATCATGCCTTCACAACAAGTCAGAATGCATAATTGATATTGAGACAAAGTAATGTAGATTGTGTGAATATATCTACAGTGGATATACATATTTCCCCTATTTATGAGTAACCATTAGAATAACTATAGATAGCCAGATACTAAAAAAGAGGAAAAAATTAGATCACTTTTCTGAAAGGAAAAAGAACCATTCAAAAGAGGGAAAACAACAGTTCTCTCTGGCTCATGAGGAGTTAAAAATCTATCTAAGACACTGCTGAAAT
>WWET01000712.1:127205-145285 GCA_011038615.1 Limnodynastes dumerilii
ATATAAGGAACTGCACCACAGGTAACAGCATTCTGTAGTAAACAAGAACCTGATATAAGGAACTGCACCACAGGTAACAGCTATCTGTAGTAAACAAGAACCTGATATAAGGAACTGCACCACAGGTAACAGCTATCTGTAGTAAACAAGAACCTGATATAAGGAACTGCACCACAGGTAACAGCTATCTGTAGTAAACAAGAACCTGATATAAGGAACTGCACCACAGGTAACAGCATTCTGTAGTAAACAAGCTCCTCATATAAGGAACTGCACCACAGGTAACAGCATTCTGTAGTAAACAAGAACCTGATATAAGGAACTGCACCACAGGTAACAGCATTCTGTAGTAAACAAGAACCTGATATAAGGAACTGCACCACAGGTAACAGCTTTCTGTAGTAAACAATCTCCTCTTATAAGGAACGGCACCACAGGTAACAGCTATCTGTAGTAAACAAGAACCTGATATAAGGAACTGCACCACAGGTAACAGCTTTCTGTAGTAAACAAGCTCCTCTTATAAGGAACTGCACCACAGGTAACAGCTTTCTGTAGTAAACAAGCTCCTCTTATAAGGAACTGCACCACAGGTAACAGCTTTCTGTAGTAAACAAGCTCCTCTTATAAGGAACTGCACCACAGGTAACAGCTTTCTGTAGTAAACAAGCTCCTCTTATAAGGAACTGCACCACAGGTAACATCTTTCTGTAGTAAACAACCTCCTGATATAAGGAACAGCACCACAGGTAACAGCTTTCTGTAGTAAATAAGCTCCTCTTATAAGGAACTGCACCACAGGTAACAGCTTTCTGTAGTAAACAAGCTCCTGATATAAGGAACAGCACCACAGGTAACAGCTTTCTGTAGTAAACAAGCCTGTCTACATGTAACTGGGTCACATATTACACTTTCTACAAAGAAGCTCCTAGAACAGCACTACAGAGAGTCTAAACAAGCCCCTTCCCCATGGACGTGCGCCACAGGTAAAAAGACAATCCCAAATATATTCTGAAGCTGTTTTCACATTTGCATTTCTTTATTCACTCAGCCTAAGCACTACACAACTCAGGAAACATTGCTTTAGATATTTATAGCATATGTGTATGCAGATTTCTATGTCTTTTATCCTCCACTTCAGTCTTCCAGCGGAGAAATTCATTGGGTGTCAAAGCGCTTTGTGAGGAGTTTGACAGCAGATGTGGGATGGTTCCACGGACTTTCCCTGTATTATTTTTTTTCCCTGTAAAAGTCTGTGAAAACTGGATGAAAACACTTATGGGACTCCCGCAGTCTTGCACCTGATAAATACTTGCTGGTCTCAGAAGTGCCTTTATTAACCCTCTGCTGCAGCCTTGACCTGATTGGTGTTCCCATTCTCCTGTGGCTTCCCTGACTTTATTCCCTGGCTCATGCTGCCCGTATTAACCCTTCATTCATTGCCGCTCCTCTTCTGAATCCTGCTTTTATTTTGTCTTTTCTCACACCCCCCACCCCCAGGAAGAAGCTGGAGTGAGAGGGGTCTCCCTTACCCACATAGTCGCAGTGTTGCTGCAGTTGCTATGACGCCTGTGTGTGCTGAGTGACATCTGGATTCTGGTCACGATCTTCTTCGGTGCTTTGTGATTGATTAAGGAAGCAGGACGAGGGAGGACTGGGGTAGGTTGAGGTAGCGCTGTACTCCACTTCAGGGGAATACTGGTTGTTCGTACCAGAAGCTTCAGAAAAGCCAGAGACACCAAAGCTGGGGAGGTAAGTACATTATTTCACAACAGCAGGGATTTACTTAAACAACTATTCAGGGTAATTAAAGCGGCTCCTATAAAACGACAGGATGCTAGTTGTGTTTCACACTCTAAATCATTCCAGATCTATTTAATAAGCAGCACTAGGACTTTTAATGATGTATAGTTTTAATTAGTGAGTGACTATATTCCTTTGTGTTTTGTTGAGACTGTCAACTACCTTGAATTATTTGAACTTGACCTTTAACATACTGTATATCAATACTGTGCAATCTACAGCTCTCTAACGGGGCGGAACTACAAGTGTCATAATTCTCAGGTGGACAGTCAGTGACTTCCAGGCGATCCTGTGTGATCAATAATAGATGAAATGCAGACTCACGTATTAAATCAGGTATCAGCAACATGTGGCTTTACAGCCATAGTACAACTAGAGCAGTGTATCTTGTAGAATGGTCTTGGTTTTTTTTTTAGATAGAGGCAGGTACAAATGCTCTGGTGTTCTTAGTGTGGCTATAAAATATTCCGCTTGTGTTAAGGTTTTATTATCTGCATCTATTGATAAGGCTGAAGGTGAGTCTCATATTTAGAATATAAAATCATTTTGATAGAAAGCTGACGCTGTCGTTTTGTAATTCTTGGATGATGCAGGACTTCTGACAAGCATGTGCTTTCTGTGAGGTTGGGTTGTATAATTGGTTTTTGTGTTTGGCAAATGCGCATGCATCCGACAGCTTCTGACAGGGGGAGGGGTTTAGCAGTACAATGTACAGTATAGGTGGCGATTCATAAGACCGATAGACCCAAAGTTCCAATCTTCCGCCATTATGGGCCATATTCAGAGATCCGCTTTCACAGCGAGTTCCGTGCGTATTTTTAGGTACGTTTCAACTGCGCATGCGTAGTAACTTTTTTTTTACGTAGTATACGTAGACTATACGCTCGTAAGTACCTTGCGGATGGACTTGTGAATCGCACTTGGGTACATACGTCCGGATATGCGCTGCAAAAATACGCACGTGAATATTTTAATAAAAATGGGCGGGGGAAGGCATTTAAATGAAGGAATGTGGGTACGCTTAACATGAATCACACGTACAAAGGACAAATACGCATGGAACTGCTCACGGAAAGTTACAAGTGATTTATGGTGGCGGAAGTCACTGACAGCACAGCTGAGAGAGGGGAGTGTCATGGGTGTGAGGGGGTGTGGCCTGCACCAGCCGTGCGTATAATTGCGTACCTCTAAGGAAACGGATCTCTAAATACGGTCTTATATGTGCGTGGATACAGCAGGGATCCACTGTCGTATTGCCACTTTCCCTCTGTTCAGAGCTTAGATATTCCTACGATCGGTACCCTGAGCAAAAAATTTGGAGAGATCCGTATTTGCATCTGTTTGTTCATAATTTAACCTTTTTCACAAACTGATTTACAGTCAGAGTTTACCAGACGTTTTCTGACTTAAGCGCATGGACGTGCATTAGCGCATATTCTGGTTATTGACTTAGATGGAGAACCTCCCAACTTTTGAACTCAACACAGCCCCTTTGTTGGAAGGTGTCCGAACTGTTGTTTGGGATGTGGTTAGAATGCATTCCAATCAGGCAGCGTGGATGCGTATGCATGTTCAGAACAGTAAAGCAGCCGCAATATGATGCACATGCATAGAAACTTGAGGGAGGGGTGGGGGTTGAAATTTTGGGTCTAGCCCAGTATCATTGAATGATCCTTCATTTGTCAACCATACAGTACTTTATCATTTTAAATGTAACTATTGATAAAAAAAATATTTATTGATGATTATAACAGGATTTCTGTAGGTTACACTGCTGTGTTACTCAGACCCTGGGCCACCATAAAGGGGGCGGGGGGGCCTGCTGGGACTCTTTTCTCAGGCCCCGAGAGGGCTGCACATCAGTGGGCCATTGCACAGAGAAGGACTTCCCATACATCTGTCCACTGTGATTGGCAACTGCAGATCCGTGACACTCCACCCCCAATGTGACTCCACCATGATGTCTCATAGGGTAAAGCTCTGTGGACCATATCTCGGGCCCCAACATTTCTGGCGGTGGCTCTGCTGAAACCAGACATTAAATGATATTCCTGAACTCCTGTGTAAGAGACTGCAGCCGGGCACAGCTCCCTTCTAGGTGATCCTCAGGATTTTTAAAATCGATGGTGGAACTGTTTATTAGTGGTGTAGGTGGACTTGTTAGTGTAATGTGTGTTCCCACTGTAATCATTACAATGTGTCCCCATGTGTATCAGTAGCCACTTTTGTGGTCAGCTCTGTTGAATTAGCTGTTATACATTACAGTTGTGAGAATGTGAAGTACATGGTGATGCAATGTTTGCTGATCCATTTTGAAGCGTGATAACGCAAACCTAATAACACATACCACCTTCTACGACATGTATGATGGAAATACTATAGCAGTACATACAACACAGGGTTGACAATTCTCCCTGAATATCTGGGAGACTTCTAAAATTTGGGCAGTTCTCCTGGTATCGCGGGAGAGCAGGCATTTCAACAGCAAGTCCCTCTCATCACAGCAATCCCGAGTGTTACTAGGGATTTGGGGCTTGATGATGACATGATTTTCGTCATGAAGTCCCGCCCATCTCTAGGAATACTGAATTGTAATAGTGGTCAAGGGGTGATGTTTAATGACACAATTTGCATAAATCGCATCATGAAGCCATAACGGCTTCTATTCCTTTCCTCCGAGATCTCAAATTTCATAATGCAGCTCTCCTGACATAACCAACATTTTAGAAATCCCACATGCTGGCTTTATATCGATCATTAAATAGTTTTGCACTCACGCCAATCACATTCCACCGTGGCTTTAATTATTAGTAATGATAATAATGTCCGGGAGACTCCCAAAATTCCCATATTTTAGCTTAATGACATGATTTTTTCAAATATTTTTAGGTTTTATGGGTTGCCAAGTAACCGCTTCACTCCATCCCCATTGGGAATCATCGTAATAATGGCAGACGCAAAAACGAAGGCAATTCCATCTTTGTCACTGCCTCATTACTGAATAATAACTACTCTTATTTTAACCTGTATATTCCGAAAATGCCCAATTCTGGATTTTTATTTGAAATTATTCTTGATAAATAGGCCTCATTCTCTTTAATTAATTTAATCCCAGTGCTGACCATTCATTCTGTACCATGTTTGGGAGCGCTAGAACTATTCTCGTCAGTGGCAATGCATTAAATAATTCTATTTATTACAAACATTGGGGTAGATCCAGAACTACATATGTGAGTGATTTTACGCTAGCCGCTAGAGTAAAAGAGCCCATTAATACTTATTGTGCATGCGCGCGGCAGATGTTATAACATGTAACTCATAGCGTAAGCGCCAGTCACGTATCATCATCGTAACTACGTACAAAGGGGCGTGCCAGCCATACGACACCCGTAATTACGCTTCGGAGGCGGGGTGAGGCATTTAAATCGTACAGTATGGGCGTGCTTAGCAGCGTAAGTACGTGTAGCCATTACGGCCGACAGGAGTTACGCTTTGAAAAGTTAAGGTAGGGTTTGGAAAGCGTAAAACGGCCAAAGTACGTATGACCGAGGGGAGTGCATAGTAAACACGCTACGCTAGGAAACGTAATGGAAACGTAGCTCTGGATCTGGCCCATTGGTATGATCAGATCACAAAGCCCCCCAGCATGTTGAACCCTACAGCAACCATATAATATGACCATGCATCTCTGTGTGTTATCAGATAAAATGTGGGAATGACTACTATACATATTGTAATAAAGACTAGAATGATGGAAATGCTGTGCATGAAATTTCTAGTTCCTCTATGTTCACTTATACCCCGTTCACACTGAGCCAAAAACCCGGGATATTGCAGGGGCAAGCCCAAATAACCCGGGTCGAGGCTCAGTGTGAACGGTCGCACCTGCCGCGACCCGGGTCGAGAGACCCGGGAATCAGACATGGGTTTTAACAAGGGTTATTCCCGTGTCTGACCTGTGTCGCCGGCAGTGTGAACGGTGCAACCCGGGTTTTTTAAAAGCAGCGAGCTACAAATCAAAGCTGGATTTTTATTTTTATTTATTTATTCATTTATTTTTAATGCACAGGATGGAGCAAAACAAAACTATCTAAAGCAGAGCCGCAGTAATACATTTACATGGCTGGGTGAGTTTCTCTCCATGTGCACCAAGTGACTGCAAGAACCAATGTGATCTCAAACCCCAACTGAATTCTTCTAATACAAGTGCTGCTTGCTCTAACTAAGCTTATATGTACCCTTCTAGCTAAGACAACCCTCCTGTCTCCCCCACACCTGATCTTGGGCAGCCCACAATGATTTCAGACATATGTCCCCCCCTAAAGGATTTTAGGCATATGTCCTGGTTTTGATTCAAGCCATAATAATATTTAGAAAATGAGGTATTTCTTTAAAGCATTTTGAGAATGTAGATTGTCTATTTGAGCAGCTGCTAAGGGTAATGTAAATATGTATAGTTGTGAGCGTACATTTGTAAAGCTCCATGGTTACTTTTTATGAAGCTCAGCATCAATCACCATTTCTACATCTAAATGCCTGTGTCTGGGCTTCTGGGGATGGAAAGATAAAATAAGCACTTGAAATACCTCTAACCTTTCTCTAGCATACATTTTTATAAGATATATTTATTTCTGCCTTCCTCCTTTTCTATGTGCACACTGCAGATGTGGTCTCTTTAGACAGGTTCACCTGATACTAGGGTCTATACTGACTGCTATGTTATATCTTAAAAGCAATCTCAATCTTCCGCCAGATAAACTTTACGTAATTTGTTCATAAAAAATATCACAATTATTTCATATTGTTTTAGTGCATTCACGGGAGCGCTTGTGTACCACCTTGCACTTGCGAGATATAAATGGTCATGTAGCTATATTGAGCTTGGTTGCTTTATGCTATGTGCAGTACTTGTATGGTCATCCTGACTTATGGCTGTGCATGCCTTTCACACACAGCCCACTCAAGATTTGCACGCATGTACCCGTGATGAAATAAATCATGTGACTTCTTTTTCAATTCTGAATCTGAATCTGAAAGATGGAATATCTGACATAATGAGAAAGATGTATTTTTGAGCAAACACACAAGGCCGTATTCCAAACCACCGTACGAAATACGTAGGCACGACGGTCTAGAACTACGCACGGAAGAGGGCAGTGAACTCCCCTGTCACTCCTCTTCCTCATGAGTAGCTATGGACCAGTGGCGGAACTAGTTAGGTGTGGGCCCAGGTGCATATGCTTTGGCCCTGATGATATCCCAGGTAACCTGGTGGGGAGCTTCAATAGTGTGGTGATGACATTTGTGGACCCTTGTATCAGCATGGGCTCCTGGTGTCGCTGCACCTGTTGCACCAATGGTAGTTCCGTCCGTTATGGACACTGACATGACCATAGAGCTACCTTAAGTCTTCCGTGCGGATTTGTATCCATACACACACAGATCTGCATGGAACTCCTAAACTCCGCCCCCTTGCTGCTATTCTGCATGCCTTATCCCGTCTCCTTTGTTGGATTTAGGCATGTGCAGTGCATGCACCACCCAACCTATGGACAAGTCCCCTAGGGATTAGGTCTGGATACGACCCATAATGTTGTAACTAGACTCATGTCACTGTCCCCTCATGTGACAATTTCCTTCAGCACTTTTCCAGTAGCCTTTACTTTCTTTCTGTTGCAGGATGGTCGGAAATAATGGTGCATAGGAGAAAATCTTACTAAAACCATCCCAATGTACTTTATAATACCCTTAACATAGCTGCCTGGGGGTCCATTAATCTGCAACTGACGGGAGTCAGGCTGCCTCAGGAGAATTTTCTCTGGGGATTGTCATGGAAATTAAACAAACTCAGTTGCCCAAATGCATGAGAAAAATCCTATTGTATCACCATCCATTTGTGTGAACTGGTCTATTCAGGGTCATTTGCTATTCACCGAATCTGGCTACAGCAATTAGGTCTGAAAGGGGTAGATTTCTGAATAATTTGCTTCCTTTGGACACATTGTCAATGAAAATAGTGTTTTCTGGAGTGTTAGCTGGTCCCCATCCAGTGCAAAACTTATATTTTACTCATTTGCAGTCAATTATAACCTAAATATACAAGCTGGATTTTAATACTAAATGTTGAAAACAAACTCTCACACCAGGATGACATAACACAAGTCAAACACATTTTATTTTTTTTAATATACAATATACCTGTAACTTTATTGTCACTTTATTACAGTCAATATAACACAATATTACATTCTTCTCAACACGACTATGGGAAATGAAAAAGAAAATTGGTTTGGGTCTTCTTTCCCAGAGACACATTTTATGTGAAGAGATCACAGTATACCCTGCTAGTCTCTTCTGTTGCTAAGCAACTAGTTATTATTCTGGGATATTTTATAACCTGCAAAATGTGGTGTTGTTGTGAAATGTTTTAACTGTTTACAAAGAATGTGTTGATTATTTTGTTAAATATTTTTATTGTAACACCTTTTTCTTCAAGGTGGAAAACTTCCCTTTATGCATTTTTAATGAAGCAACTGCAGAGCACACATAAAATAAACATAAATATTGTGTGCAGTGTGATGGCCTTAAAATGAGCAGTATACATACAAATAAGGCACAGTAGATATATTTAATGACACATTTAAATCATTTTTAAATATAAATTCTCTTAGCCCCTAAATACCCATGTGGAGAGCTAGACAGTTTATGTGATAGTGTACAATGAGGTTTGGGTATTAGGTACTCCTTTTCAAAGGTGTTGTCTATCTCAAGACATGAGTCTAATGCATTGCACCGTTTTTAGAATGTCAAGTGGTTCCAGACCTCTGCTCAGGGGTGTATTTAGGGGCTCTAGACACTCCCACTCCCCCCATAATACAGCCTCTCTATCACACACACAGCACCAAATAATACATACAGGTACACACACTGCATACTTTAATACACACAGACACACCTTGCAGTCCTTTAATACACAGACACACACACTGCACCCCATGTAAAACACACAAACACACACTGTAGCCCCTGTAACACACACACACTTCTCCCCCTGTAATACACACACTGCACCACCTGTAATATACACACACTTCACCCTCCTGTAATACACACCCACTGCAGCCCCTATAATACACAAACACTGCACCCCTGTAATACACACTTCACCCTCCTGTAATACACACACTGCACCCCCTGTAATACACACACATTGCACCCTGTAATACAAACAATAAGCTTTTCTCAGAAGCAGCAGCTCCGCAGAGACAGGGAAAACTGACACCTCCCACTGGAAAGGAGACCTGGTCACATGGTCATGGTCACATGGTCATCACTAGAAAGGTCCTGGACTCCTGGCTGTAGCTGATTACCTGTTACCTCCGATGCTGAAACTTCTTCTGGGCTGCAGCCTGCAGTCTCAGTGACATTGCTATGTTGATTTACCCTCTGGCCAAAGGCGGCAGCACTGTCCTTTGGCTGGCACCCCTGACAAGTGCCATCCTGGCCAAAGGGTAGATACGCCCGAGCCTATACTGTTCCCTAATTGCCAGTGTGTTTGGATCAGCTATTGAAGGCTTTTGGGTTCTGTACATACACACACACCCACTCTACCCCATCAGAAAAAACTCACCAGAGATATAACATTTCCTAGCACTTCTGACATTGGGGCCAGGTTGTGCTCGCAAGAAGACTTGGTATCACAATGCACAGTAAAGTAACTTAAAGTAGGGTGTGGCTTGTATAAATGTTTTTAAATTTGTGCTGCAGATAAGAGCTTAAACTCAATTCCATTCCCCAGCTGCCCCTAGTTGAACCCAACATCCTATGGTTTTGTCAATTACCTGTAGCCCTGATCCATAGTGAGTGGGGCAGGGGGGCATCAGCTAAACACCCACATGGGTAGCAGCCATATCAGGGAATACCCAGAAGCCAGCAGTTCCAAGTGCAAAAGAAGAGGTTTGGTGGTGACAGTGACACTGTCCTACAGTGCAGTGGGAAGAGCCAGTAACAGGGAGGGAACCCTATAGCCAAGGTGCAAGATCTATACTCAAATTAATTGAAATAAGTGTTACCCTATGACAACTAGTGCAACCTAATAGAACCCTGTATTTTTCCATATTTCATGTAGGAATCTGGTGCCAGTTGTTTCTTGGTTTAAGAGGTAACTGTAGGGTGAATGTACATATTGCAAGACCACATCACAAATCTTTAAATATCAGCCCTTTAAAGTAATTTTATAAAGGGCACTGCATAAAATATTCATAGTTGTATGTTGTTTATACTCAATACCACACAGTCTGGATTATCACACATTAATAGGACTGATACGAAGTGCCAGATCTACTAAGCTGCGGGTTTGGAAAAGTGGAGATGTTGCCCATAGCAACCAATCAAATTCTAGCTAATATTCTCTAGGAAAGTGAGAGCTAGAATCTGATTGGTTGATATTGGCAACATTTCCACTTTTCCAAACCTGCAGCTTAGTAAATCTGGTCCGAGGCCTTTATTACATACTAGCTGTTATATATATAACGGCGAGCGGCGAGTACTGAATGTTACACGTGTTATGCTGATTTTATATTTTGATGTGGTACGTTGCTAGATCAGTAGATCGGCTAAATTAAAAAGGTTAATACACTATGAAGCGCCCCTGTTCCCTTCCTTTGTTTTTCTAGATTGTGGAAAGGACTAAAGACCCTGACCAATTACCCGAACAGTGGAAGCAGCGGCCGCAATTAGAAAGCGGCATAGTGTTTGAAAAACTTTGGTTTCTATAACCCGGAGTCTAACGATTGACAGACTCACTGTGCGCGCTCTTGTTTTGCTTTTTTTAAACATATATATATATATATATATATATACTACAATGTCAATTTGCTTCTTGTATCTAAGAGTTTATTATATGTTACGGAGAGTCCTAAGCATTGCTGTGCATAAGCCTCTGCAGCGTTCCATAGTGTGATTTGTGTGATTTATATACATTTAGATTTCCAGTTTGGAAAATATGTATAACAGAAAATACTGACTTACAAAAATGAACTTGCATAATACACACATAAAAATGAATAAGATCCTTTCCATCTTCCTGCCCCTCTCCATTTGTTTCTCATAAAACTTGTTTTAACAAAAATGAATAAGAGCCTTAGTCAACAACCTCGTGAATAATCTTACTAATCTTCACTCGTTAAAGTGGTAATTTGTGTTAAATTCTTCTTGTGTGGGAATGCTATATAATCACCCTTTGCCAGGACACAACTCCACACATTTCTCTGCTACTCATCGGTACATATAGGGCCAGATTCAGTTAGCTTTGCACCAGCTTTATTTCTATGCAAAGCTAATTCCGCAAAACTTTTTGGAGACATTTTTGAGCGCCTCATAGAGGTGCTCTTAAAAATGTGCCTATTTTTCATACCTTATATGACAGGAAAAAGTCTTTCTGGCATTCTAACGTAAGGGTCTAAAATAGGTTGCAGAAGGTGACACCCCTGTGGCAAGATTAACTAAGCTGCGGGAATGATAAAGTGGAGATGTTGCCCGTAGCAACCAATCAGATTCTAGCTGACATTCTCGAGGATGCAATAGGAAATAGAAAAACATAGAAACATAGAAAGTGACGGCAGATAAGAGCCACATGGCCCATCCAGTCTGCCTATTTGTTTATTCAAAACTATACTGACCCTAGACCCTATTTACCCGCTATTCAGATAGATAATAATTTAAATTCTAATTAATCTAAGGGAAATAATTACATGAAACTGGGTTATATGAAGCACAGTAAACATCCATGGTTTAACAATGAATAAATTACTTACTTCTCCTTAAGGGGATCTGACATTCATATTTACCTGCCAACCTTCCAGCTGACTGATTGCTGTAGTCTTCTGTCTACTAATCAGCCTTTCATCTGTGTTGATGTCACAATTGACTCCTGTGCTTAGTCATAGGGGGTGTGGCTTGTGCTCAGCTAGCGAGAGCATGGCTTCTGTTTAGGCAGTGGGTGTTTTTCATTAACATCAATTACTTACATAATTGTCAAGAAGTTCAAATGATCAATGTGTACTGATAATGAACGTGAACTGAAAATAACTAAGGTCCAAATCTACTTGGTTATACAATGATTATTATTGACTTTAAGTTTCTTAATAAAATTGTTGTATAAAAGATTTATTTCTAGAACTAGCCAGGGGTGCAGAAGTCACTGTCAGTTTTGCGTTGTAGGTTGTCTAAAAATATTCGAGTCGATATGGGGGTCTGGGTCTCCTTCCTCAGTGATTTTAACGGTGTACGGATTTGTCAGACTCTGGTATCCTCTAATCAGGAGGTACAGCTGTTTACCGATGCTGTTGGTTTCGGAGCATTTTTTCAGGGTCAGTGGTGTGCTGAGCGCTGGCCCCCATCCTGGTCTGACAGTGGCCTCACGGCCAACTTGTTGGTCCTGGAGTTATTCCCCATTATTGTCACAGTGGAACTGTGGGCAGAAGAGTTACAGATTTCATGAATGATTGACAGGGGGCGGGGCTTAATAAAGAAAACCTGGGGGAGGGGGGCTGGAGCCTTGAGGCACACGATTGGAGTACTGGAGGGGGACTGGAGGCACATGATGGGAGAACCATATTACCACAGCTAAGCAACACTAAATACAAAATGGAGGATGCTATGAGAAAAACAAACACAGCTATTTCACAGCAAAACATCAAAAAGTTACAATCACAATCCCAGTCAAAAAATTCAATAAGATTTGTTTGACATGATCTTCCCCCAGTGAATCCATGCTGCTTGGGATCCTGTAAGTTACTGGATTTAAGACACTGTACAATTTGTTCCTTTAACAGTTTTTCCATCAATTTCCCTACTACTGATGTTAGACTCACTGGTCGGTAGTTTGACGCTTCTTCCCCTAGAGAGCTAGAATCTGATTGGTTGCTATGGGCAACATCTTCACTTTTCCTTTCCCGCTGTAAATCTAGCCCCTGGACTTAGACTTGACCTGTAGTAGGTGCAAATGTTTTAACGTTAACAGTCCTTTATTTTACAGTCCTTTGTTTGCTCAGGACGCACTAGGGCCAGATCCAGAAATGCGTTAGAGGCTTAACCGAAGGATTGAATGGAAACGGGGTAACTGAATCCAACCCCTCTCTGCAATTTTACACTTGGGAGGCCACTTAGGGTTAAACAATATTACCTGTTCTATATTCAGAGTTATGTAGTAATGTAGGCATTTTACAAATTCCATATGTAAGTGAGCTCATAAGGGGTCTCATTAGTTTGATGGATCTGGGTCAGACTTACAGTTAGTGATTCCTGGAGAAATTGGGATTGAAATAGCTAAAATATCATTAATGAGTAAAGGATGAATTCTAATCCCATCTATGATAGATGGTTTTGGTAAGAAGTTGTTGCCTTAGGACATTTATTAGGGTTGCTCGTGGGTCTACTGTGTCCGGGCAGCCTTAATGTGCTTTTATGCGAACGTGTTATTAATACTGAGTAGAACCAGATGTTTAAGGCCATGACATGCTGATAAGGCAGCTTGGTGGGAGCAGAGGGTATGTGATACTAACATTATGCAATGTTAGCTTATACTGCTTATATGTGTAATGTAGAAATTACTAACTAACATGATTATAACCTAATAAGTTCAGGATTTTTGGCTTTGTTGTTGTCGAGGTATAAAGGACTTGCCACAAGGTCAGCTCCTTCGTCGGAAGTGTCGGCTGACTTTTCCCAGCTCGACAACAAATTGAAATAGGGGCACCTGGAAAACCTGCTGATCATTATTAAGCAATAAAAACCAGCTAAAGCTAAGTAATATTCATGTACTTAATTGCTTAATTCTTTATTAAACATCATAGTTGATTAGGAGTTGTCTTGTGTTGTCCTTTAACTCTTGGTATTTACCCTCAAGTTCCGCCGGGAACAGTCTACAAAAAAAGGTCTATAGTCATCATGATCACAGTTTACACTGAACAGATAAATCAAAAGTAAGGGCCATTTGTCAGAAGTGAATAATGATATTACTCTGAGAGCCTAGGTGTTTAAAGACCTCCACATCTCTTTGTTAGGGCATGTGAATTAATGTACTGCAGTGTCTTATATAGCTTCAGTAATTGAGATCAATAAAGCTTAATGAGTGTCATTAAGATATGTATAGTGTCACACACCTTCAACAAATGATTAATAACAAATTTATCAGCCCCACTGTTCAGGTTAAGTTTTTATACTGTAATCTGTAGGAAATATCCATCACGATTCAACTGACTAAATATACAGTAATAGGACTCCTTGTAAACTAAATGTAAACTTTACTGAAATGATTGGGGCAGATGTGCACCTAACTCCCTCTTCCAGCCCCCGACCCACCCACCCCATTTTTAGGTACATACCGATCTTCTACGTAGATAGTGTAAATGACCTACTAAGCACTAGAAGCAGAAACTTCTTAAGTGTGAATCAGGCCCATTGGGGTAGATCCAGAACTACGTTTGCCGTACGTTTATTCGCGTAGCGTATTTTCGTGTGCGTATATTCTATACACTCCCCTAGAAACACCCCTTGAACGTACGTATTTTGTCAAGATACGCTTTCCAAACCCTACCTTAACTTTTGCCAACGTAACCGCAGTGATCCGCACACGTACGTATGGGCAAGACGAATTTACGCAGCTAAGCACGCCCATACTGTACACTTTACTTTTGCCAACGTAACTGCAGCGATACGCACACGTACGTATGGGCAACACGTATTTACGCAACTAAGCACGTTCATACTGTACACCTTAAATACAACCCCCCGCCTACTTAACGTATTTCAGACTTATTTTGGCCTCACGTAAAATTGGCATGCCCACACGTAAGTATTTACGTGACACATACGTGAATTGCCCATACGTTCACAATTATGCTACGTTACTGTGCGTATTTTCTATGGTGCGCATGCGCAGTATTTACCAAAAAGCGATTTTACGTCTCCACCACGCTTAAATTCGCTCACAAGCGTTGTTCTGGATCTGGCCCATTATCTTTAACACTTGAATTTAATATTACAGATTACTCCCTAAGTATGGCAATGGAATGCAATTTATAATGGTAAATGTTCCCCCGGGAGAGATAGCAGTAATTTTATAGAGTTTCATTTGTTTGAGGCTGCTTTCCATGTTGTACACCATTAATAGCTACTGAAATCCCCCAGGATCATATTATTTGGTCAGGGCTGCCTCTAACATGATGAAGCTATAATTAAATACACACCATGAGAACTCTTAACAATACACTCTGGGCCTTCAGCTATCTGGGTATTCACTTTATCATTTTAACCAATTTACTAGTACTTATTATTATTATAGATACAGTACTTGTAAATGAAATTGTGAAAAAGAAGCAAATGTCCTGTATTCATGTCTACACTGTAATGTGAGGATTGGAGATTAAAGGATTAACTAACGTGCATCCCATGTTGGTGAGGGGAGGCCACCCCCCAAGCATGCAAGGGAGTTACCTTATTAGGATCCTACCTTAAAATTTGTACACTGTCCCCCAACTAAAATGAGAACTGTGCAGAAGCCTGGATAGTACATAAGGGCTTACTGCACAATTATAATACCCCCCCTTCCCACCTTGCATACACACTGTACGCATTCCCACCTTGTCCTCTCCCATTGCTAGATCTAGGGAATTATGTAGGGTACAAATCCTAATGTTCATTGTGTGTTCATGCAGAGGTCTAGATCCAGCCCAAAGTCATTAATATTTAACTGAGACACAAAGGTGACTAAGGAAGAGTCACCATAATTCCAGATAAATATAAAATGACCCCTAGTTACCCAGAGACTCCTATACAGGCGTTAGCCCAGGTTGGTACACCAGACCAGTCCTTTATAAACTGCCTGAGTTTGGACCAAAGGACCAATTCTTTTGCAAAATGTTCCTGATCAGTGCCTGCATTGGGTCTAGCATTGAAACCAAAGGTCTGCAATTAAAATGAGCCATAATGCCAATTGAACTATATTTATACTCTTTTATAAATATGGACAAAACAGAAATCATTGTTTTTTCCTCCCCCTAGGATTTCCTCTCTCCCTCCATCACCGTAACCATTGGTGATAACCCCCTCCATCACCATTGGTGATACCTCTGTCTCATCCTCTTCTCAAGTTCGCTACCTAGGTGTCATTCTTGACTCCTCACTTTCCTTTATACCTCACATCCATGTCCTCTCATTCTTGCTGTTTCCACCTATGCAACATTGCACGCATTCGTCCTTTCCTCACCAATAAAGCTATCAAATCCCTCACCCACTCTCTAGTCATATCATGTCTCAACTACTGTACTCAACTCACCTGCCTTACCCCCTGCCTTCAATCTATACTTAATGCTGTTTCCAGACTCATCTTCCTCTCATGTTGCTCTAGCTCGGCCTCTCTAGCTCTGCTTCAGACCTCTCTTTAAACTCCTTACTTAAAGGCCATATCTTCATCCACTGCTCATTACCTCTCTTTCCTCATTTCCATGCACACCCCTTTCCGCCCTCTCTGCAGGGTCAGGCGTGGCCCACAGCAGCGGCCCATGAGTTAATGGCATGTCCTTGGGGTTAACAATATTTCAGCAGTGATTCAGTGTATAGGATGCCGCATCACCATCGTGTGTTTTACGGTTGCCTCCCTGGTGGTCTAGTGAGGTCATATAGTTCATACACTGATGGAACTTATATCTAAAGCAAGCATGTCTTTCATGGAAAACGGTTTAGTCCTACAGGCAATGTCAGACTGGGGCTTGGGGGGCAACAGAGGATTACTGTGATTTGGATCCATCACATAGTTAAAGGGTCAGGATAGTTATAGCACTGTGCCCTGCAAATATACTATGACATCAGCTGCACCCACAGACTGCTTCACTAGCTTAGTGTGACAAGCATGTATTATACAATTATATCACAGTAATAATGACCCAGTAAGTATTCCATTGATATACGTACAACACAGACACATAGTAGTGACCACCATACAAAGATTACATATGCAATAGAAATGACATCTTAATTACTGCCACACAATACAGATTGCATCTTAGCTACTGCCGTACAATACACATTTTCTTGTCCATGCATGCTTTAAGCCATCCTGTGTGCCCCTTACATCCATTTCTTCCCCTTATTTGTACCCAGATATCCATTTCTGCCCCTAATATGTGCGCAGCCTCCCACTTCTGCTCTCTTGTATATGTGTCTACTCCCCGTTCTGCACCCTGTTCATGTCCCCAGCCTCCACTTCTGTCCCTTCTATGTGCCCAGCAATCCATTTTTCCACTAAGTATGTGCCCAGATATTTATTTTTGCCTCTTGCATATGTCCACAGCCATCCATTTCTGCCCCTTGTATATGTGTCCAGCCACGATTTCTGCCTCTTGGTTATGTGTCCAGTCTCCATTTCTGCCTCTTGGTTATGCATCCAGCCCCCATTTCTGCCCTTTTAATATCCAACCCTTATTACCACCCCTTATATATGTGTCCAGCATTTGCAACTGATATACAGTGAATGGGTATGGGATGGCACTACTAAAATATTATACAATACTCTAATATATTAAATTAAAGTGCATAGTGTCTCCCTATTTTACCTAATTAATATAACAGTAAATTAAGATGGATGCTAACTTGTGATATATAAAATAAACGTGCGTTGTGTGTACCTATAATAATCTGTATATAATAATCTGAGTGAATCTATTTAAACATAGACATAAAGTGCAACCTATTAATTCATAAATACTCCTTATACATCAACATAAAGTGAATATTGGAAATATTCAGTAACAATTCTTTCCCAAAATAAAGTGCTTGATGCAAAAATATCAATATGTCTAGCCTTTATTATTGCCCCTTATATTTATATGTGTCCAGCCTTTATTACTGACCCTATTTCCCAGTTTTTCCCCTTCTCTTACTTACCTTTGCAGTGCTCCTCTTTCTCCTTCCTCCTCTGCGGCGCTGTGCAGGGATCACCTCCGCATCATTCACTCTTTCAATAGTTTATACAGGACTCCTACGCAGTGCTGGTGCTAGGGTGTTTGGCACCCCCCCCCTCCCCCTGACAGTGTGCACCACTATACAATTCCCACTTCATCTTAAATACTACCACACAATACAGATTATATATCTTGTTTTTTTATTTATGTATCTCCAGGCTCCTAGTATTCCTCATGTCTCCCCAGCTCCCAGTATTCCCCATCATGTCTCTCCAGCCCCCCAGCATCCCCATCCTGTGTCTCTCGCCCTCAGAC
>WWET01000712.1:172249-194046 GCA_011038615.1 Limnodynastes dumerilii
ATATATATATATATATAAAGATAATAATATATAATATAATATAATCAATTAATAATCTCAGACACTGAAAAAAGGTGTCTCAGTCCCTTTGAGAATAAGGCCAAAACAGGTACACCTCTGCAAAATAATGCTGCAATGTGAAAAGAAGCAACTATTATTTGTTTATTTTTTTAACATGTTTTAACTAAACCTTTAATTGAACCTGTTTTTATTAAAGGTTTTACAATTTTAACATTCATTATGACATGACTCGGTAGCAGCAAACAGACTGGGTGGATAAGAGTGCCCTTCCTGTAAGCCTGCAGCCTATAGGACACTGGAGATTGGAGTAAAAGTGCTCAGTGCTCTGTATGATCCAGTCACACAGCAGTGTTACTACCAGGGCTGAGAGTCGTTTTAGTAAAGAAAGAAAAAGTGTTCACGTTTGTCTTAATCAGCAAGCAAAATAGTTGTAAATAATTTAATGCTAAGAATTAGGTTGAGAAATTTGGTAAGCTTGCCTTAAGGGAGTGATTAAAAGTTTGGAGAATAAAAGATGTTTTAATGGGCCAAGAAGGTTATTCCAGAGAGTGGATACAGCCCAGAAGAAGTCCTTTAATCACGGGAATCAGAGCATTTTTTTTGTCTAGTGGAGAGCGGTATTGTATCCTGTAAAGATACGAGAGAGTGAACTGTGTTATAACTTGATGTGGATGCAGTCTTATTGATAGTTTTGTAGGTTAATAAAATGAATTTGTTATTTGATTCTGTAAAACTTATGTAAATATAAAGTATACAATTAGAATTTTAGTTGTATTGTTTCCTAGCTCAACTAATTAGAGATTTAGGGCCGGATTCAGAGCTCCGGCCGCAATGCAATTGTTCTGAGAAAAGTGCTACTGCTAATGCGCAGTAATTTTGGAACGTAATCTACGTTACTTATTGCAACATAGATTGCATGCACGCAGTTTTAAAGACCGTGTGTGTGCAATCTACGTTGCAAGAAGTAACGTAGATTACGTTCCAAAATTACTGCGAATGCGCAGTAGCACTTTTCTCAGAACTCCGGCCTCAATTGCATTGCGGCCGGAGTTCTGAATCCGGTCCTTAGAGATTATGCATAAAGCTGAGCAGTATTTAAGTTCCATAGGCAGAAGCAGAGTGTTTCCTTGCATGCAAAAAAAATGTAAATTCATTTGCAACCCTAACATTGCAACATGGTTTTACTCAAGTCTATACTTGCAGCTGTTTTCCCCATACTCTCAAACTGTGAATCAGCCTTTCTGCATTATTTAGTGATGAATTTGGCCTATTATACATGGAATCTGGATTGTTATATCAGTTATTAGCATTCTTTCACCATGGCAAAGAGAACAATTGTTCCAGGTGGAACTTAAGGTTCGGTAAATACCCAGAGTTAAATGACACCACACAAGACAATTCTTATTAAGCAAAATGCATGAATAATACTTAGCTGCGGCTGGTAGTTATTGCTTGATAATGATCAACAGGTTTCCAGGGGCCCCTATCTCGATTGTTGTCGAGCTGGAAAAGATCAGCGGGTACTTCTGTTACATACAAAGCCTGGGTCATTTCTGCATTCAGTCAGGTCAGTTACGTTCAAAGCCCGGGATACTTTTGCACTCGAGGTAGGTCAGTTATGTACAAAGCCCAGATCTCCAATGCACTTAGTCAGATCAGTTAAGTTCATAGCCCAGATTTTTATACCCCGACAACAACAGAGCCGAAACCCCTACCTTATTAAGGTATATTCATGTTTTAAGCAAGTTAATTGGTACTACTTATCTAACTAATTTCTACATTCTAGCAGTATAAGCTAGCATTGCATTATGTTATCCTCTGCTCCCACCAAGCTGCCTTATCGGCTTTACTTGGCCTTGAACGTCTGGTTCTATACAGTATTAATAACATGTTTGCATAAAAGCACTTTAAAAATTGAGAGCAGCAGCCATTTTAGGCTGCCTGAACACAACCATCAAATGCTCTTCTGTATTGGATAAAAGTCACCAATATGCTGTCTATATTGTATATTGTTAAATAGGTCACTTATAACTTTATATTTGTGAATGCTTTCTGCATTCCATGATGGGCAACAGAATTTTCCATGAATTGTATATCTGATATTTTCTTTGTGATATCAAGGTAGATAGCGATCAGTCTGACCTATTTATTATACAAGGAGTCACTCTGGACTGTTATATCAGTTACTAGAATTCTCTCTGCATGGCATAGGGAACTATAAAATGCTTGTTAAATTGTAAAAAGATCACTACACTGTATTGGATAAACTTCACTAATATGCTGTCTGTATTGTATTTGGGGACACTGTATTATAATAGGACACTCTTAGCATTGTATATTGGTGTATAATATACAATGCTAAGAGTGTATAATGTTTTCGACAAAGTTAGGTAGAAAACATTGTGGGGGTTGATCCAAAGTAAAAAGGAATGGAAAAAACAACTTGAACAATCCATTGCAATGTGATGGGTGCAAATTAATTTGATTGCTTTGCATATAGAGAGAATAGTTTGCTTATCCCACACATATACTGAACATCTTAAATTATAATCTACAATTAAGGTTTGAGCTACCAAACCTCGCTTCTGAACTCTAATTCTGTTTGCACAGTTTAAATTATCTCAGAATTTTAGCATGATGTGTCCAGGTGCAGATTTACACCTATACCTGTAATGTGGGTACACACCTATGCAATCATACTTGAGATGGCATGACTAACAATTTCACCAACAATTGCCAACAAGTCCCAGTGAGCATGTGGATCCATGTGTACACACTAGCAGCAAATCTGAGATCATCTTTTCTCCTCCCCACCTCTTGAAGCAATCGTGACTCTGTACACACTGTGCAGGTATCTGTCTTTGATGCAATGAAAGCTGGCAGAAAAGTTACATAGATAGTCTTATCTGTAAACACACTACACATATTTATCAGATATCGAATCATATGTGATTGTGATTTTCAGGAAATTTATAAGTAAATCATCCGATGCCCCCTTTCTTATCACTACAAATCAAGATTGGGGGATCATATAAACTCTTTCGGTGTGATTCCAAATGGTCTGGAATGGTATGATCAGCCTGATCATTTCATAGGTGTGTACCCAGACGTACCATCAGTTCTGGATCTGAACTTGTTTATTTATAATTATTTGCATTCCTAACTATTTTCATATGTTTTGGTCAATATATTTTCCAAATTATTAAGCATGCACTGGGAATCAGGAGCATATGTGCAGCAAACAATGAATAACAAATGTACTTTTTCACAATGGGCTGGATCCAGACCTAGTTAAGTGCTTGAACTTAGTTACTCCTGGGCTAAACCATGTTGATTGCAGGGGAGTCATATTTCATCTATTGCAAACAGTATTAGAGTTGAGAGGTGATGTTTCCTTTCCCAGTCTAAATAACAGTGTGATAGTAAAGCTGGTCAGTATCTGTGTGCAGTAAGAAATTCAAAGCTTTATCCCTGCATGCAAAGAATACAATTACCTTGACTCCCCCTGAAATCAACATGGTTTATCCCAGGTGTAACTAAGTTCAAGCACTTAACTAGGTCTGGATCCAGCCCAATGTTTGTAAAAGCTCGATGCAACATGCCAATACATTCTATCACTATGTTCATACCATTTACTTGAAATTACCCAATGCACTTTTTTTTAGTTAAGATATGGGAGTATTCTCATGTTGGGATAATCATACATGTCCAGAGGGCACAGATTATAAAGAAAATAACACTGACTCACTCAACTGCATTGCACACAGAGGATATGAACCTATATTAGAATAGGCTTTAGGGACCCTCACCACCAACAAAAAAAAGAAAACCAAAATAAATCTGTTTGTGTATAGCTTCAGATCAGACCCAAGAGTACTTAGATGCTTCATGGATTGATGGACTTTTTTGTGGTGGCTGGCAGGTATATCCAGTTGCTGTATAGGGCTACAGAGCTAAGTGAGATGTTTACACTGATGTGTTTCATGACCTTATATATGGATAAAAATGGGTCTTATCCAGACCTAATAGTCAACTCCATTGTGAAGGCAAATGTATGAATTTTGTGAACCAAAACTTTGTCCGTAGAACTTTAATCTGCCTCTAATACTTGCATTCTATTTGAACCTCCCATCCAGGAGTTTCCAGAGCAGCAGAACAAGAGTGTGAGGCTTAAAGACACTATTTAGTGTCATCCTGAGCCATCTACCAGCAGCACAAATGTTTAACATATACAGAAAAGGCTGGTATATATTCCATTCCCCTGTACATAGCAATATTCATTGCAATATTATATCCAAAGTAGTCATGTTGGATCATTATATAATGTTACATTTGTTAAGTAAACATATTGAAGGGTTGTGGGTCCCCGGAAAAAACGGCCCAATTTCGATAGGGCCTATGAGGCATAGCAATCGATCCACGGAGCACCGAGCATCGGTGCTCCAAAAGGTAAAGCAAGAAACTATCCCAACCCTTCCCCTAATTCTAACCTTAACCCTCCCCTTCTGTTACCCTAACCCTCCCTTCTCCGCAGCCTGACCCTAACCCTGCTTCCCTTGCAGCCTCACCCTAACCCTCCCTCCCCTGCAGCCTGACCCTAACCCTCCCTCCCCACAGCCTGACCCTAACCCCGGGGTCACCATTCCCGTGGTCCGGTGTCCTGCAGTAGCTACGGCGGCGGTGTTTCCGAAACGGAATGGGTGAGTCAAACTCGCCATACTCACCCCTTCTGAAAATGTTTTTCTAAACTAAAGGGGTATTCGAAATAGGGATATCCGAAAAGGAACTTTCGGATGTCCCTATTTCGGAAATCAGACTTTTTAACCGGAGAATGCAACCGATAATAAAGCTCTCCAAGTTTTTACATATATATTTGTGAATCTTGTTAGAAGGGCTATTGTAAATTGTCACATTGTAAAGTTGTTTTTTTTCTTGTTACGTTCTGTGTGAGCTGAAGACAAGCAAGTGCTAACGTGTTAGGTAATGACTCTTCATATTTAACTATACAGAGCAATGCAAAACGGTCAAGGCAATCTGTTCCAGAAATGTGTGCTGACTTATGAGCATTGTATAGTAATAATTTCTATCCACCATGGTTTGTTTTGGCCAGTTTCCATCACTTTCATATTTACTAACAAAAGATCATGTGTGTGCAGAGCTTAGTGTCAGACCAAGCTGTTTTATCTGCTGACAGTAACTGCAATGACTTTAAAGCAAACTAAATCAACACTAATGCTCAGTTGTTTTTATAAAGTATACCCATAAATGCCAGACACCTGAAACTAAAATAAAGGGCTGTGTGCGTTTAAAGACAGGAGAAAGTGTTTGTCACTTTTAAGACTTGCCCAGATAAACAATAGCTGAGTATGGCCTTTTACTATGTAAGTAATGTGACCATGGGCCGTATGCAGAGCTTCTTATAGACCACGTATACGTAATCTAACGTAGATTACGTTACAAAATTACTGCGCATGCGCAGTAGCACTTTTCTGAAAACTGCGGCCGGAGCTCTGCATATGGCCCCATGTCCTTTAGGGCCGTATTCAGAGATCTGTTTTTGAGGGGAGTTCCGTGTGTATTTTTAGGATCAGCTAAACTGCGTATGTGTAGTAACTATATTTTTGTAGTTTATGTTGACTAGACGCATGGAAGTGCCTAAAGGACGTGAATGTGAATCACACTTGGGGACATATGCACGGAAATCAGACGTACGGGCAAATTTACATAAAAGTGGGTGGGGAGGGGCATTTAAATGGACGCATGGAGGCACGGTTATCAAGAATCGCCTGGACGGAGTACATATATGCACGTACGTACAGAACAGAGTGATCTAGGGACTCGTAAGTCACCGACCGCACGTCCGGGAGAGGGGAGTGTCGGGGTTGTTGGTGGGTGTTTCCTTGCTCCTTCCGTGTGTATAATTGCGTACATTAAAAAAACGGATCACTGAATACGCCCCTTAAACCTCAGAAGCTCAGAACCTCATCTTGATGATTTATGATTATTTCTGCTACTCTCGCTATTTTAATGTAATGCAATAGTCACCTATTAAAAATGTGTTTTATAACATAGATCACAGATAGGAATGGGCTGAAACCACCTCATTATAGATTGCAAACTCTCCTCTCCCCAACCCCTGCTGGTTCCTGCTGCACTGATTCACCGCTCTCTGTTGTTGCCTAGATGGTGAGCTCTAATGAGAAGGGTCCTCTGTCCTTGTGTGCTTGATCTTTCTCTGACTGTTTCTCTTCCTTCTTGTCTTTTATTAACCAGTGTCTCAGAAGCTATTTGCTGCGTCCATTGCCCATTGACTTCATTATCAGAATTACACTTGATTTTAAAAGTATACTCTGAGGCCTCTTACTACAAACTTAATGCCACTAAGTCTGATGCCCTCCCCATTAATATCTCTAACACTATGTTATCTAACCTTCAAAAAAAATGTTCTTTTGAATTTTGAGGTCTCCTGGCTGGGGCGGATTGCAGCCTTTAAAATGTCTTTACTTCCCAAGTTGACCTACTTGTTTCGCACTATTCCATATCAGTGGCCCCATTCATACCTCTCAAGATTCCATAAGGTTATGATGTCTTATATTTGGAGATCTAAACCACCTAGACTGGCATTTGCTAAAATGACACTCCCTTATTAGCAGGGAGGAATTGGTCTCCCTAACCTGTTCAAGTATCAAGAAGCATGCTTACTGGCCCAAATAAAAGAATGGCTCTTACCTTCAACCCAAAAACCTTGAGTAGGCATTGGGAGGGCTGCTTATCCTGAATACTCATTGTCAGACACCATCTGGACCCCTAAACCTCTACGCTCAGTAGCACTCTCTATACTCCCCTCCACGCAGGCTTCTTTGAAAGTCTGGGATGAAACCATTTCTTCACTAGGCACTTTGAAGTTCCCCACGAATACCCTTTCTCTCCTAGCTATATCTAAACTTATACCAGATTTACATCTATCCAATTGGGTAACTAAAGGGATCAAGCTCTTCTCCGATATCATGCCTGGTTCCATTCTTACCTTCTTCCCTGCACTTCAAGATAGATATAATAGCCCCTCTACAGATTTCTACAAATATATTCAACTAAACCATTGGCTTTAATCAACTGTCAGGAGGTATGGACCCCTTTGCCCTCCTTCAGACCCTATCAAATATAAACTCTCTCCAGAGGCGGGAAGGAAGGGTATCATTTTTTGATATGGTTATATTACTCACTCATGAGAGTGTATGAAATCTAAGGCACAGCTAGCTTGGGAGACAGATCTCGAGACCACTTTCACCTCTGATAAATGGGAAAAAATCTACAATGCATCTCACAAATTGTCTAAATGTTTAAACCACACTGAAATGCAGATAAAGCTACTCAATAGAATGTATCTCACACTGGCTAAACTCCACAGAATTTGGCCAACCCAATCAAAATTTTGTTGGCGAGGCTGTAATGAAATTGGTGAATTCTTTCATATATTCTGGAAATGGCCCTTTGGACGCCAAGTTTGGCTCTCAGTTTTCAGTTTGGCTAACAAAGTTCTTAACTTAGACTTGTCCCCCACTTCAGATATAGCTTTATTTCACTTCTTTCCCTCGACAATCCCAAATAATGCCAGATATGTCTTGGGTCACATTTGTAGCTAAGGGTGCTATAGCTCAAAATTGGAAGAATCCTCACCCTCCCTCTCTAAGCAAAATAATCTCTGAAACCCCCCCCCCCCCCCTCTCTAAGTAAAATAATTTCTAAACTCCATTATAACTTCTTGATGGAGCTGGAGGGTACACCATATTCTACTTCTATATCATCTCCCATTATTAAATGGTTTGCTTGGCATGAATTTGTTACAGCAAGGGGAAGGGCTCTCTTTGGTCCCATCCTCTCTTGATCCGGATCCCTTACCATTTAGTTTAAAAGAGTATATAATCTTTAAACATCTAACTTTGAAGTTCTGTTCCCAGACCATTGTTTTGCTGTGTATTAGATATCTGTTCGAACATAATTTCCCTGCCATAAAAACCATATTGGGCCAGATCCAGA
Source organism: Limnodynastes dumerilii (assembly GCA_011038615.1). NCBI lineage: Eukaryota > Metazoa > Chordata > Amphibia > Anura > Limnodynastidae > Limnodynastes > Limnodynastes dumerilii. The sequence goes on from WWET01000712.1 coordinate 180,308, forward strand.
ACAACGCTTCTGAGCGAATTTACGCGTGGTGGAGACGTAAAATCGTGTTTTGGTAAGTACTGCGCATGCGCACCATAGAAAACGTAGCTTAAATGTGAACGTATGGTCCATTCACGTATGTGTCACGTAAATCTTTACGTGTGGGCGTGCCAATTTTACGTGAGTCTAAAATACGTCTGAAATACACTTGTATTTGGGGTTTGTATTTAAAGTGTACAGTATGGGCGTGCTTAGCTGCGTAAAGACGTGTTGCCCATACATACATGTGCGGATCACTGCGGTTACGTTGGCAAAAGTTAAGGTAGGGTTTGAAATGCGTATCTTGACAAAATACGTACATTCAAGGGGTGTGACAAGGGGAGCGTATAGAAGGTAAGCACACAAAAAAACGCTACGCGAATAAAAGTACGGCAAACGTAATTCTGGATCTACCCCATTGTCTTTACCATATCCTTAAAAAAAATATATAAATATCGTTCAAAAAAATATGTATACAGATTAGCAGCCAGAGTGTAAATACCAAAGGTTAAGTAAAACAAGCTCCCTTCCCTTCCCTTTTCTTTTTTCTGTACCCTTTCTCAATTTTTTTGTGAAAACCTTAATAAAACTATTGATGGAAAAAAAAAGAAGTACCATCCATTTGCGATCACAACCCAGCTCCCTGTGAGAAATGTCATTTCATGTAAGTCTGGATACGGCGGAACGCGTTCTGACTGCACAGAAACAAGGGGAAAATTGGAACTGAGGTTCTGGTCCATTACCTATAATTTGGTAGAGATTCCAATACATTTATTGAAAGAAAGAGACACTTATATGTAATAGCAGACCTGCAGGTATCTTAAGCAAGTGTCACAAACAGCAACAAATAAACCCAACATCAAAACAGAAAGAATCTGGGAGCCAGAGATGATTACTCTGCCATATACAGACCATAAGCTACCTGTTTTCCATCACTGCTCCACATACACTAGTACAAACATATTGCCAAACAGTGACCATACCCATTGAAATGAGTGTAGGTCACCGCAGAGGATGGCTTCTTTCTTGAAAGGGACGTTTTTTCCAGTTAATTGATTGCTTCTGCCTGGCCAAAGAACGCAGTGGCGAATGGTGAGTTTTAATGTAGCCCCAACCCTTATCCTAACCCTCCCTTCCCCACAGCTTAACTCTAAGACTCCCTTCTCCGCAGCCTGACCCTAAGACTCCCTTCCTCGCAGCCTGACCCTAAGACTCCCTTCCTTGCAGCCTGACCCTAAGTGTCCCCTCCACGCAGCCTAACCCAAAGACTCTGCATAGACTACAACTCCCTATAGACTCCCATATAATACCCCCCTGTCCGGTCCTTGTGCTCCCTGCTCTATCTGGTGTATGTGCGCATTGCCTCTGACAGCTTAAAGTTCAGTGTGTACAGGGTGGATGGCTGTCACAGGTTCCCCTCTCCTCCGTGCCCCTCAGCAGCGGCTCACACGGTAGTTACTCCACTGTGTCTTACCCAAGGACCATACTAACTGTGACCCTCCTCATAGTGTAAGATCATTGTGATATTATTTTTCATTTTTTTAAGACATTCACAAATGATCAGCAAAACATACAGGACACAGGCGTTTGATAAAGTATCCATATGTTTGCATACAAACAGGTGTACAGTTTCAAACATATGACGAATAAACAACTGACATAATTCAAAACCAAATTCAATACTGAATCAACAAATTAATCACTAACAATACCATTTTGTTAATGCATAGTAGTCCCTCATTCATATGAGTGTATAGTATTTGTGGGCTGTGGTTCTTTTGTGTTATTTATTCTTTCATGTAAAATAATATGACTTTTGTCTCAGTCTGCAGGTGCAGCGACTGACCAGCCTGCTTGATGATTGATTGGCTCAGGGGAAAGATTATTGCCACCAGGCGACCTCAACACAAGCAAAATGCTGTTTCTCTGGAGACAAACTTTTTTCTTCATTTTATCATTCATAATATGTTGTAAGGCTGTAGAGATTCCACTTGTGGGTGAGTTGTTTTTTTACATGGACATTAGTGAGTATTCAATTAAAGCAGAGTTTGATAGTAATTAAGTCACTTTAATGAAGTTTAGAACCACCAATAGCGTATACCAACAATGAACCGGATCGAGACCCCTACGCGCTTTCTATACTGAGTTCTATCCATATGGAGATCTGTTGTGTAATGTCTGACGCAGGCATGTGCACCAGTTACATGCAATGGGACTTATGCAAGCAGTTTGCATAAGTCCACTTATGGGGCCTGATCCTGAACTAAGCCCGCCGTCGCTAGGATGGCGGGCGTAAGCATAAGATCGGCTTTTCAGCCGTTCAGCGCATGTGCTGGGCAGATGTTGCCCGGCGTTACTACGGCAGCGCCCGATCGTGGATCGGGCGTCCGTAGCAGCGCCGTAGGGACGCTGGAGGGGACACCAGTTACATGGGACTTATGCAAGCAGTTTGCATAAGTCCACTTATGGGGCCTGATCCTGAACTAAGCCCGCCGTCGCTAGGATGGCGGGCGTAAGCATAAGATCGACTTTTCAGCCGTTCAGCGCATGTGCTGGGCAGGGCAGACCCGGCGTTACTACGGCAGCGCCCGATCGTGGATCGGGCGTCCGTAGCAGCGCCGTAGGGACGCTGGAGGGGACGTCCCCCAGCATCCCTACGTTCAGGCGCAGGAAAAGTTGGTTTAGGAATTAGATACAAAGGGTCTTCAGTCGGTGTAAGGAAGGGGCCATACGCCCGCACAGGGGGAGTGTCGGGGGAAGTGAACGCCAATACGCTGTGCTTCAGTAAGCACAGCGCATCGACGTAGTTCAGGATCAGGCCCATGGAGCCAGATTTAATAAGCTGCAGTTTTGAAAGGCGGAGATGTTGTCTATAGCAGATTCTAGGTCTTACTATCTTTTTACATACTAGAGAATGTCAGCTACAATCTGATTGGTTGCTACGGGCAGCATCTCCACTTTTCCAAACCTGCAGCTTAGTAAATCTGGCCTATGGTATTAACTGTGAATCCGGCCCAACATGAATTTTGTTTTTACCCCCAAATGAATAGATTTCCATGAATCTCCAGGGTATCAGGGGTGAGGATCTGTTGGTAAGCAGTAATTGGACTCATTATTTAGTAAGATAAATATACTTTTAAAAGTAGATGGGGGATTCTGAACACTTTCTAGCTGTGTAACTTAATAGCTCTTTTTAATAATATTGATTAGTGAAAAAGTGCTGCAAATTTGCCTTCAATAATTGAGACTAGTTGGACAAAATGTTACCATTTCCAAAGGTTTAAAATACACCCCTTGGGCTACTAAGCTAGACAATTACAGAAACAATGTTAGACCGCTCCTTTTCGTTGCTATAGTTGACAAAAATGAATTCAACTTGTGCGAACAAGGTAGAGTCAATTATTCACCTCCAGAGAGCACAGAGTTTAATAGCTATGTTTTTAAAAGTACATATTTTGTGCAGTGTGTATTTACAGCTGAACTATTTCCAAGGTAACACAACATCTGGCAAGCCCTAACCAAATATCTTCATTCTGAGAAAATCTCTTGTTTTTTTCTTTGTAAATGTGTTTCTAAGAGAAAATATTTTTGTAGTTTCATTATTATCAGGTATTGTGTGGCAACAATACTTTCTACCTGGGGTTATTCTCTTCAAGCTCCTCACCACAACTTACAAGACTCTCTCCTCCTCCACTGCCCCCTACCTCTTCTCCCTTAACTCCATTCACAACTGCTCCTGTCCCCTCCGCTCTGCTGGTGACCATCGGCACAACTCCAACCTGATAACTATCTCTCATCCTTATAACTACCTCTCATCCAAGACTCCAAGACTTCTTGCATCCAAGACTTCTCCCGGGTCACCCTTCTCCATTGGAACAATTTACCACATCCTATCAGGCAATCCAACACCCTCCAATCCTTCAAATGCTCCCTCAAAACTCACTTCTTCAGGCTAGCCTACCCTTCCTCCACCTAAGATTACTTGCCCTCCCCATCTTCATCCCTGTGTCTCCTGCTTGTTCACCCTCTCTCACTTAGCATGTTATCTCTTATGAGCAGAGTCCTCTCCTCTCCTGGCATCTTCCCTCTTCCTTGTCTTCGTTAATTCACACTTTTTCTCTCTACTGTTTAGCCCCCTCCTTATTCATCTGCTCTTACACACATATCCAGCATCTTTATTTTCCTTACATATTGTTCCGCTATTTTTGTACAGTATTTTATTTTTGCATTGTACTTTGTGTTCCTAAGTCTGTTTTTATACCCTTTATTAATTATGGTATTGTATATGTAACTATTGGCTTTCCTATTGCCTCGGCGCTGTGGCTACCCTGTGGAACCTTATATGTAAACATTATTAATAATAATAATAATAATAATAATGTCCACACGCTGTAAGATATTTGGCAAATCAGTTGATTATTACGTCAGATCAATCTGCCTGAACAAGTCCACTGCTAGGCCAATCTTATTAGCATTGGCACAGGGTGATGGGGAGACCAGGTTATCGGCCAGTGTGTTGTCACTATGCAATCCCCGATGCTACTGGGGAGATTGCATAATGTGTGGTCAAATTTATTAGTACGATATACAGAGCTTGCGTTATTATTTGGTAAAATTACTAGTTTTTCTGAAGAAGGCATCCAAAGCTTCCGTGTGCTGCTACACCTTTTCTGTAATAATTGCACAGCACATAATCACAGCCCCAGTATGTGAAGCAGGTAATGTCACCCTGGCACTGGCTGCTAAGCACTATGATCAGCAGTGATAAAAAAAAATCTTTCACATTACCACAAGTTGATAAATAGAACTCATAGTATTTTTAATGAAAAGAATCATGTTCGCTTGTGTGATGCTATTAGTGATGAAAAAGCTAGAAGAGGACAGAAATGAAAAGAATTAGGTCAAAATAAGGCAGAATGTGGTAGCACAGCAGTTATATGTTCTTATGTTATGCTTTGAGGAACACTGCTTGGTTTGTGTGCAAATGATTGCAGATAGTAAATACTGCACCACAAACAGATTACATTCAAAGTTATAGCTTCAAATAATTACACATAGCAACAACAATTTTTTTTTCAGTTGTTAAGAACAAATTTAGGGTATTTTTGGGTTGCTGAATTAAAAAAATAAAAGTAGGGTTTTTTTTCCAAATTGGCTCTAGTTCTTGAGATAAAGGATATGCTCAAATTAATAGGGAATAAAATTAATAGAGATTAAATGACACTGGAGCTAGAGTCCAGACATGCTGGAAAAGTGGGATCAATCAGCTCTGGAGCACTAAAAGGCCTGGAGATACCAAATTAAAGCCCTGGACTCTTGATGGAGAGTCTGTGTGGAGTGAAGAAAGTACAATATGAAACCCCTATTGTGCAGACATTTGGGAATGGGGTGACGTTAAACAGTGTTAGCACCAATCAGAGACCAATAAAAACAAGAAGCAGAGTGATTTGGAAGAGAAAGCCCAGCAGAGGACGCAGTATTTTCTTTAGAAGGCCAACAGCATCTGTATGGAGCAAAAGAATGTGATCACGAAACTTAACGAGACGATGCTGAATGCCAAGTGCTAAGCCATTTGTGACGCCCAACTTCTGGAGAAGAAAGTGATCTACATGGAGATGGAGGAAGAGGAGAAGAGGCTGGACCAGGTGATGGAGGTGGAGCAACTAAAAGCCATCAAGATGCAGGAGGAAATTTAGGAGATGATCAGTGGGAAACATCAGATCTTTTAACATACTGCAAAATGACCTGTGCATGCGTAGTAGGTCATTTACGCAATCTACGTCCCAGTTTGGGATGTAGATTGCCTCAGTGCGGTCCCTAAAGACCACTCTGAGTACTTTAAGTAACAAGAGGCAGCATGATGCCGCCTCGGGGTGATCTTTGAAGAGGTGGGGAGGCAGGGAGAGGCAATGTTTGAAAGTTATAAGTGCCATAAGGTACCTAAAAATGAGGGGCAGGTTAGGGGCTGACAGAGTGAGTTAGATGCGGATCTGCCCTCACGTACACTCTTAACTGTGAATACGGTCCAATATGTGCATATGGGAATCTACTGAAATATTCTAGAACAGTGTTTCCCAGCTTCAGTAATCAAGGACTCCTAGCAGAGCAGGGTTTCTATAACTCCTGCCTGTAGCACAGGTTTGCAATTCTGACTGATTTCTGACATTTTAAAAGATCTACTGGCTCCGGTACGAATGGCCAATTTTCGAATTGGCCGTTTTCTCTCCAGCCAGTTGCGAACTGGATGAGGCATAGCAATTGATCCATGGAGCATCAAAAGCTCCGTGGTGCGATAAGTTGTAAAAATAGTCCTCCACTCTATTCCCTAATTCTTACTCTAACCCTCCCCTCTCACTATCCTAAACCTCCCTTCCTGGCAGCCTGACCCTAACGCTCCCTTAATTGCAGCCTGACCCTAACCCACCATCTCCCGCAGCCTGACCCTAACCCTCCCTCCCCTGCAGCCTCACCCTAACCCTCCCCTTATATCACCCTACCCCTCCCTTCCACGCAGCCTGACCCTAACCCTAACCCTCCCCTTCCATGGCCCTAACCCTCCCTTCCCTGCAGCCTGACCCTAACCTTACTGCACACAGATACTGACCAGCTTTACTATCACACTGTTATTTAGACTTGGGATAGGAAACATCACCTCTCAACACTAATACTGTTTTCAGCAGATGAAATATGACTCCCCTGCAATCGACATGGTTTAGCCCAGGAGTGACTTTAAGTTCTTATTTTAAGAAGATTCTTAAGTGTGAATCAGGTCCTATCTATCAAAATATAGATGTCATATTTCTAATAAATAAATATGTATTTGCTACAAAATGAGTGTTGATCAGTGTTATATTATTTCTAATATGCCTCAGAAAATGTAATGTTATATTTAATTGCTAAACTCTCATTTCATTTTCACCCTTTTCAGTGGAACAATTGCCCACTATTATTGAAGCAACTAAAGGAGTTCAAATTGCTTTTCCAGTGGGAGAAGAATTTACCTTAAAATGTGAAGCAAAAGGAAACCCAGCTCCAGAGTAAGTTATATGAGAATGATAGTAAGTGCCTTGTGTATAAATGGTACTGAATATGATATTTCAGTTAAGCGGGGGTGGGAACCCTTTTTTCTACCATTTGGATATTTAGAACATCATTCGTACCATCATACCATACAAAATTTAAATTTAAAAAATATCCTGCTATAATTGGTCAAATTTGTAATTAAATCACCCCCTAATGTGAGCTTTTGAGAAAAATGGCGGTGGCAGTTCAGAGATTCAGGGCTGTATTCAGAGATCCGTATTTGCAGACAGTTCCGTGCGTATTTTTAGGATCCGATGAACTGCGCATGCGTTTAACTAAATTTACGCAATCTACGTTGATTTTACGCACAGCAGTCCATTAGGCACAGACTTACGTACGGAGGGGCGTGTTTACAATCCGTCCGGAGAAAGATCCGTGTAAATGGGTGGAGGGAGGGGCATTTAAATGACCATTTGAGGGCTCGGTGAAGGTGCAGTAGTTAGATACGCACGTACAGAGACATTTTATGCTTGGAAATGCACACTTAAAGATAAGGGTGGTCGAGGCACTCGTAAGTCACTGACAACCCATCCGTGTGAAGGGAGTGTCATGGGTGTGGCCTTGCAACGTCCGTGCGTATAATTGCGAACTTTTCACTGACGGATCTCTGAATACGGCCCCCAGTTGCTACCACATGAAGGATGCTCCCAAATGAGATTTTCCTGACCAGGATCCAGGAATATGGTGAATTTCGGGGTCAAGTTGCCACCAGGGACCAAGGAGCAGCTCTCACCTCCAGAGCGCTGGAAGCGGGGAAAGAGATTTTGCAGTGTAGTGCACTGGAGCTCTGGAGAGCACGTTCGGCAGCCGAACCACACCCCCGCTTGAGTTCCATCTGCGCAGGGTGAGGCCAAATGATTTTGCAGGCCTTATAAAGCCCTCAGACTGGAGGTTCCCTAGAGTAACTGAACCCACAGAACACATTTCTTGCACAGGCCTACTGATAGAACAGCAGGCATTACAACTAACCAATACAGATCTATAACTCTTATTGGTCAAACCTTGAGAAAGAAGCTCTAAGAAAGGATGAATAAATATGATGAATAAAGGCCGTATTCACAGATCCGTTAGTTATAGATATATGCACATAAGTTGCAAGGCAACACCCATGACACTCCCCTCACACGGACGGGTTTTCGGTGACTTCCGCCTCCATAGGGCACCCTTCTCTCTACGTGTGTATTTACATGCATATAATACTTACGTTCATGCATATGTAACTAACCACCCCCTCAAATGGTCATTTAAATGCCCCCCACCCACTTTCACGTAACAGTGTCCATATGGATTTCAACCACGCCCCTCCACACGTATGTCCCCAAGTCCGATTCACGCGTACGTGCCTAATGGACTTCCATGTGTAAATTCAACGTAAATAGCGTAAATAAAGTTACTAAGCTTGCGCGGTTACTCCGATCCTAAAAATACGCACGGAACTCAGCGCAAAAACTGATCTGTGAATACGGTCCTAAATCCGTTAATGATATAATTCTATCTAAGCTAAAATGAAGAGAACTCTTGTGGAATAAGGTGAATAAAAATTGGTGAGTGTGTGTGTACATGTGCATGTGTTTTTGAAAGGGTAATGGGTCCAACTTCCCAATGACTTTCCTCAATTTCATCTACTCTTAAAAATTTGTACCATAAAATATGCGTTTATTTGTTGTAACTTTAGAATATGTTCATTTTTAATATAATTTATAATATGTTAATTTGACCTTTGTATTTTTCTGGTTTAAATGGAACATTAATGTAATAATTCTATTTATTCAGATATCATTGGACTAAGAATGGGGACCCATATAATCCATTTACTGACAAGAATGTAAAGACCATGAATGATTCTGGCACATTTACCTTCCATAATTATGGTAGCGTTTCTTCTTATAATGGAACATATCGCTGTTACGCCTCAAACAAATTAGGAACCGCCATCTCAGAGGAAACGGCCTTCATTATTCCTGGTATGTTATAGTATATATATGCTACATGTGCTGCACTAATTGTATAAAAGCACCATACTGTAGAATTGTAAATGCTCCTATTTTTTATAACGATACATTGACATAAATAAATAAATTGTCCATTGATGACATCATATATTTGGTCATATATTTGGTCAAAAAACAATACATTAAAGACAAAGGGCCTGATCCAGACCTACGCTCGTAACTGAACCCAAAGAACAAATTTCTTTCACAGGCCTACTGATAGAACAGCAGGCATTACAACTAACCAATACAGATCTATAACTCTTATTGGTCAAACCTTGAGAAAGAAGCTCTAAGAAATGATGAATAAATATGACGAATAAAGGCCGTATTCACAGATCCGTTAGTTATAGATACGCATTTATATGCACGTAAGTTGCAAGGCGACACCCATGACACTCCCCTCACACGGACGGGTTTTCGGTGACTTATGCCTCCATAGGGCACCCTTCTCCCTACGTGTGTATTTACATGTATATAATACTTACGTACGTGCATATGTAACTAACCACGCCCTCAAATGGTCATTTGAAGGCTTCCCCCACCCACTTTCACGTAACTGTGTCCGTATGGATTTCAACCATGTCCCTCCGCAAGTGCGATTCACACGTACGTGCCTAATGGACTTCCATGTGTAAATTCAATGTAAATAGCGTAAATAAAGTTACAACGCTTGCACGGTTACTCCGATCCTAAAAATACGCACGGAACTCAGCGCAAAAACTGATCTGTGAATACGGCCCTAAATCCGTTAATGAAATAATTCTATCTAAGCTAAAATGAAGAGAACTCTTGTGGATTTAGGTGAATAAAAATTGGTAAGTGTGTGTGTACATGTGCATGTGTGTTTGATAGGGTAATGGGTCCAACTTCCCAATGACTTTCCTCAATTTCATCTACTCCTAAAAATTTGTACCATAAAATATGTGTTTATTTGTTGTACCTTTAGAATATGTTCATTTTTAATATAATTTATAATATGTTAATTTGTCCTTTGTATTTTTCTGGTTTAAATGGAAAATTAATGTAATAATTCTATTTATTCAGATATCATTGGACTAAGAATGGGGACCCATATAATCCATTTACTGACAAGAATGTAAAGACCATGAATGATTCTGGCACATTTACCTTCCATAATTATGGTAGCGTTTCTTCTTATAATGGAACATATCGCTGTTACGCCTCAAACAAATTAGGAACCGCCATCTCAGAGGAAACGGCCTTCATTATTCCTGGTATGTTATAGTATATATATGCTACATGTGCTGCACTAATTGTATAAAAGCACCATACTGTAGAATTGTAAATGCTCCTATTTTTTATAACGATACATTGACATAAATAAATAAATTGTCCATTGATGACATCATATATTTGGTCATATATTTGGTCAAAAAACAATACATTAAAGACAAAGGGCCTGATCCAGACCTACGCTCATGAAACGCTCATGTGCGTCGCGTATTTACACCGTTGTACCTACGATGCACTCCCATAGGCACTCCCCTTGGTTGTACGTAGTTTTGCCTTCTTACACCCAGCAAACCTTACCCTAACTTTTCTGTTCTAAACCGCGGGCGTTCGTAAGCTCATTGCGTAGTTACGACGCTTAGCACGCCCATACTGTACGATTTAAATGCCTCACCCCGCCCTCGATTGTTACGAAGCTCTTATGATCAATGCCCATACAATCAGATTTTCTGAGCGTAACATCTGCCCCACATTCACATAAGTACAAATACCCGTTTCTACGCTTATGTCCGTCGTAAAAACGCACACGAGTGTAGGTCTGGATCAGACCCATATAGTCATTCTCCATAATAGTAAGTCCACAATAATTATCACTTGAACGAAAATAAAACTGGAGGCAGAGTGAACTCGCTCGAAATGGGAAACTGTAAGGATTTAGCAGTATTGGGGTCCATTTGATGAAGGCTTACATTAACAATATTGGATGGGGGCATGATGAATGGGTGGGGGAGAGAAAGGCTTCAGGGAGGGGGAGTAGGAGTGTAGGAGATGCCATCAGCTCTGCAGTAGGCAGAGTCTAGTGGTTAGTGGTTTGGTAGTTGGAGTTTAGCGCAGTGTAAACCAAGTGGACAGAAACAGTCAAAATTTCAAAGTGTTGGTTTGGTCAGCGATCAGCATATAACCAATAGATCGTCTATTGTCAAGTAGTAGCAAAATCTCTGGAAGAAGGGTGGGACCCGCTCGTACACAGTTACTCAACCAGGGTCAGACTCCAATGCTACCTTGTTGTCAGTCCAGTATTTGTAAGAAAGTGTCAGATGCTTAAATATTAAAACTAAGCATTAAAGAGGTTAAAATAATCTCATAAATATTTCCTTATTCTTTTAGGAGATCCCAAATTCCCCAAGGAAGAAATCCCACCTGTGGAATTAGAGGAGGGGGACCCACTGGTTTTAACGTGTGAACCGCCTTCTGGTATTAATCCAGTTGACATACACTGGATGACACCTGGTAAGACCATAAAATATATTGGTCAATATTTCTCTTTTATTTGTTTCTGATGACCATCACAAGGGAATGTTGCCTGTCTGTTGCTGTAGTGCTATTGCTTGCGCCACTTCTGTATCACCCCCCTTCCCAGAGGGATGCAATGTAAGCTCTACCACACCCCTTAAATTACACCAGATTTCTCCAAGGTGCTGATTTGCTCCTTTTTGGATTTTTGTTTTTGTTTGTTTTGGTTTTAATTCAGAATAAGCTCCAACAGTAATATTTTCAACAGGATTGGCTTTAATAGATAAGCCCCAGAAATGCCACAGTTTCTTACCACTGGGTAAGCTTGAATTATTGGCCCAAAATCCTTTACGATAAATGGGCAGCAGAGTGGCTCAAGGGGTAGCTCACACAACACTGAGGTCATGCATTTGATTCAGGGAAAAGGCCTCATCTGTATGGAGCTTGTATGTTCTACCTGTGTGTTACACACTGTGTTACTTACCTCTCCCGGTCCTCTGCGCTGCAGCCGTCACTTCCGCATGCCTCTCCTTGGTCCCCGCTCTGGCCAACATGCCAATCACGGCATGTAAACAAAGAACACGTGGAAGCACCGCCGAAGCATCAGGCGGGTGCGCACTCCCGGCGCTCTGTATGACATCTTCCATCCAGGCAAGCGGACGTTCTCATTGGTGGTCAGTCAGCTGCTAGCCTATCAGGGGTTAGCAGCCTCTTTATAGTCCAGCTTCATCATCAGGTAGCTGCCGGTTATAGATTGCTGTGTCAGAATCTGTGCCTGTCTGATTACTTTCTCTCCCTCTTGCCTTCTGCCATTGTTCTGATTCCTTATTGACCCAGCGTTATCCTGCCTTGTTCCTCATTGTCCTCCTGCTTGTTCCATTCCTCTTCTCCCACCTTGATATATTTACCCTTTATATTTTGTCCCTGCTCTTTCCTGAGTGAGTGTCTGTGTTACCTTTCAGGGTTCCGCTGGTGAGTGTGTGTGAGTATTTGCCCTAGTCCGTAAGTAAGTCCAGTGTGTGTCGTTACCCTTCTATGTCTATGGTCCCTGTTTTACGTTTAGTGTGATTTGTCTCGGGCCGGTCTCTTCCGGTCCGACCTATTTCCCGCTTTTTCCCATTTCCTACTGCCTTACCACTAATTTCCTCCTTTACTTCTAAACTCTTCTCCCGGGAGTTATCCCTCTGGTCCCGCACTCTGACGGGTTCCTTGCAGCTCCAGTCTATCCCCACCATCAGGGGCTCTAGCGAAGACCAGGTCCGTAATTCAGGTTCTGCACCAGGGGGTGTCGCCCATCTGTTGCTCTCCCACGGTCACTCTGGTTCCTGCCACAGGTAATTCCTGGGTACCGTAACATCTCTGCCTCACTACCACGTCTACCCTAGTTCAGGGCCGTCTTAACAGAATTGTAGGCCCTGGGCAAAGCAATGCACAGGGGCCCCTACCCACCCATTCACAGGAATAAAAATGTCCCCCAGTATTCCCAAATCATTCACTCAAAGCCAACCATCATGTCTCTCTAGCTCCCAGTATCCTTATGTGTCTCCAGCCCCCTTCACTACCACCCCTAGTTCAGGGCCGTCTTAACAGAATTGTAGGCCCTGGGCAAAGCAATGCACAGGGGCCCCTACCCACCCATTCACAGGAATAAAAATGTCCCCCAGTATTCCCAAATCATCACTCCAGCCCCCCATCCCATCAATCCAGACCCACAGTTCACCTTCAGTCACTAGGGGTTCCCCTTATAAAGACTCTATGACGTCATATGGCATATGGCGATGGCTGGCGATGTATAATTGCAGAAAAAACACGACTTGGTACTTGTTTATCTTTGCGACCCCCGCTACGTACATTATTATAATTTTTTTTCCAATTCTCTCTCTCTCTGGGGGCACGGGCACTGTGGGTAGGTGACACTGATGTTCTGTGCGGCAGCGGCGGCGGGAGCCAGCTTCTGTAGACCAGACATGAAACGGCGGGGACTGATGGTTTGGTGGTGACGACGACACTGCCGGTGGGTGGCTAGCTGTAAGTGCGTGCGTGCGTGCGTGCGTGCATGGGTGACACTAATGCAGCAATGTCCGTGACTGGACATGTTGCTGTATCGGGGACGGACGGACAGAGATGATGTTCTGTGGCGGCGGGGGGCCCTGGGGCGCC
>WWET01000712.1:208026-228677 GCA_011038615.1 Limnodynastes dumerilii
ATATATATTGCAATCTTAGGTTCTCTATTTCATTACACTGGCAACTAATAACTAAGAGAATGTCAGAGGGAACATTAATCATTGTTTTTTGTAATACTGGGCCTCAGATTTAATAAGACCAGATGACTAACATACGCTACATACGTAAATCAGGTTGGGCGGAACCAATAACTCTGTATTGTAACGCAGCTGCCCAATGCTGCGTTCTGTGCAAAATTTGTCTCCACACAAGGTGCTGGCACACTCACCATGTGTACGAGATGGGTGCGGTTCACTGCTTAGAAAATCTGTCTTCTGGCAGTGAGGTGGTGAATCCTGTCAGTTATCGGAACGGCGACAGTAAGTTTACTTAACTCTAACCATCATATTCCAGCAACCTAACCCTCCCCTAATCCTAAACTTACTCTCCTCTCTCCACAACCTAACCCTAACTCTCCCCTAATCCTAAACTTACTCTCCTCTCTCCACAACCTAACCCTAACCCTCCCCTAATCCTAAACTTACTCTCCTCTCTCCACAACCTAACCCTACCCCTCCCCTAACCTTAGACTTCCTCTCCCTGCAGCCTAATCCTAACCCTCCCATAACCTTGACCATTGTCATCCCGCAGCCTAATAACTTACTCTCCTCTCTACAACCTAACCCTCCCCTACCCATAACCATTGTCATCCCGCAGCCTAATCCTAACCCTCCTTTCTCCGGATCCTTACCCTAACCCCCTAAACTTACTCTCCTCTCTCCACAACCTAACCCTAACCCTCCTCTAATCCTAAACTTACTCTCCTCTCTCCACAACCTAACCCTAACCCTCCCCTAACCTTAGCCATTGTCATTCTGCAGCCTAATCCTAACCCTCCCATAACCTTGACCATTGTCATCCCGCAGCCTAATAACTTACTCTCCTCTCTACAACCTAACCCTCCCCTACCCATAACCATTGTCATCCCGCAGCCTAATCCTAACCCTCCTTTCTCCGGATCCTTACCCTAACCCTTCGTGCCTAACCTTAACCAGAACAGTTACCTTGTCTAAAATAGGCCATTCAACCTGGCACCTGTTCCAGTATGTAGGTTTTAATCAGCAGCCAAAATTAAGCTTTTGGCTGCATCATTCTCAAAATCCGGTCCTGCATCCTGCACAAGATACGCATGGTGGGTGGGCATAGGTATTTAAATTGTGCATTAGGGGCTTTGCTAAGCCCTTACGTACTATCCAGTATTCTCTGTGTGCGGAATACTTAAGACGGGATCCAGGGCATGGAAATGCATTCTGCACACATTCCTGTGTGTGGGACTTAAGATGGCAAATTCCGTATGTGAGTTTCCGCAAGTGAGGCTAACCTTCAGAATATGCCCTAAAGTCTGTATCCAATCCATTGAGTCTAGAAAAACGGGTCAATAAATATACATTTTGCTTTAACTTGTGCTTATATTCATCCATATAGGTTAAATGCAAATGTACGCCTAAGTATATGCTAGACTTTTATTATCAACACAATAATTGTGCCCTAGAAGCCAGTTCCTGTCACAAAGGTGAGCAGCAGAGTTATAAAAAACAACAGCTGTTTTTCACCCGCCTGTAAAGTATAAGATTTCAGTGTTGGCATCTGCCTTGGAGAAGTACCTGTATGATCACTTGTTTAGGGAAGATGTCTATCCTTATTCCTGGTATTCTATTCTATTTGAATGGGAAAGTATGGATCATTAGCCAACAGAAAATAAAACATATTAGTTGAACTAACTTTGTGGTTGTATTCTATTTGTATTCAAAACAAACAAATGACTAACCCTCAGCCACAATGCTGCAGAATGCTCTAATACAAAGCCATAAAAGCGCAAGAAGATATGAATATAGATATTGGTCCGTATTCACAGTTACATAGTTTTCGTCTTACATACGTTGTTTTAAGAATTGAGCTACTACGCATGCGTAGTAGCTTATTTACGCTACCTGCGTACCATTTCTGTATGTAGATTGTGTTTTACGCAATCTACGTACAAAAATTGGCACGCAGATAGCGTAAATTCTTAGAACAACATACATAGGACAAAAACTGTGAATCCGGATCATTGTTCATTAATCAAAAAAGGAACAGAAATAAGTAATTGCAAACCCAACTATAACAAGAGAAGAAATATCTCTCTGTGCAAGAGTTGTGCTGTTCCTTGTCAGTGACCCCTAAGATGGTGATTGGTCAAAAAATTATCACGTGCTGTTAGGGTGGTTATCAAACAAAGGCATTAAGTTCTTTGAATTAAGTAGGAAAAAGTAGGGCAAATCTCACACTTTTTTCCCACACTATAGAAAATTTCTCTATCTTTTGAATGAGAATTTATTACAGTCTTTCTTTAGGCCCTCTAGCAATGTCTCCTTGGCTCTAGTCCAGGGAACCAGCTATGGTTGGCTTTGATTTCTCTTGAACTATGTGATGGGCACGTTGCTTCCATTCTTGAAATGAGCCATACTGCTGTTGGGAAAGTAATGCTTCTATTGTAGGTCAATTGAGAACCCTCAGCAGTTTATGGGATACTTAAGAACCTATGGTTATTCCTACAACTTGTTTTTTTCAGCTAATTAATGTTTTGATAATCTTATTCCTATACCATGAATATTTTTACAGTTTGTGCTTCTGGGAGAATGGTAAATTGTATGGAAAGAGTTGGCACAGAAATATTGAGAAGCGTCACACCAAAAGCAAAGAGAGAGGCCATAAACCGCTTCTCAAGTTGGGGGTAGCGGGATAGCTGATATCTCCATAGCAGTATCTTGTAGAGATTTTGCATGACCAATATGGGCCAGAGTAGATGTTTGAGGAGAGGAATTACTAAGTGTGGACTCTTTACTGGTAAAAAGTTGAGAAATTATTAAAAATCATTATTTAAAATATTGTTTTGAACACAAAAGTCTATCAAAATGTCAAAAGTGACCACTGAACAAATGACTTTTTGACCTAATACTGAAAACATTTGCATATAAAATTCCCAAAAAATAAATAAAAACTGTAGTCTTGTATATGATGTGTTGGTCAGTCATCTGTCTAATATTTGTTCTCTTATCTAAAATAAAGGTGAGATGCTTCCACACAATGTTCAAATGAGAGGGAGTCTAATATTTATTCACTCACTCCAAAAATCAGACAGCGCTGTTTTCCAGTGTGAAGCATCAAACAAGCATGGGACAATTTTCAGCAGTGCCAACATCAATGTTCTTGGTATGTATGTACAGTAATTGCAAAATAATGTTCTGCCACCCTATGCAACACAGCTAAAGAATATACATTATACTAACTTAAATGTTTTACAACTTTTAACATTAAACAGATTAATAATAATAATAATAATTATAATAATATTATCATCATTTATTTATAAGGTGCCACAAGGTGTCCACAGCGATGTACAAAATACAACAAAATACAGTATAGACATACAAGGCAGGGATGGACAGCATAGTACATAATAAAATACAATCTAAATATAAAAAAAATCACAAAAATACAATAAAGTGAAGCAAGCACAGACAGCCAGGCAAAATGCGAGGTGTCAAGCTTGGCAGATCAGGGAGGAGGGGATAGAGCGCAGTGAGAGTGTGAGAGGGGGCCACCAGGTGGGGATGGGGTAAAATGGTAGCAGAGGGAGACAAAAGGGTACGAAGTGAAAGGGAGTGGTGGAGGAGGGAACAACACTAAGATGGAGGGCTCTGCTCATATGAACTAACACACTAAGTGGGAGGGATGAACTTATAGAAGACATAAGGAGGGGGAAGGAAGTGGACTGCTGGTGTGAGCGGAGGAGAGGTGGAAGGAAGGAAAAGAAGGGATAGATGGAGGATGCAGTGAGGTTGTTAAGTGGAGGAGGGGTAGGCTAGCCTGAACAGGTGCGATTTGAGTGAGCGCTTTAAGACCTTATTATTATTATTATTATTATTATTATTTATTGAGCCAACAAATATTATAAACAATAGATTAAAAACTCATATGGTCGATCGCCCAGGGTGCAAAATCAAAATGGGGCACCAAAAAGTTAATTTTAAAGGTTAAACTGGTTATTAATTCAAAATTGGGGTAACCAATTTTCCTTTTTGAACCTGGCACTAAAATTTTTAGCTACGGCTCTGTTGAAACTTGTATATTATAGTTCTGTTTTATATGTTTAAGTCACTCAGAATTCTAATAATACTCTGACATTAATAGCACATTATCTCTTGTAGAGTTTTTGTGATTAGTTACAATATGAAAGTTCTTTACAACACTGAGGATTTTATTATAGAAAGTAAAGGTTTAAGAATCCTTAGAGCTTATGAAGTTAATTAAATGTTATTAACAAGCTTAGATTAGCTATTCAACATACCTGTTATTTGTGATGTGATGTTTATTCATCTCTCTGTCTTACATAAATTTTATGTAGCTTAAAGTCATTGCTGAAGGTTTTTATTAGCACATGCATTACAGAAACTTATAATTGATCTTTATAGAACATTTGTTAATTGAATTTTCAATAGATTAAAAAAATTTGTATTTCTTGAAAATAAAACGTGTGGCATGTCCTAAATTGGGATAATGGGCCGTATGCAGACTACTGGACATAAAACATATACGTCCGGTGTTTAGCGTTTTTTTCCTACTGCACATGCGTAGTACATTTTTTACGTTATCTACGTATCTTTTCATTAAGTAGATTGCGTAAATGCAGTCTGAAAGACTGGATTTCCGCAATTGTAGAAAGATTGACAAAATGTTTGACTTGATTTGAGGTAAGGTTAACACCTAAACACCGGATCATTTTTCTCTGATCCTTTCCCTTTTTTATTTATTGTTCTTTGCTCCTTTGTCAGAAGCAATATTTTTCCTTTCATATTATTATTATTATTATTATTATTATTATTATTATTATTGCTCACGGCAACCAATCAGATTCTAGCTGACATTTTCTAGTTTGTTATAGGAAAGTGAGAGCTAGAATCTGATTGGTTGCTATGGGCAACAGCTCCACTTTTCCTGTCTCGCAGCTTAGTAAATCTGGTCCCTGGACTTAATATAACCCTAACATAATAGCACTGAATTAGATTCTGAGTTTAAAAAAAAAAATAGAGAGGAAAGTTACACCTGGGCAAAACCATGTTGCTCTCAGGGGGAATCAAGTAAATGTTATTCTGTACATGCAGGGAGAATACCTTCCTTTATCTTACTGCGCACAGATACTGGCTAGCTTCATTTTTACACTGTTATTTAGACTTGGGCTGGGAAACATCAGCTCCAAGCTATAATACTGCTTACAACAGATGAAATTTGACTTGTCTGAAATCAATATGGCTTTGGCCAGATGTAACTTTCCTCTTTTATTTTCAAACTCTGAATCAGGGTCATTAACCTGGACCCAGACTTATGAGGATGGAAAAAGTGCATATGTTGCAATAGTGCCTGAGTGCGTAGCTAGGGCCGCCGTCAGATATTTTGGGGCCCGGGGAACATCCTCGTCGCCCCGCCCCCTACACAACGTCATCCCTGACATCACATAGGAGGCAGGGTGTCACAGAACCACATTATCAGCGGGCAATGTGCAGGGAAGGATTTACCTGCACCTTGCCCCTTTAGTGTGCAGCTCTAAGAAGAAAGTATTGGCGGTAGTAACTGCTGATTCCCGACTGTCCCGACTGTCCCCCCCTGATAACGGCCCTTCGCGTAGCAGACTGCAGCAAGAATCTGGATCCTTAGGATTCAAACTTCCGTGCTGGAATCCTTTACAACAGTGGGGCAGCACATGGCAGGATAGGGCTCCACTGTCCTGCTCTGAGCTCCAAATGCAGTAGATCTAGATAGTAGTATTATAAACTAATATTAGTTCTTTTTGAAGGTAACCAGTCTGTTTGGTTCTTTTTTTATTATAGATATTGTACCATTGATATTAACCACTGATAACAGAACATACACAACAGTGTTGGGGCACAATATCTCATTACTTTGTGAGAACTTTGCTTTCCCCCTTGCCGATGTTACGTGGTAAGTGAAGTAACCGTTCCTTTACTCTGACTATTACACTTTTAGGCTTTGCAGTTTTGCTAGTGGTATACAGTGAAACTGAGCTTACTGTTAATTCTATAGCATGCTGATTGCATTTACAATCGATTCAAATATACGAGTAGATTATAGAAATTTCCGCGAATTTACGTGTGGCCGAGACGTAAATTCGCAGATTTGTACACACTGCGCATGCGCACCGCAGAAAATACGCACATTCACGTAGCGTATTTTCAAACGTATGGGTAATTCATGTATTGCTAACGTAAATACTTACGTGTGGGCGTGCCAAATTTACGTTAGTGACCAATACGTGCGTTTTACGTGAAGTAGGCGGGGGGTGGTATTTAAAGTGTACAGTATGGGCGTGCTAAGCTGCGTACGTTACGTTCGCATGTACGCCCGTTAGCGGACGTATGCTGTTACGTTAGGAAAAGTTAAGGTAGGGTTTGGGTCGCGTAATTTCTGAAAATACGTCCGTGCTAGGGGTGTGTCGTGGGGAGTGTAGCGACCTTACGTGTACGAAAATACGCACCGCTAAAATACGTACGCACACACGTAGTTCTGGATCTACCCCATTGTGTAGTAAACTAAAACCAATAGATTGTTGCATGTCATGTGATCAGGCCAGTTAAGAGACTTTAACTAGTATGAAATTACAGCTAAACATATTTGGTTTCATAATTACTGTTAGCTACACAGGGCTGTATTCACACCTAAGAAGCTCAGGCTTCTTTGGTGCAGAGTTTTAAGAATGAATCTACTACACATGTGTAGTAGGTCATTCACGCAATCTACGGACCACTTAGGTACCTAGATTAACTACATGCGATCTTTAAAGCCCGCACGTAGTTTGTTAGGAAGAAAGAGGCGTGCCCTAGGTACGTATAATAAGGGACAGGTGGCGTGGGAGAGAGATTTAAGTTAGCTGTGGATACACGCTTATCCGCACCCAGGGCTGGATCCAGACCTTGTTAAGTGCATGAACTTAGTTACTCAAGGGCTAAACCATGTTGATTTCAGGGGGAGCCAAGTTAATTGTATTCTTTGCATGCAGGGATATATCTTTGAATTGATTACTGCACACAGATACTGACCAGCTTTACTATCATACTGTTATTTAGACTTGGGATAGGAAACATCACCTCTCAACTCTAATACTGTTTGCAACAGATGAAATATGACTCCCCTGAAATCAACATGGTTTAGCCCTTGAGTAACTAAGTTCATGCACTTAACAAGGTCTGGATCCAGCCCCCAGTTATTACGTTCAGACCTGTGTATCAGGTCCACAGTCTCTTGATTCATACTAGTGCCTCCTAATGGACAGACATTTATAAGTGTTTATTACCCCATCGACTATTTTGTTTGTACTCTAAATCACTTAAGATGAATTTACTTCTCATTTGTTCTCCTTTCCTCTTTTACTGAGTGTAGGGTAACAGGGGCATTTAGGTAATATTTTAACTCTTAACACTTTAAACTTTATTGGTATTGTAATGGAAAATGTAATGGAAATGAACATAACTATCGGAAGCATTGTCTATCTCAGCCTGTAAAAGGAGCCTGGTTACCATCAGTCATTTGGAGTTATTTATATAAAATATAAAGCTATAAAATATATATTTTTTTATTTAAAGGTATCATGGAAAGACAGTGGTGCCGTCTTATGGTGGTCATCACAGAATAGACAAGAATGGTACCCTTCATATTCAAAATGTGGAATCAGTGGATGGAGGGTCATACGTGTGTAAGGTGTCAAACACTAATGGAAACACTGTAATTATGGCACACCTAACACTTCGAGGTAATCAAATACTCTGTAGAAAGTATGGACATTGGGCCGGATCCAGTATTAGTAAGGACAGGTGACATCCATACGTCATGTACAGAAATTGCCTGTCTGTATGTACGGCGCACGCACAGTAAAAGGAATTGTGCAATGGGCGGTATCTGTCCGATGAAGAATTTTGCATGGACTTCAGGGTCCGCGTGGAGGGGGGGCCCACTCACCATGGGCCAGATTTACTAAGCTGCGGGCTTGGAGAAGTGGAGATGTTTCCCATGGCAACCAATCAGATTCTAGCTGACATTCTCAAATATGTAATAGAAAAGTGAGCTCTAGAATCTGATTGGTTGCCATGGGCAACATCTCCAGTTTTCCAAATCCACAGCTGGCCCCATATGTACAAGATACACGTGGTGGCTGGGTATAGGTATTTAATTTGTATAGTAAGGGCTTGACTAATATAATTCAGTATTCGGCATGGAAGGGTTTCAATGCAAAACCCTTATGGTAGGTTGTAGTAATCACATCTGCCTTCTACACGGAGGGAGCGTACTGATCTCCTCCCTGCGGTATATTAAATACCAAAGTCTGTTTAGTTTGCAGCCGTTGCGAAAAAAAAGAATTTGGGGCGGATTCACAACCCCGAAATTTTACACATACGTGCCTAATTTTACGATTCTAGCTACTACGCATGCATAGTAACAATTTTCCGCAATCTACAGAACATTTCCTTACGTAGATCGCGTAAAATAGTTACTACACATGCATAGTAGCTAGAATCGTAAAATTAGGCACGTATGTGAAAATTACGGGGTTGTGAATCCAGCCCTTTGACCTTACATCTGGATCCGGTCCATTTTTACGTAATGTGATACGCTAGCTTACTGTTATCATATGTTTTCTATTTAGAGCCTACAAGAGGGTATCTGTATCCTGAAAATCCGTGGGTTAAGCGATGGCACACTATAACCCTGACATGTCACGTTTCCTGTGATGCTCACCTCTGCCCCTCTCTGAAGGTCACATGGATGAAGGATGGAAAAGAGCTGAAAGGGGACAACAAAAGGTATTGCTCCACATTTTCTATAGTGTTTCACACCCAATGCTCTGGTGTGAAAACATCTGCACTAATGTGTAAGCGCAGAAGATTCCACACTTCTTTTCATAGCAGAGCAGAGGGGAAGATCTGAGTCTACTGGGACCCGTTATAGAGTTGCTATGGGGGCTGGGTATGCCTAGCTTTACTCATGAGATAAGATAGGATTTCAGCAATGTTACATGAAAAGAAATGTTAGGTTTAAGCAATATAACTAATATTTAAAGAGAGGTGGAAATGTGTTCATAATCTTAGGTATTGGAATACATTAACAATTATGCAATTTATATAAAATTAGCTTTTTAAAAGAATAAATTGTACAATAGATCTCTGAAGTGAATTTTAGCTGGAATGGTAAATTATGATGCATGAAAAATATCAATGTAGATGTCAGAGGGAGACAGGGTTGAGTTAGTAGAGTGGGAATGAATGGTGGTAGATTAGGTGGAGAGAAAGGGGTCTTGAGGACTCATTTTGGAGAGTGGTGGATAGAGAGGGAGAGATTTCCATTGGTGATAAGCAAAATGTATCATTCAATGTATATAATCTATAGAGCAATTGTTTGCATAAACTCATAAACTTTTAAATTGATATATAATTTTTTTTATTGTTTATTCACCTTCCAATACTGCCCAATTTCCTATGTGTTTTTTTGTGACCTTTTATGCTTCTATTGTACAGAGTGCACGTCAAATCAAACATTTTGTCAATATCCAATGTAAGCTGGGAAGACGGAGGTGTCTATAGGTGCATTGGAAATAGCTTACTGGACACAATGGTGACTGAGACACAGCTGAGTGTGAGAGGTATGTATCATAAAATCCACTGTGTGTGATGTATAAATTGTCAGGTGATTACTTGAAAACTGCACATAAAATATTATACACACAGAAGGCTAAAAAACTTGTATTTTTCAATAATCAAGTCAATAACCAAATTGTTCTTCACTTTAGATGTTCCAATGCCCCCCGAAGATCTGCAGTTTTTGGAAGAGGAGGACCGTAGTGTTGTGTTGTCATGGACACCAGGTGACAGTCACAACAGTCCGATCTCAGGTCAGCCATTATTACTATACATCCTTCTGAAGAAACTGCTGATCAAGAGCTGTGAAACGCGTTAAGGCATTTCAGAGCTTCTTCAACAGTGAATGCATGCCATGTTTATTTGGCTATTTCGATATGGATTAATATAATCTTATTATAGCCTCTGTGGTTATTGATTGTACTTTATTCTCCTGTAGATACTCTAGTGATTTGTTATGTGTTAAATAAATTCTTAATTGTATGTTTTTTACGATAAGCTGTGTGTTCAAATTTTTGTTGTGTAATTAGCGCTCTACAGAAACCTTTTTCCATTATTATTCTTACTGGGACCATAGACAGAGGTCCAATCTGTAGTATAGCACTTTCATTAGGACTTATACAGTCAGGTTTTTAGGATTTACAATAGGTGTTCTTCTGTGTCATTATTACTTGATCACTAATAGCGCAAATTCTTAGAAAACAAAATATTAAACTAACATCTTTTATGCAGGGTTGTTGACTCTCCAGGAATATCAGGAAGTTCCCCAATATCCCGCAAAGGGACTTGAGGTTATGATTGCATGCAAATCACAGCCTCCAATCCCCCCCCCCTCCCCCAAGCCTAGCAACACTACCATTCATAGTGCTTCTAGGAACTGGGCAAGACCTTATGATGCAATTAACGCCCCACCCCTAATAATACAATTAAACTGCCCATTGATGTTCAGGGGCGGGACTTTGGGATACAATTAGCATAATTGCATAATTAAGTCCCGCCCCCGTACTGGGTTCTATCCCTTCTCTCTAGGGTAAGCTTTTAAAAGTCAGCAATCCTGTACTTATGTCTTGCATTTATTATTTCCTTATTACTATGACCTTCTTTTTTCACAGAATTTATTATAGAGTCAATGAAAAACATTCACAAGCCAGGTGAATGGGAGGAAGTAACCAGAGTGTCAGGAAATATTACACAAGCTCTGATGCAACTCCGTCCTTACCTTAACTATCAGTTCCGTGTGCTTGCTGTAAATGGTATGGGAAAAAGTTCTCCAAGTCCTTCTACAGGGATATATAGTACGCCACCTGCAGGTAACCTCATGAATAACAGCTAATAGGAGATTTTTTTTCTTACATACTTTTGCAATGATTTTGATGTACATTTTCTACATGTGCTGTCTTGTGCAAGGTATAAAAGTATATGTTCAATATAAAAGAGGTCATTACTAAGGAATATGAAGAGGATTTCTAAAGTGCAATTTATATAGGCAAAGAATAACCCACAGCCTCTGTGGGAAGTTCCTCTTATGGTTATTTCTCAGCCAGATCTTTTTTATTTTCTTCTTGGTCCTTCAAATCTCCATATCCGTCAGTACTACCAATGGTAAAAAGCATATCAAAGACATCAGGACATGGGGGTAGATCCAGAACTACGTTTGCCGTACGTTTATACCAGTAGCGTATTTTCGAGTGCGTACCTTCTATACACTCCCCTAGGCACACCCCTTGAATGTACGTATTTTGTCAAGATCCGCTTTCCAAACCATACCATAACTTTTGCCAACGTAACCGCAGTGATCCGCACACGTACGTATGGGCAACACGTATTTACGCAGCTAAGCACGCCCATACTGTACACTTTAAATACAAACCGCCGCCTACATAACGTATTTCAGACGTATTTTGGCCAAACGTAAAATTGGCACGCCCACACGTAAGTATTTACGTGACACATACGTGAATGGGCCCATACGTTCACATGTACGCTACGTTACAAAGCGTATTTTCTATGGTGCGCATGCGCAATACTTACTTAAAGATTTTACGTCTCCACCACGCGTAAATTCGCTCACAAGCGTTGTTCTGGATCTGGGCCATGGTGTTGTTTTTACAATCAAATATGCGTATGTTTCAGAATAAAAGTTTATTCGTGGATGCAGCACTACAGGTAGTAAATCCCTGTAAGCAGATGTTCAAACATGAAGAGCCCACTGATTTTATAGAAAATCTATAAATCTCCATTCACTTCTATTATGTCTCTATGCCACAACTTCTAAATGTCCATATTGCCACTTCTAAATTTTCACTTCAACCACTGTAAACATGTATATGTATGTGTATAGTTACATCTGGGAAATTTGAGCGAATAGCTGTCTTATCTATTAGAGAGGAGTTGCCAGCACAGCTGTAAAGACCACACAGCAAAAAAAATAAAAATATTTGCCAATTATACAGTATGTAATATAACATCAAATAACATCAATTAAAATGACAGAATATTTGTTAAGCAGCAAAGTTATTTTATTTTTTTTAAATAAATATAGGCCGGAATTAGACCTCTGTGTCACTCCCCTTTCTCATGTAGACGGTAGCTCGGATACGCCGCCGTAAGGTAGTCTTTAGTCTTTCTGCTGATCCGCACAGAAAGGCAAGATCCTGCCCAAAACTGTAAAATATAAATGCCTTTTTCCCTGCCTGCACTCACCGTTAGGAGTTTAGGTGGGTTGAAGGGATGTGCTTCCATGATGGACAGATTTTAAGACGTATGTAACAGCCTGAATATCCATACAGGAACATCCAGGGCACGTGTACGAGCTGCCAGAAAATCACAAGCAGCTTGCAGGATTCAGCCGACGTTATTAACTCTGAATCCACCCTCTATAATATCTGCAAATTAATGTTAATTAATTACTTTATGGTACTCTTCTACTTTAATGTTTCAGCTCCTGACAATAACCCCCATTCTATACACACGGAAGCACACAGGCCTGATGAGCTGACAGTGACATGGCAGGTAAGCAGTAAAAGGCTGGGAGCGTGATGCTTTGTTGGGTCTTCAGAATGCCTATTGCGAATATGGAGGAGGAGCAGATAACAGCGGACCGTATTCAGAATTAAGAACGTCTGGTAATAATTTATGCACGCAAAATGCGTAAGTGGAGTGATCTCTATTCAGGGCGCATGTGCAGACCATGGAGATACGAAGCGTAATTGGAATGATGCGTAAGTAATTTCCGTACGTAAAAAAATGCGTACGAACATAAAAGATCGGACGGATTATTAATAAGTAGGCGTCAATCGGAATGTAACAAAAAATAGGCGTGGGAATGCAGTAGACGTACGGTTGTATTTGCGAACGTTTAACTTCCGTCACATATACGCACGCTAATGATAAGGTTGCTGTCACAACACGGAAGTGTTCCGAAATGTATTCATTTTGCAAAACGTACTTATTCTGTTTTAACGTACGGATCTATTACGAACGCACGGAAAATCTTCTTAAATCTGAATCCGGTCCAGCATCACCACTGAAGTTAGAAAGCCTAAAATCTACCCCATAGAAACCGTAGTGACCAACCTGCTTTTCAATGATTAGTCACTTGGGGATCCTAGAGCCTTCCATAAGAGGCGGCTCCCTTCACTCACACGGACTCCTAAACCAAAACCCCTACCTTAAAATTTCCTGTCTGTCCTCATCTATTATTTATTTATTAAAGGGTTTTTATAGATTACGTAGCATATTACAGAAAAGTTTTGCCATTAGTCCCTGCCCCATACTAAGGTCCCTAACGCATACATACTCGAACACGCACAGACATTGGGGTAGATCCAGCAGCAGATGTTAGGCCACATAATTGAACGGATGTACCAGCCTAGTATCAACAGCGTGACTATGAACAAAGGGGCATGACATCCATCCGACACCCGTAATTACGCTTCGGAGGGGGGGTGAGGCATTTAAATCATACAATATGGGCGTGCTTAGACACGTACGTACGTGAAACCTATACGTACGTCAGAAGTTATGCTTTGAAAAGTTAAGGTAGGGTTGGGCAAGCGTAAAACGGCAAAAGTACGTACGATTGAAAGGAGTGCATAGAAAATACGCTACGCAATGGGAACGTAGGTCTGGATCAGAGCCATTAGGGTTAATTTATTCAGCAGCCAATAAACCTACCAGCATTTTTTGGCGTGTGGTAGGAAACAGAAGCACCCCCCAAGGAAACCTATACAAACAAGGAGAGACCATACAAACGCCTAGTCCAGGAATCAAACTCATGACCTCAGCACTGTGAGACACAGGTGCTACTCACCGAGCTTCGGTGCTGACCCTTCTACAATTATTAATCCCCTTCTCTTGCATTTGCACCCTCCCCTCCGACAGAAACACTCTACATAGATGTCTGGATAATGCACAAATCGCAAAATGTCTGGCCTAAAACAATGACTGTTTATTCACTCTAATATTTTGAAGTAAATGTTGCTATTAATTCTCCTGTATGATAACAACGAATGCTATGAAATAGGGAATTTAGAACCGTTAATCGATTCTAGATGGGGAATTGTTATTTGTTTGTTTTGGAGGAGGTGATTAATGGAATAAATTTACACTTAAGAATCTTGTGGTTTGCTCTGTGGCTAATTTCAGGAACGATAATCACCTTTGCTACTTAGCCATTTGGACTTAATTAGACAATGACTCTGCTTTGCAGAGCTGGTTTATTTAATTTGATCTCAAGCATTTACATAAGTCTTACATCCTCAGAATCCATAATTGATCTGGAGGAATGATAAGAAGTCCGGCTTTCTAGCACACAAGAATGCATAGGCATCCAATTTAGCATTTTATACCTGTAAAGCTGAAAATGAAACTGTAATGTAAGCAAATGGCCCCACTTTCTGGCAAGATTTTGAATTACTTTTCGTCAATTTCCACTTTGTTTGCAGCAGTTGTTTTTTTAGCTCTGTGAAGTACAGTGGAGTTCAATGAGAATGCTCATTAAGCACATAGTATTCTATGCTGCAGGGAGGGTTTGAGATGAATGTGATTCTAATCTATTAAAGCTTGAACAGGCTTAGTATATTAATGGCTGTGTGTAGACGCCCTAGGAGGTGAAGTTTAATTATAGAGCAGGAAATTTACCGGGAATATGCTCGTTTTGATAGCACAGTGTACTGTATATTTCTAGAGATCCTCAGTACCTCGTTCTTCTTGTTTATTTCAGCCTCTGAATGTGGAAGAGCATAACGGCCCAGGACTGGAGTACAAAATCAGCTGGCGTCTTCATGGCACCGAGACAGAATGGCATCATAAGAAAGTTAAACATCCCCAATTTAAGATAAAAGATACGCCAACCTTTGCCCTCTATGATATTCATATCCAAGCTGTTAATGATATGGGGAGTGGCCCTGAACCTGATGTACAAACTGCATATTCCGGAGAGGACAGTACGTATCATTTTCCCCAATGGTGAAGGGAAATATAGGCTGCATTATGTTAGTATAAAGGTTAAGTTGAAATATCCAGTGGCAAACGCATTTTTTTAAAAAGGGAGTTTCCTTATTATTACCATAATAATTCGAAATATTAGAAAATAAATACACTTTGTACCATACTGTTAGATTATACTACATAGCAGAGCCTTCAATAACATGAGCACAACGCACTTTCCCTCAAATCAATATCAACTCCAGAATGGTTGTATCTTTCCTTAAAATGAAAGCTGGTGAATGGGTAAAGCATTAAATAACATGAATGTTATCATTTTATTGTACTACATATACTGTAGAGTATAATGATCCTTTGTAATAACACTTTTAATTGGCAAATAATATTCTAGTATCAACCATGTAACTAACAGACATGTCTTATATACAGTCAACACAAAACCCCTCTTATACTTAATGGCAGGTCAGTGATAGCACAGATCGTACATAAAAAACAAACAGCTACAGATCTTTATGCATGAGCTGTAACTACCATGAACACAGATGTTGGTTGCTGGATCTTAATGAAGCTGTATTAATGCCAGTGCGGGCCATTGCTTTTATGACTGCAGACATTCCCGTCATAACAGTGAAACACAGTTGTTTTGTTGCTCCCAATACTACCGGGTGAGTCTCTTCTGCCCATGTGTATTGCAGTGTATGCCTAGAAGAGGCACATGCTCTGCATACCCTTCAATTGTACCTATTTAGCCGGTACAGTGCCGTTTTTTGACAGTCTGTACTGGCTAAAAGGGCTCCTGTACTGGGAATGGTAAAGTCTGTGCTACCTGGCAGTTCCCATATCCTTTACTCACCTTCCACTTCTGTAGCATTTTATCACTATAACAGCGCTATAGGGGCAGACTCCACAGTTCTGCTAAATTGTCAGACATTATCATAGGTGCAAATGAAAGACACTTGTGGAGCTGGGGACAGCAGAGAGACCAGAGCGGCTTCCTCAGGACCATAGCAATTTGTGCTATGAACGCCAGGAAAGCCAAGCTCTGATCTTTCCCTGGGAATGAAAAATATGCTTTATTAGTAATATAAACCATGTTTTCCTTTCTCAATACATTTTTTCATTTTCACTTCAGCTTAAAACTTATTTTGTACTTTTTGTGAAACCTTATACTGAGAAAATCTTACAAACCGGATTCACACCTAAGAAGCAGATGCTTCTTAGTTGTTTAAGTGGCCGATTTTGGCCACTGGGCATGGGTAGTCATAGTGACTACAATACTACCGGGTGAGTCTCTTCTGCCCATGTGTATTGCAGTGTATGCCTAGAAGAGGCACATGCTCTGCATACCCTTCAATTGTACCTATTTAGCCGGTACAGTGCCGTTTTTTGACAGTCTGTACTGGCTAAAAGGGCTCCTGTACTGGGAATGGTAAAGTCTGTGCTACCTGGCATTTCCTTCCTCCTTTAATCACCTTCCACTTCTGTAGCATTTTATCACTATAACAGCGCTATAGGGGCAGACTCCACAGTTCTGCTAAATTGTCAGACATTATCATGGGTGCAAATGAAAAACACACCCCATGGGTGGAGCAAGCCATGTCTCTTGTAACTGACACGCCCCCTGGTGTACCGATTTTTCATCAGTAAATATTACAGGGTATGGCTCTGTTCTACTTGTGGAGCTGGGGACAGCAGAGAGGCCAGAGCGGCTTCCTCAGGACCATAACGATTTGTGCTATGAACGCCAGGAAAGCCAAGCTCTGATCTTTCCCTGTGAATGAAAAAGAGGCTTTATTAGTAATATAAACCATGTTTTCCTTTAATCAATACATTTTTTCATTTTCACTTCAGCTTAAAACTTATTTTGTACTTTTTGTAAAACCTTATACTGAGAAAATCTTACAAACCGGATTCACACCTAAGAAGCAGATGCTTCTTAGTTGTTTAAGTGGCCGATTTTGTCCACTGGGCATGGGTAGTCATTGTGACTATGCAATCTACGTAGCCCTTAGGCACGTAGATGAATGACGTGCGGTCTTTAAAGACTGCTCATCGTTTTTTAGGTGAAAGGAGGCATGCCACAGCAGCCTCCGGGGATAATTAGGTAAAGTGGGTGGAGGGAGGGTTGGGGATGTAGATTAGGCTGGGGGGGAGGGAGCTGGGGATTGTCTGTTCGTATTTATTTACGCACAGTGACTTAAGGATGCCTATGGCACTCGTAAGTGCCATTAGGCACCTAAAAACGGGAGTGGGCAGGAGGAGTGGACCGGAGAAGTAGCAGACCCTCCAACATGACCCATCAGCACCTGAGCTTCCAACTGTCACACTCACCTGGTGAAATGTCTTAACAGATGTTTAAAAAACTATTTGTCTCTTTAACAAAGGTGGTTACCATAGTAACTGACAGTTGGAAACTGAGGAGCAGAGTATTTTGTAGCTAATGGAATGGGTCATGTTGGAGGGTATGAAGTAGGTGCTGATACATGCATACCCGCGCCTACGGATCACACACACAAGTGTGAATCCGGTCTACCAAGTCTATAAATGTCCCACTTAGTAGTTTAATATAAATAGAAGTTCTATTTTATTCTGCTGAATACACACAACCCTATCCATATCCTGTATTGAATGTGATATTAACAACATTGCCTTGCAGCTCCCGATGCCGCTCCATCTTATGTATCCGTGAACCTGGTAAACCAGTCCATACCAAATGTGACGTGGTCAGAGGTCTCTGAGGACAGAATACGAGGACACCTTTCAGGTTACAAGGTATTGTACCTTTTTAGGTGGATGGGGAGCAAGTGTGCCCATACAATATGTAAATATAATGACCATTACACCGCCGGCAATTGGTATATTACATTGTACAGATTATTGGTTGAATCAGATGAAATGCAATCAGATTGATATATATTTCCTCAATGCTGCCCTCAGTTAGCTGCATATTTCTGTGGCAGTAAATAGATTGTTGTTTGTTCTAGCTATAGTATAATTTATCATTTTTGTTCCAAATAAACCATAATTTTAAAAAACACTTTTTAAAGTGGTATACTAAGACCTAATTCAAGTGTAAATTTACCTCAACGTTTAGAATTATCCTAAAATACAATAGAGATATTTTTTTTATTTTTAAATTTTTATTGAAACTTGTCGAATTTACAAATAACATACATCATAATGTGTGTGGTACAGTTATTTAAAAATAAATGTCGACAGGATAATAAAAACATTCCAATTTATGTAAATTAAACAAGTAAAACCAGGGTCAACAATACAAGTGCTCTCAGGGGCCTCTACCAACAATAACTTTTTGTGCCAATTCAATTGAGGGATTGCTTGCTTGGATATGTGATTCAAACCACGTAGTTTCACAGAAGCAATTCCATACTCGTTTCTTAACTTCCTCAGAGAGGATATTAATAAAGCTTTCACATGTTTGAAAAAAAAATATCGACTTTCAGTTCTTTCTGAAGAGAGGTCTCTATCCAATCCATTTTAAATAAGTAAAAAAAAAAGACATTTTTTAACATCTTCAAATTTTAATCTTCTAGTAGACATTTAGCTGAATATTACCGTTTATCATCAGTGCTGTATTGTTGCTTTATTTTTAATGGGCCATTGCCCAGTCAGTTTGCTGTGTTATAGGTGTTTACGGATTTGGTTCTTGTTGGTTCATTCTATAATAGATAATTATTCCTTATGGACGTTCATGTGTGTTCTTCTGGCATATTTTATAGATAAGGTTCTGGAAAGTGAAGCATCTAGAAGATGAAAAGACACGTCACAATCAGCGCCATGTCTTGTCATTTCCTGGTCAGAGGAACTGGGCCATAATTCCAAGGCTTCATCCATTTAGCCAATATAAGGTGTCTGTTGCAGCTTATAACACTCAAGGAGACGGACCAGAGAGTTCCCCTGTCATATTCCAAACCCCAGAAGGAGGTAAGTCCTTTACATTGTGTCTTTCCAAGTACATAATATTAATGGCAGTCACCTTGGAGTTCTGCACTTTTATATTGGGAAAACTTAAAGTTACATGGAAAAAATAAATAAAATTTGGCTTAGAAATCATTGTAGGTCATTTTCTTTTGTCCTCAAGTAACTCTGGTAGTCGCTATTGGCTCTAAGGCTTTATTTAAACAAAGGTATATACCAGAGAAAACTATGTCTGTGGGTATTTTTTTTACATTTGTTATATAGTTCCATAGGTGCCTATGAATATGAGGGCATGTTGCTGCTGGGCTTCTTTGTGTACATGTATGGGACGGCGTTTAGGAAATCCGAGCACATCTGTGTGCATACAGACACAGATTCACACGGATAACTTAAGGTAGCTCTATGAACATGGAGGTGTCCATTACTATGTGCGACAAAGGAGAGTGACAGGGGAGTTCACTCACCTCGTCCGTGCATAGTTCCAGACCTCATTGTGTGCAGCATACATAAAATACATGATATATGGCCCCATATGTGTAGACAATGAACTCATTTCCTTACTCATCAGTTTTAAAAGGACCACCTATACAGTATACAATTTAGCATCCCTTAATTAACCAAATGGGAGTTACTCCTCTAAACCTGCTATTCAGGTTTACTGCAAAGGAAAAGGAAAGAACAATAATTTTATTAGAGTGCAGACCAGGTAACAATTGAAGTCAAAATACACAATATTTAATTATACTGAAATTAAAATCACTGGTGGGGTGCAAGGATTTTATGAGAGTCCTTCTCTTCTCAGACACAGAGATTAACAGAAAGAAAAAAAGAAGTAAGTGCACAATAGTGGGAAAAACTATAAGGTATTAAGTGGGCTATGAAACCCATTGGTACCCACTATGCAGCACAGAGCCTCCACCAGGGGGGGGGGAGCCACTACCGTCCCCGGGCCCGGATCTGATGGGGGCCCACCGATACTTACCTAGCTCTGTAGCAGCCCGCTGCTAAATCGTGTCTGCCGGGCCCCACCCCTATGTGACGTCGCCAATGACGTCACATAAGGACGAGGCCCCTCGGCTGGGTCCTGGGCCCCACATGTGAAGACGGCGGCTCTGATGTCACATTGTCAGCCATTGATTTCGGATCTAGAGTTTTTAAAGAATCTGTCTAGGGGTCAGATTTACTAAGCTGCGGGTTTGGAAAAGTTGAGATGTTGCCCATAGCCACCAATCACATTCTAGCTGAACTTCTCTAGTATGGAATAAGAAAGTGAGAGCTACAATTTGATTGGTACAATCATACACTGACCCTCCAACATGACCCATTCCATTGTGTACAATCTAATCCGCTCCTGAGCTTCCAACTGTCACTTACCTGCTGGTTTAAATCAATTAACTGATATTTAAAAAACGATTTGCTTCTTAACAAAGGTGGTTACTATAGTAACTGACAGTTGGAAACTGAGGAGCAGAGTATTTTTTTACCTAATGGAATAGGACATGTTGGAGGGTATATATATATATATATATATATATATATATATATATATATATATATATATC
>WWET01000712.1:230987-243516 GCA_011038615.1 Limnodynastes dumerilii
GAGGAGGGTTAGGGTTAGAATTAGGGAAAGGAGTGGGGGACTATTTTTACTTATCATTTCGGAGCATTTCGCGCCATCTGCGTAGTGCTTCGTTACGCATATTGCGTACATGCGGTCTTAAAAGACAGCATGTACGTAATTTACGTAATGAAACGCTAAGTAGATAGCATAAAATAGTTACTACGCATGCGTAGTAGCTAGATTCAGAAAATTAGGGACATATGTTAAAAAATATGGGGTTGTAAATCCGGCCCTTAATCTTTGTTCTATACAACACAATTTCCCCTTCAGATACTGGGTAGATAATGTATCTCTCATCAGGCTTATATGATTGTCAGCAAGCATCCTGCAGTCATAAACAGGATACCTCATTGTAATGTACAAAGAACCAACTTCAGATGTACAGATTTCAGGCTCTAAAAATACGTGTCTTAAATTTTATACCTGTCTGCTCACTAAAATATTGATTGTGTAAGGTAATGTTTTTTATTCTGTTTTAGTTAATGAAACCGATGTGTCTGGAATTTTAAGTAATATCACCATAACAAACCCAGACGCTGTCAGTCATAAAGTTCCGCGTCTTGAAGTCGGTATGAAGTACAAATTCTACCTACAGGCGTGTACACGCGTGGGCTGTGGAAAAGCCGCCAGTGAGGAAGGACTGACACTGGCACAACCAAGTAAGAGGCACTACAGGATCTATAGCTTTGACTTAGCATTTATATCCCAACTGAAAACATTTCCCCTGATCATTTTATGACACAGAGCACAGTATCTAGGACTACATACATAATATAGTGGAGTCTGGATCAGGGGGCTACATACATCAGATAGTGGAGTCTGGATCAGGGGGCTGCATACATCAGATAGTGGAGTTTGGATCAAGGGAATGCAGATCAGAGGGCTGAATACATCAGATAGTGGAGTCTGGATCAGGGGGCTGCATACATCTGATAGTGGAGTCTGGATCAGGGGAATGCATACATCAAATAGCGGAGTCTTGATCAGGGGGCTGTATACATCAGATAGCGGAGTCTGGATCAGGGGACTGAATACATCAGATAGCGGAGTCTGGATCAGGGGGCTGCATACATCAGATAGTGGAGTCTGGATCAGGGGACTGTATACATCAGATAGTGGAGTCTGGATCAGGGGAATGCATACATCAGATAATGGAGTCTGGATCAAAGGAATGCAGATCAGGGGGCTGAATACATCAGATAGTGGAGTCTGGATTAGGGGACTGCATACATCAGAATCAGGAGGCTGAATATATCAGATAGTGGAGTCTGGATCAGGGGACTGCATACATCATAACCAGGAGGCTGAATATATCAGATAGTGGAGTCTGGATCAGAATGATCAGACAATTTTATCATTGATTGGAATACATAAATTTGTGCAATGATTTAAGCTGTGACCCCAGTCTCCCACTCTTACTAACAGGCCGTATACATTTACGGTACAAGTGGTGCACCGATCACTGAAAGTACAGTAAAGTGCTGGGTTAAATCAGTGAAGTCGACATTAACCTATGATTTATAGGACAGTGTACTAACCAGGGCCACTCCTATGAGGGGGGAGGCAGGGCAAAACTTCCTCGGCCCCTCTACTCCTCCCTCCCATTGACCGGCGCCTGTGCAGTTTGGTCACCTCTCTGTGTAACTGCTGACGTCTTTTGGAAGAGCTAGAGGCCAGCACGGCACGATGCGATTTATGAAAATCGTGACTTTGAGCCCCATTCCAATACTACCTTAATTCATAGCATTCCAGGGGAGGGGATGAAAATCACGTCATCAAGTCCTGCCCATCCCTAGTAACATTAGGGATTACTAAGAGGCCCCCCTGCCTCTCATGCAGGGGATTTGTCGGCTCTCCACTATACCGGAAGGGCTGCCCAATTTTCTGGGGTTTCCCGGATATTCTACTAATAAGACTTAGTTGCCAACTCTGCCTATATATCAGGGGGACTCCCTAAAGAGTGGAAGATCTGCCTGATTTTCATTCAGTTCCAGAAGTCATTGCAGTATGAGCAAAGAATTTAGATTAGCTGTGGAGGGCGGGGGGAGGCAATGTCTGTGCGGACATTACACGGAGAGATAAGGTATAAGTGCCAAAAGGTACCTAAAAGGAGGGGGGCAGGATAGGGGTATGATGGGTGCGGATCTGACCGCACCCAACTCACCCGGATCTATGAACATGGCCCCATGACTTCAATAATAAAGAACACTTAGTCACTTGATAATCAATTGCAGTGTCACCTACTTTTAGCTTTTCTATTACGATGAAGACGTCAGTGGATCTCCTATTCCCAGTCTTCACAATAAGCACTGAATGTATTTATTCCCCCGGGAATGTAACAATCAATAAATACTGATGCTGCTCTCTTTATCAAGAGAAAGTATTAGTGGCAGTTCTAGGCACACCCATGGGTGGAGCTTTTCACAGGACACACCCCTTTACAGCAGAACCTGTTAGTGCTATCACAAACTCCCTTACATTGATTTACACCAGTTGGCAACCATGTATTTAGTCTTGTATCAAGCACTTGTTTATTGTGTGATCTGCACAATAATCAGATGGAAATGTATTGTGTACCCAGCTTTACACTATGTTGTTTATTAGTTTTATTGATATGACAACATCCATTCATACTTATGTTATATTTGATATTGAGGGATGTATATTTTAGAAACAGCCACAGAGATGTTACACTGTGGATGAGATAACTGCTATCAGGGCTTAGTTAAAGATTCTTATTTCCTTTCTTTTTCAGAATTCTCTACTATCGCTTCTTCTTCAGCTCGCACTCCTGTTCTCGCTGCCAAAGTTCCTGCTATAGGTTTGTGCTGAGCTTGTTCTGTGTATAGGACTGAGATTGTCATCACTATGCTTCATAATATATGCTAGATTGCAAGGAATGGCTTTTATACTAATCTGCTACTACTCTTCTGATCCTGCAATTGCTGGTTTAACTTATTATATAAATGGGCTGGATCCAGACTTAAGTAAGTACTTGAAATTAGTTACTCCTGGGCTAACCCATGTTGATTGCATGTTGATTTTTCATGTTGCAAACAGTATTAGAGCTGAGAGGTGATGTTTCCTATCCCAAGTCTAAATAACAGTGTGATAGTAAAGCTGGTCAGTATCTGTGCAAAGAATACAATTAAATTGACTCCCCCTGCAATCAACATGGTTTAGCCCAGGAGTACTAATTTCAAGCACTTACTTAAGTCTGGATCCAGCCAAATGACTATAATTAAAATGACAGTTTCCACTGATATACTACTGAAACCTTTGTAGATGTATAAGTTGTTATAGGACGAGGTCTAGTTCTGTTAATGTATTTATTAGATATATGTCTTAGTTCTCCTTTAAGAAGAATTTCTAATATGTTACCATGGCATTTTGTTTTACATTGCAGCATACTCTAATACCCCCCAAGGCCTGTCTACCCAAGGATGGTTTATTGGATTGATGTGTGCTGTGGCCCTTCTGACTCTTTTAATGCTCATTGTTTGTTTTGTGCAAAGAAACCGAGGAGGAAAGTATGCAGGTGCAGTATATTATAAATTAATTCATCACACTGTGACTGTTCCCTGCTCCAACCGTCTGAGACCTAAATCTATGAATAGTAATTGTGTGTATAGCAATGTGGTTCTGAATCCTGAGTTATAAAATGAGAGGAAAACCAGATGAAAGTTATACCTGCGCACAACCAATTGAATTTTGGATGAAGTTGTCTGTTACAAAGACCATATTCTGACAGCTGAATTGTGGTTGTATCAGTGTTGAAATTATTTATATTTAGATTTTTACCATTGGGAATGGGTAATTACAGCAGATGGCCCTATTTCACCATCCATTACCAATAGCGATATCTTCTCCCCCTGACACTGGGGAGAGAATGGGGATGGGCTGTGATGGCCTGTGGGGATGGCCTCATAGTAGAGGAAGGTTAGGCTTAGGGTTGGGCTGTGGGACCTAGAAGGTTTGGGTTAGGCTGCAGGATATGGTTGGTTAAGGATAGGCAAATAGAAGGGGAAGGTTACGGTTAGGTTGTGGGACATGGAGGGTTAAGGTTAGGCTAATAGAAGGGAAAGGTTAGGGTTAGGCTGTGGGACATGGAGGGTTAAGGTTAGGCTAATAGAAGGGAAAGGTTAGGGCTAGGCTGTGGGACATGGATGATTAAGGTTAGGCTAATAGAAGGGAAAGGTTAGGGTTAGGTTGTGGGACATGGAGGGTTACAGTTAGGGTAATAGAAGGGAAAGGTTAGGGTTGGGATGCAGGACCTAGAAGGTTAGTGTTAGGCTGCGGGACATGGATGGTTAAGGATAGGCAAATAGAAGGGGAAGGTTAAGTGAGAGGGGGGAATGTAGACTGTACAGTGAGAGGATGATAAGCGCCCTCCCCTGTATCCAGATTTATGAGTCATCCCCATTTTATGTGAGAACAGCACAGAAACCTTATTATAGGGGTTTTAATGAGGTCTGGATAGAGCTGGGATCAGAACCCTGGATCCATTCCAATCGAGTGGTTCTTCAGTATGATGGTCTGTATTTTGAAAGACCTTCGTACTACAGCTGAATAGAGACTGGCGGCAGTCTGCATTTTAAAAAGCGGCGATAATGCAACTCTTGGAGTTGTGAAAAGTGATCTGCTGAAAGATAAATTTTTAACCTAACCCTACCCTTAACCATTTCCCAACCCTAACCCTGTTTCCCGCAGCCTAACCCTCACCTTCCCTTTGTTCATCCCTAATGCTCCTTGCTCTGCAGCTTAACCCTAACCTTCCATAACCCGCAGCCTAACACTATTCTACCAGCCACAACTGCTGCAGCCTCTCGCTATTCTTAGCAGGTAAATAGGTTCCCATTCCCAATAGCAATTTTTCTATTTTCAGTCTATTTCACTGATACAGTCGCCATTTAGCCGGTGGCTATATCATATTCAAAATATGGCCGCTCGGACGAGCTACAGCATCCTGTCTTTTCAGGTTCTTAAGAGACTTCCGAGTGCCATAGGGGTCCCTTATCTGTAGGTTTGCATGTGTGTGCGTAGGGCGTCTGTTTACGAACGTGTCTACGTAACTGCGCCTCCTTTTGGTCATTTAAATGCCTCCCTCAACCCAATCTTCGTATCTGCCGTGTTAATTATTCATGGCACGCCCCTTTCAGCGTAAGTTACTGCAAACCTAGAGACTTTAGGTACGTAGTATAGTTTAGCTACGTATAAAAGTTGCTACGCATGCGCAGTATATGCATGTATATATATACATATACATTCGTAAAAATACACACCTAAACACACAAAAATTCTTAAGTGTGAATCAGGTCCATTACGTTTACATATACTTTGTTATATTTTCACATGTTTACAGTAAAAGAAAAAGAAAAAGAAGAAGTTACCCCTGAACCTGAAGCACAATCAATGAAAGAGCAGTTTTTTGATGACTTCAGGTATAGTTGTCATTTATTTTCAGTATTTATACCTAAATTCCATGCTACTTGTTACCTAAGCTTCCCTTTCAGTTCATTCTCAAGACTTATTCACCTGTTATTCACCTATTGGTCTGATTCAGAGTTATTAATATGTCAACTGAGGTGGCGTATTACACGGTGCATGCCCAAAAAACAAGCGCAGGCACATGTGTGTGAGGAGTCATAGGCCTGAGGTACCATGTGACCTATGGGTCTTTCCAATGCTGTGCTATGTACATTATGCAATACATATGTAATACACAGGGGAAGAGGGTCTGGTATGAAATGTCCACAGGTCAAAATGTTGACAGTTGAGTATTATGCACAGAATCCAAAACTAATAACGTCATGAGACTTATGAAAGTCATTCGCTTTACGTCCCCTGACAAGTAACATCAGCACATTTGCACGCCAGATGTTACTCCAGCATACCTTCTAACGTATGGACGCAGATCAATGCGTATAAGTTAAGGTAGGTTTCTGGACACGTAAGTAAGTAAGGGCCGTATTCACAAATGCGTGTATAAAAGAACGCAAATATACGCACCTACATTGCAAGGCAACACCCATGTCGCTCCCCTCGCACGGACGGGTTTTCGGTGACTTCCACCTCCATAGGGCACCCTTATCTCTACATGTGTACTTACATGCGT
Organism: Limnodynastes dumerilii; assembly: GCA_011038615.1. Classification (NCBI taxonomy): domain Eukaryota; kingdom Metazoa; phylum Chordata; class Amphibia; order Anura; family Limnodynastidae; genus Limnodynastes; species Limnodynastes dumerilii. Next base: position 237,124 of record WWET01000712.1, read on the forward strand.
ATGTTGCTTACGTACATGCGTATTTATCTAACCGCGCCCTCAAATGCCCATTTAAATGCTTTCCCCGCCCACTTTCACGTAACTTCTACCGTCCGGATAAAAACAACGCCCCCTCTGTATGTATAGGCCTGATCCAGACTTACGCCCGCGAGCGTAGCGTATGTTCGCCCGGGCGTGTAAACTTTCACGCCTATGACACTCCCATTGATTGTACCGACTTACGGCGGCTGAACCCTACCCTAACTTTTTCAAGCATCCGTGCGAATTTTCGTACCGATACGCTGGTCGTACCGGGCTTAGCACGCCCATACTGTACAATTTAAATGGCCATCCCCACCTCTGTGTAGTAACTCGAGTGTCCAGACTATCGTCGTACAAAACGCACGCCCCTTGGGCGAAAAAAACGCTCAAAATACGCTTGCTGTACGCTCATGTACTTGACGCCCGGAAGTTGTCATACTGCACACGCGCAGTGCGTTTTTTCTCCCGGTTTTACGCTCCCGACCAGCGTACGATTGCTTGCAGTCGTAGGTCTGGATCAGGCCCTTAGTCCATAATCCCTTAAAGGTCTTGATGGTGCTATTTTATTTATAGAAATATAGATGAGGCAATACCATAGGGGAGAATACGCTCAGGGATAAATTACTAACCACTGTAGCTATACCTGGAAAATTTGACTTCTACCCAATGTAAAATAATCTCACTGCTCATTTCTCTCACTAGTCATACTTAAAATTTGGCAATGATTAAGTAATATACAGTATAATGACTCAGAACAAGTATATAATTTCTAATTTACCTTAATGACAGAAATCTAAGTCATTGAGTTTCAAATGAAAAAACAAATGTTAGATTATATTACATATTCACATTTGCTCAGATAATAATCTCAGATTATTAAGGAATTTATGTATTGTTAAATAATAAATCCTAAATGTGTTTTCAAGGTGATTTTCAAGAGCTGGTACTAGTAAAACTATATTGTTTAAATCCAGGCCCCTAATGTCCTAATTAATGTTAGTGCCCTCATCTAACCTCATTCTAATGCTTGTACATGCAATATTCATAGTCCACATGGGATGTAGTTGACCCTGAAAAAAACACAAAACATAATGTATATTGTAGCACAGGCCCCTTATGTGCGTAAATACCACGTAATGGGCGTGGAAAAAGTTACTACGCATGCGCAGTTCATCCGATCCTAAAAATACGCACGCAACCAAAATATGCATGCAACCCCACGCAAAACCGGATCTGTGAATACGGTCCTAAGTGTCCAGAATAACTACCGATAGCTGGGGGCGTGCACTCCCCTCTACGTGTATATTTTCAGACCCTAGCATGCATATGAAGAGTGCAGAAGTCTGGCTCTAGCTCAATGTTAGCATTTATTTGTAACAGCTGAAAACATAATATAATGCAGGTGGCTTGTAAAAAATGTAATGAATATATTTATAATATATATGTAATATTAACATAATACTCAACTGCTGAGATTATGACCTGTCAACATTTGACTGTCAACATAACACCCAGCAAGGGGAGCAGAATACACAGTTGCATTAGCTGCAAGTGGCTCTGTTTGAATCAAACCGTGTTCACGCCGATTTCCGTGCGTATTTTTAGGTACGTTTTAACTGCACATGCGTAGTAACTTTTTTTACATAGTTCACATAGGCTATACGTACGGAAGTGCCTCACGGACGGATTTGTGAATCGCACTTGGGAACATAAGCGCCGCAAAATTCCGCACGTGAAAATTTTAATAAAAATGGACGGGGAGAGGCATTTAGATGAAGGGAAGTAGGCGCAGCTATCATGAATCGCATTGATGGAGGAAATATACGCATGGGACTGCACACGGAAAGTTACAGGTCGTCTATGGAGGCGGAAGTCACCGACAGCACGGGGAGTGTCATGGGTGTGAGGGGGATTGGCCTGCACCGGCCGTACATATAATTGCGATCCGATCAGGAATCAGATCTCTGAATACAGCCCATTACTTTTACTTGGAAAGACCTAACAAATGATTACTTTATTTCTGTACTCACAACTGTGAATCAGCCCCAATGGGCCAGATCCAGAACAACGCTTGTGAGCGAATTTACGCATGGTGGAGACGTAAAATCGCCTTTTGGTAAGTACTGCGCATGCGCACCATAGAAAATACGTAACATAGCGTAATTGTGAACGTATGGGCAATTCACGTATGTGTCACGTAAATACTTACGTGTGGGCGTGCTAATTTTACGTGAGTTTGAAATACGTTAAGTATGCGGGGGTTTGTATTTAAAGTGTACAGTATGGGCGTGCTTAGCTGCGTAAATACGTGTTGCCCATACATACATGTGCGGATCACTGCGGTTACGTTGCCAAAAGTTAAGGTAGGGTTTGAAAAGCGTATCTTGACAAAATACGTACATTCAAGGGGTGTGCCTAGGGGAGTGTATAGAAAGTACGCACGCGTAAATACGCTACGCGAGTAAATGTACGGCAAACGTAGTTCTGGATCTACCCCAATGTCTGTATACAAAACTCATATAAATGTTCTATTTTTCCATGATACTAAAATACATTCAGTGATCTATTTTACAGACCCTTATCACAAAAGGATATCCATTATCCTTCTTATTGTCAGCAGTTAAATGCATTGGCCAAACAGGTCACCGTGTGTGGGCACGTACTATATTCCATGAATAAGTAATAGGTTGATAAATGATCATGTGACCATCTTCAGTAAGTTCAGGACTCTTCTTAAGCTTACTATTGTTTTCTCTTTGTTCCAGTGACAAGAAAGCAATAAACGGAAGCATGGACTCTTTGAGCCTAGACATAAAAACCTACGACAGTGTGGATAGCCTTGTACAGTACAGTGACGGAGAGCACAGTCATTTCAATGAGGATGGTTCTTTTATTGGTGCCTACACGGAATCAAAGGAAGAAAACGCTAAAACACAGTCCGTGCAGTCCTAATAATGTCCCCACAAACATGGAGGAAGCTATTTGTCTCATCTATTAAACCTCTCTGAAAAGCATATGCAGTGTATTAAAACTACAAACTTGGTTATCCCGTCATCAGAATCTCAGTAGTCAAAAGAATGATTTTCTAATGTATACCATCAGCGACTTGAACTGAAAGGACTGGAACAACATTTCAACGTACTTGACCTTTGTAAATTATTTATGACTGACATTTACCATATATTCCTGCACATAAGCATCAAAGTGATATAGTATAACTATTTGGAAGGACATGTCAATAAATGCACATTGAAGTGTGCAGAGGAAGTGACATCGTGAGTCCCTGCAACTAATGAAACATTGCAGCATGCAGTACACATAGGTAGCTGTAGAAGTGAGCTCAATTTTCTATATATCATATCCCACATATGTCTGTATTTTATATCTCTGTCCATATACATAGAAAAGATACCAAACCGTACCTATAGAAGGCCTGATGTATATTTTTATTGTTGAAAGTGTTTCCAAAACACACACACTGCGCAATGCTGAGCTATTTAGCCTGCCCAGCAGGGGCGGAACTATCATTGGTGCAACAGGTGCAGCAGCACCGGGGCCCAGGCTGATACAAGGGCCCACAGCCATCATCACCACACCACCGAAGCTCCCCACTGGGTTACCTGGGACATCATGAGGGCCACAGCATATTTTTGCACCTGAGCCCACGACTCGCTAGTTCTGCCTCTGCTGCCCAGCAGCTGTTATGTGTGTGTGCTTGTGTATTTCCCAATGCAACGTGTGTACACATGTCCCCTATCCATGTTGGAACATCCCAAACTCCTTTTTGAACATACAGTGGTCTATGTCAATATGTGTACAGTTCATCATCATAGGTATTTTTCTACATATGCGCTGTGCTAAAAATCGCTGCTCTACATGAGGCCCAGAGAGTCCTAAAAGCACGTAGGGCCTGGCTGATGTTCTATGCCACTATTTTGTCCTGTTCCTATCTCTCTCTTACAGCTAACTTTTTTTTTTGTTCCCATTATAATGCTTTTGATCACAAAAAAAGCAAAGTTATAAAATACCATTAACATATGATGATGACAGACGTGTTCCAGACTTCTACAGAAAAAGCGTTCTCCGATCATGTACGTGCCGCATTACTAGAGTTCCATACTGGGAACGTTTCTGATGGCAGGATAGGTGGGATGTGGAAAGTGAATCCACTATGTGGGAGAGGCAAGTATGTAAATGGTCCAGTGAGGTCGTGCTAATCGCCCTTTGCTGAAGCCAAACTTCTGAGCTGTCTCAATTTAACAGATGTCTTAAGGCACAGTAGGAGTCAGAATTCCTTAAGAATGAGGAGAGTAGCTGCTACCGCAACGAAGTCTGGATACAACAGGGATCCAACAATGGATCCCCACTACGCTCGAAGCTTCCAGCATAGCGGGATCGTAACTCTGAACCTGTCCAGAGCGAGAAACACATTATTTTGCTTGATTTCATTACAATGATTAAGGGCGGTATTCAGAGATCCGTCAGCGAAAAGGTTTGTTATTATACGCACAAACTTTGCAACACCCGTGACACTCCTTTCACACGGACGGTTTGTCCTTGCCTCGAGCACCCTGATCTTTAAGTGTGCATTTCCGTGTGCAGTTCATCCGATCCTAAAAATACGCATGGAACTTCCCGCAAGAACGGTTCTCTGAACACGGCCCTAACTCTTTATATTTAGGTTTCCTTTAAATTTATCTATAGTCAAATAAGCACAATCAGCAGTTATTCATTTGCAAAACATGTCTAAAAAGAACAAAATACAGTATGAAGTATATTTATAATTGTGTTGTCTCGAAACAGAGATATTGGTATTGTTACAATATGTTGACAAATATGTGTTTTTCTTCCACTATACCCTGTGAAGTTGGGAAATAGTTTGTATTTCCTATTTTCTACTTTCAAAAGCATATTTGGTGTCCTTATGTAATCTCTATAACATGTCTCTATGATCTCACTGGTGATTGAGAATTGAAAGGTGGATTAATGGTGTCTGTATTCTACCAGAAGTTTCGCACAGTAAGTAAACTAATAACCTTTAAAATCTTCTATACAAAGGTAAAGGTTATCTTCTGTAAAGGTGGACTATGTGTTTCAAGATGGTTCATGTTTATACATCAACAGACAGAAATCTATTTGCAGCTTTATAACTGCACCATAATGGCATCTAACCGCTATATTTGCCGCATACTGTTGCTTTGTTTTGTGCTGAAGCCACTTTTGCACCACGCCATAATCAGAAAAAGTTTAGAAAGCCTTAGGATTAGAGTTTGAAATTGAAGGAGTTTTAGATGCTGCTAGAATGGAAGACGTCAAAGATTTGTGTTGTTCGTATTTTGTTCTTTTTGATAAAACATGTTATAAAAACAAAATAAAATGGCTTATTGCCTGTCCATTAAAAGCTTGTGTTACGTTATTTGGGGTTGGTGACCTACTTACATAGGGGCAGATCCAGACCCAAGCACGCATTACGTGCATGGACGTGCGAGGGTCCATAAATATGCTAGCGTAGCGGGGGGGCTTACGCCCCCTGCACTCCCTGCTACCTTAAATATTATGATTCCCCTGCCCTGTGGCCTTCATTTAAATGGCTATCCCCACCTATATGGCGAGAATAGAGCCATCGAAAGGGAAGGGTCTACCTCCTTCATTACGTATGATAATACTTACGCTAAGGGAACATCTGCCGTGCGTATGTGCAGATGTTCCCTGACAGTGAATTTTCGCGAATGGCTTGCGTAAATTCACTGTCGTACAGAGCTCAGGATCTACCCCATAGTCAGTACTTTGCTGCTCCTTTCATTTACTTGCATGGTGTCTTGGAGTCATGGTGTTGATGGCTACCAATTTACATTGTTAATTGTGGTCTGAACATCAATGTTGTTCAAAATTGATTGGTGCGGTCTCAGAGTAGCAGTTTGGGAGACCTGGGAATTTCCTTGTTAGAGGATATAGCCTATTGGCATACCAACGAATTACCGTCCCCCACAACGTGAATTCTTGAGAGGAACCTTTGATGTGGATCTTGAGAGACACACACTACATGCATAAAGCCCAAGGGGCCCAAATGTGAGTAGAATATTTGTTTGAACCTATTTTTTCGTGTACTAGAAGTTTCTACACAGGATCTTTTTTCTCTCTTTTTTTACATATTCTCATCAAAAAACACAATTGAGACAACAAAGAAATAGAAAGTATCACCTTTATTGGAAGTAAAGAAAGGAAGAAACATCAGTGTCACAGAATCCAAATCTTGTGGACCCTTTTCAGGTACCAAGGGAGTAAGGTGATGCGTAGGCGTAAATAGGAAACTTGCAGGTTTAATAGGGGTTCGGTGCATGTAGTGAAATACACAAAGGAATGAGGAATAAG
>WWET01000712.1:250378-260457 GCA_011038615.1 Limnodynastes dumerilii
CTACAATCAAAATTCTGGCAACAAAAATTACTGATAATTTAAATTCCTGACAAGAATAAAATCCCTACACATAACATCCCCGCATGGAAAAAATCCCGGCACATTAATTTACCGATAATTAAAATTCCCAACAAGAATAAAATTCCTACATATAACATCCCGGCATGGAAAAAATCCCAGCAAAAAAAATTACCGATAATTAAAATTCCCGCCAAGAATAAAATCCCTACACATAAAATCCCGGCAGGAACAGGGTATCCTTAGCATTAGGGGATAGATCAGAAAGGGGAGTCTTAGGGTCAGGATGCAGAGAGGAGATGGAGCATTCAAAGAGATATTTAGGGTTAGGCTGCAGGGAGGGGATGGATGGAAGAAGGGGAGTCTTAGGGTTAGGCTGCGGGGAAGGGAGGATTAAGGTTAGGTTAATGGAAGGGGAGTGTTTGGGTGAGGATTAGGGAAACTAAAATTACTGCAATTTGAAATATAGACAGCTGAAAAAGTACTTTCAGCTTTCTCTACTTCGGAAACACAGCCATCGTAGCGGGGTCTCCCACCGGAGTTAAAGTTAGGGTTATGTTTAAACACTTACCTTTTGGTGAATGTCTTCGTAAATAGCTTTATTTGCTCACTCTGTATGGTGGGCCTTTGCCCCGTTGAAACATTCTAAAAACATCCAACCGGACTACAAGATCATCTCTCATGTCCCTGAAAAGCCTAACATAATGTTAGGGTTTTCTCACTCCCGTAATCGCACTTTCTAGCTTGCAGAAGAAGATCCCTCCCATGCTCATGATTCTACATGCAAAGATCAGGAGACTCAGGAGTCATTCTCTTTTCTCCTTGAACTTTGGCAGTTGACTTGCGTAACTTGCTCAACTTAACCTTGGGCAGTCTGCGGTATTTGGCGGTTTTTAATTGATTTCTAAGCCTGAGACGTAATATAGGAAATGCTGCTGTGCTTTCTGTAACAACGGATACTTTATTGTCTCTTTTCTTAACAATATAGTTTCGGGGGGAATAAGAACTGCAAAATAAGCCCCAATGCAGCGAGAGACTCGTTTTATAATGTAAAAGGTGCTACCTAGTTTTCATATATCTAGTGACCTCATGGCCAGCGCTTCAGGCCTAAACAGCACTTATTCTCACCCTCGTTGTCCACTTAAAATCTGTTGCCAGAGTCCCAGAGATCCCATTGTCAAGTTCAGGGCTGTAGCGCTACCATGAAGTTGCCAGATTTATGATTTTGGGACAGATGCCAATATTTTAGTGTAGCGGGATTGGGAAGGATTTTGATTGCTGTGAACTTTGATTGCCACAATACTAGCAGCTAAGGTTGTTTCCTTCTACTAATGGTCGGTTGAATATTTTGATACTATGTTTATCATTTTTTTTTATCATCAATTGTTTTTGTACTTTGCTAGCTTCAGAGGTTATAAATACAGTTCTGGCGATGGCATGAGTCATTCGTTGGAGGGACAAAAAAGAAGCCGGCCCGGTCTCCAATCAAGAGCCGCAGAAGAATGTACGGACCTGGACTCATCCCTGTTGCCTGGACGAAGAGAAAACGACTGAACTGTAAGTATTTTCTTCATTTAATATTGCCCATTAATTTTCAGTGCATATTACTTAAAAATAATAGTGAAGGGGACATGTGACTTTTATTGATTGCTGAGTGGAACACGTACTATTATTGTAAATAAGGGGGAAGCATGAATTATTAATAAGTACGTATTGGGCCAAATGTTTTAGCATTCTAGGTGACATGAAAATTATTAACAAGGTATCGGGACATGTCTTATGTGTTTCTATGGACAATGACATATTTAGTACTTTGTATTGGGGCATTTGTTCTTTTAATATATGTGGCATGACATATTTATTATTTTTTATTAAGCCATGTGTTTTTTTAAATATGTGGCATGATTTGTGTTTGATTATGTATTGGGCCATTATTTATTTATTTTTATATATCGGGCCATTATTTACAGGTGAAACTCGTTCAAAAGTTCATTTATTTCAGTAATTCAACTTAAAAGGTGAAACTAATATATTATATAGACTCATTACATGCAAAGTGAGATATTTCAAGCCTTTATTTGTATTAATTTTGATGATTATGGCTTACAGCTTATGAGAACCCCAAAAGCTAAATTTAACAAAAAGGGGGTATCCACCGCAATTCACCCACCACAACCACCACCCAATGCACCACAACAGTATAATTATCAGCTGTATATGTTCACGTCATACAAGGGGTGTTCCCCCATTTTCATGCAATCGGAACACAGCTATACCACCAGTGGTTCAGAGTCACGGACTTCTTAAATAGCACCAGCCGCTCCTCCAATGTATACACGCTTTGAGAATGGAACCCTACGGCTCCGATATACACGCTTTGAGAATGGAACCCTACGGCTCCGATTGATTGCTGAGGACTTGTTCCGTTTTATATATACTATTTATGTTTTATTCACTGTTAATAAACATGTAATTTTTTTACCACATATTTTATCTTTCCTTTCCGAGGAGACCTGTTCACCTAAGGGGAAGTGATTTATCCATCCAAGGAACTAGAGGGGCTGTGCATTGTGTTTTTTTATTGAACTCTTACTGGACATTTTATTCTTGGACTCATTATCAATATTAATTTAAGAACCATCCAGTATCTATTTGTTTATTTTATTATTTATTTGTTTATTTATTTTAACAACTACACTATTCTATTTTTATACATCTGCATTTATTTATTCAAATACTCATTTATATATCTATAGTAAAAAAGGATAAACAGGGGGCGCTTCCATAGTGTAAAACAGTTTATTGATAAAACAAGCCAGCAAATGGTAAGTATTATGCGTACCGTTAGTGACTCTCAAGCTCGAGAGCAAAGGATTGACAGCGTGTCAATAGAGCCAGACAGGCAAGGAGAGCACACATGTGCCGCTACCCAGTCACGCCCTTAAGCTCTGCCTCGACGCGTTTCGTCACGGGATGTGACTTTATCAGGAGGTGTGTCTAGTTTCCTAGACAACCTTCTCATAAATAGAGAGGATGGAACCCAAGTGCCTATCACAAATCGATACGTCACAATGCATAACAAACATAGAGAGTATACTTAATGATAAGAGACAAATGAGTTAAAACAAAGGTAACAATTCTTGGCTATAATTGCAAGTAATAAGCAGTTTTTAACAAGAAAACGCAGAATTTCATGGTGGTTAAGTCAATTAAAAAAGAAAGAAATTAAGATCAGAGCGCAATTAATGTCACTCTGATTATAGCATTAAAAAGTTGTCTCTTCAAACATGAAAACATGGTATATGTATTTCTTAGAGACAGAATAAAATAAGTGACAGAGCAACAACAAAATATTAACAGAACAGAGGAATAACTTTTAAGACTAGGTCCCCGATAGGACTACATAAATATCTTATTGCTTTAGGTATCCTGGTATAAGCTAATAAATATATAAGGGCCCTATATATCTGCCTTATATGTCTAGAGGTAAAGCCCTTAAACGAAAGGGATACATCTTTTAGGAAAACGTTTTTCAGAAAATAATCATATATATAGCCAGTTACATCAAAACATCTTGATTTTCATAGGCTGATTGTGGGTCACAGAAAGGGTGTTAGGTCGAAAGCCTCATTTAGGCCATTAGGGGTAAGAGTGTTTAAAGTAGAGATCCAGTACATTTCCCATTTCAATAATTGTTTAAGTCAATCACCTCCTCTTTTTGTCTTGGGAACATGTTCAATAGCTTTACATTTCAAAGACACTGGAGATGCACCATGACAGCGTAGAAAATGTTTCGGGACACTGTGGTTGGTCATTTTATGTAGAAAGTTTCGATAGTGTTCTAGCATTCTAATCTTAAACACCCTTTTTGTTTGGCCGACATAGCTTAGCCCGCAACCGCAGGTAAGTAGATATATCACAAAAGAGGAGTTGCAGTTCATAAATGATCTTATTGTAAATTTGGTTTCCTCATTTTTTCCATAAAAATGGGTATGATCAGAATGCGCGAATTTGCAAATTGGGTCGAGTTGTAATATCGACCAGTGTTTCGTTATTAATTTCTTGATCTGCCCTCCCATACTAGTATAGTCTGTTACAAAGGGACAGATCCTTGATTTATCTGTATTTCTTGCCTCGAGATCTTTATACACCAAGAGGGAGGAACGCTCTCTCTCACAAATTGTTACCTTTGTTTTAAATCATTTGTCTCTTATCATTAAGTATACTCGCTATGTTTGTTATGCATTGTGACGTATCGATTTGTGATAGGCACTTAGGTTCCGTCCTCTCTATTTATGAGAAGGTTGTCTAGGAAACTAGACATATCTCCTGATGAAGTCACATCCCGTGATGAAACGCGTCGAGGCGGAGCTTAAGGCCGTCACTGGGTAGCGGCACATGTGTGTTCTCCTTGCCTGCCTGGCTCTATTGACACGCTGTTAATCCTTTGCTCTCGAGCTTGAGAGTCATTAACGATACGCGTAATACTTACCATTTGCTGGCTTGTTTTATCAATAAACTGTTTTATACTATGGAAGCGCCCCCTGTTTATCCTTTTTTACTATAGATATATAAATGAGTATTTGAATAAATAAATGCAGATGTATAAAAATAGAATAGTGTAGTTGTTAAAATAAATAAACAAATAAATAATAAAATAAACAAATAGATACTGGATGGTTCTTAAATTAATATTGATAATGAGTCCAAGAATAAAATGTCCAGTAAGAGTTCAATAAAAAAACACAATGCACAGCCCCTCTAGTTCCTTGGATGGATAAATCACTTCCCCTTAGGTGAACAGGTCTCCTCGGAAGGAAAGATAAAATATGTGGCAAAAAAATTACATGTTTATTAACAGTGAATAAAACATAAATAGTATATATAAAACGGAACAAGTCCTCAGCAATCAATCGGAGCCGTAGGGTTCCATTCTCAAAGCGTGTATACATTGGAGGAGCGGCTGGTGCTATTTAAGAAGTCCGTGACTCTGAACCACTGGTGGTATAGCTGTGTTCCGATTGCATGAAAATGGGGAACACCCCTTGTATGACGTGAACATATACAGCTGATAATTATACTGTTGTGGTGCATTGGGTGGTGGTTGTGGTGGGTGAATTGCGGTGGATACCCCCTTTTTGTTAAATTTAGCTTTTGGGGTTCTCATAAGCTGTAAGCCATAATCATCAAAATTAATACAAATAAAGGCTTGAAATATCTCACTTTGCATGTAATGAGTCTATATAATATATTAGTTTCACCTTTTAAGCTGAATTACTGAAATAAATGAACTTTTGAACTAAATTCTAATTTTTCGAGTTTCACCTGTATTTAGTATTCATGATGAGAATGAAATGCTGATATTTTTATTCTAAGCGCTGTTTTACATTCTTAGTTCTACATTTTGAGGGATTGTCTCTCTCCTCCACAGCAGCTGGAATATTCTATGTTTGCACACTTTTTTTTCCAGCACTTATCAACCCTTTAGAGCTGTTCAATATCGTTATCTATAGTACTCATTACAGGATCTCCTTTTCCTGCAGTGTCTGCACTATATGTACAGTGTTCTCACACAGGTGGATTAAACTATGAAATACTTTCACGTCTTTAACACCGTTTTAGAGCCAGTTCAATCATAGACAAGTCCGCTTTTTGTGTCCATATTGTCATGGACTCTGGGATTTTGATATCCGCTGCAGATCCCTTAGGACTTGTTTTTCCTGAGCGTTGGGTATAGGAAGCTTTGGGTTTTCATCAGCAATGATAGGGAGTAATGGAGTAAAGCAATAGTGACTGTGGGATTGAAGCAGAACTGAGCAGTGATGACTGTGAAGGCAGAGTTGCACAGTGATGAGCAGTGATGACTATGAAGGCAGAGTTGCACAGTGGTGAGCAGTGATATCTGTGAAGGCAGAGTTGCACAGTAGTGAGCAGTGATGACTGTGAAGTCAGAGTTGCACAGTGGTGAGCAGTGATATCTGTGAAGGCAGAGTTGCACAGTAGTGAGCAGTGATGACTGTGAAGGCAGAGTTGCACAGTGGTGAGCAGTGATATCTGTGAAGGCAGAGTTGCACAGTAGTGAGCAGTGATGACTGTGAAGGCAGAGTTTGACAAGAGGAATACGACATTTGAAGCCCATGTCCAGGATCCGTCTGGGTGTGGTGGCTCTTGATGCACTAACTCCAGCTTCAGTCCACTCCTTGTGCAGCTTCCCCACACTTTTGAATGGCCTTTTCCTGACAATCCTCTCCAGGCTATGGTCATCCCTGATGGTTGTGCACCTTTTTCTTCCACACTTTGCCCTTCCACTTAACTTTCTGTTAATGTGCTTTGATACAGCACTTTGAGAGCATCCAACTTCATTTGCAATTTCCTTTTGAGGTTCTCCCTCCTTGTGGAGGGTGTCAATGATGATTTTCTGCACAACTGTCAGGTCAGCAGTCTTCCCCATGATTGTGAATTCTACTGAGCCAGACTGAGAGACCATTTAAAGGCTCAGGAACCCTTTGTAGGTGTTTTGGAATAATATGCTAATTAGAGTGTGACACTTTGAGCCTACAATATTGAACCTTTTCACATTATTCTAATTTTGTGAGATTTTGATTTTGGGGTTTTCATAAGCTCTAAGCCATAATCATCAAAGCTAAAACAAATAAAGGCTTGAAATATCTCACTTTGCATGTAATGAGTCTAGGTAATATATTAGTTTCACCTTTTAAGTTGAATTACTGAATTAAGTTGAATTACTGAAATAAATAAACTTTAAATTTTTTTGAGTTTCACCTGTAATTATTTTTAATTACAATTATTATTGTACATGTGGCAGCATACAATTAACCCTTGACCCAGTATTCTGTGATAGAGTGCACATAATTGAGGACATTCTCCTTTCTGTAGAAGCAGTTCCTTTAACAGTTTGTTCACTGCAAGATGACTTTTTTTTGGGCTAATTTCCATAGGGCTTTTAAGCTCACATATCTCATGCAACACTAACTTAGGAAAGGAAGACACCATTAGCAAGACATGCTTGCAGAGGATAATTGTGTCCCCACACAGACTCGTTGCTTTCCAGTATTCTGTGATAGTGTGCATATCATAATTAATGACATTCTTCATTCTGTAGAAGCAGTTTCTTTAATAGTTTACTGCAAGATAAATGTTTTTTTTTCTTCTAATTTCCATTGGGGCTTTTAAGCTCAGCATATCTCATGAAAAACTAACTTAGGAAAGGAAGATGCCATTAGCAAGACATGCTTGCAGAGGATTATTTTGTCCCCATTCGATGCTTTCCAATATGTTGCTGTAGTGTGCATATAGTTTTTTATTACAGTTTACTATAGTTGTACTTTATTTCATATTAAATATTAACAACAACAAATATTATACAGCACTATCTTAGGAAAGGAAGACAGTATTAGCAAGACATGCTTGCACAGAATGAATGTGTCCCCATGTGTTGCTTTCCAGTATTCTGCTGTAGTGTGCATATTGTAATTGAAGACATTCTTCTTTCTGTAGAAGCAGTTTCTTTAATAGTTTGTTTACTGCAAGATGAATGGTTTTTTTTTATTTCCATAGGGCTTTTAAGCTCAGCATATTTTATGCAGCACTTATTAGGAAAGGAAGACACCAGTAGCAAGACATGCTTGCAAAGGATGATTGTGTCCCCATGTGTTGCTTTCCAATATTCTGTTGTAGTGTGCATATCGCAATTGAAGACATTCTACTTTCTGTAGCAACAGTTTCTTTAAAAGGATTTATTACTGCAAGATGAATTTACATTTTTTGCATTTCCTTAGGATGTTTAAGCTCAGTATATCTCATGAAAAACTAACTTAGGAAAGGAACATGCTTAACAAGACATGCTTGCACAGGATGATTGTGTCTCCATGTGCTGCTTTCCAGTATTGCGAATTTGCTGCAATTTTTTTTAATAATCACAGCATTTACTAAGCTGCGCTTTTGTCTGGTGATTAATAATTGCCATCGATGTTGAACGATTTTGAAATGTGCGAATAAAAGCATAACGATTGTCCATTTCAAAATCGCCAGACATCATTCTATCCCTTATCATGCCGACACATCTAGTACTATAAGGCAAAGAATGGCCATACGTTTGTGGCCATGCTGAGCCTTATAGTGCTATAAGCGTCAGCCTGACAAGGATTAAAATTATGCCAAGTAATGTGTAAAAAAAAAAGAAACATTTCCCCCAATAAGCAGAAATAAATTACAAGACAAAATAATACATTTCTAAACATTAAAACAATTAATAAAACACATTAATAAATGTGTCCCTGTGTGTTTATTGTAACTATAATGGTGGCCACCCTGTTTTAACTAAACTGCATGCAAATGTATAATCTATATGTGTAATACAAAATAAAGTGAAATATAGACTCACCGTTTTGCAGTCATCTGTCTTGGGATGACTTGCTCGTTGTTCCGCACCACTTGAAATCTGTTCTTGAAAAGTTGCTTGCAGATCTTCTCATCTTCATTGAAGAGGATGCTCCGATTCATTGAAGAGGATTCTCCGTTGCTTGTAGCTGGTGTTCGGCCTCTTCTGGCACTTGCTACAATGTCCTCCTGCTTCCTCATCGGGGGTACCGCTGCTAATGACCATTCGGTCGCAAGAGGTCCTTCTTTTATACAGAATTTGACATCATAGACACTAGAACCCTCTAATGTCTATGACATCAAATTCTGTATAAAAGGGGGACCTCTAGCAACCGAATGGTTATTAGCAGCGGTACCCCCGACGAGGAAGCAGGAGGACGTCGTGGCTATGCCAGAAGGCACTAGAGGCGATTTAGTAAAATCGACTTT
The DNA here is from genome assembly GCA_011038615.1 of Limnodynastes dumerilii. NCBI lineage: Eukaryota > Metazoa > Chordata > Amphibia > Anura > Limnodynastidae > Limnodynastes > Limnodynastes dumerilii. The sequence goes on from WWET01000712.1 coordinate 259,226, forward strand.
AGTGAATTCAGGCTTGGCTATGTTTAACAAGGCAAACATCTGGACAATTTTTTGTCTGCTATGTTTGTCGTGTCGATTTTGCTAAAGGCTAAAGTCCCGGGACTTTGCCTTTAGTGAATACGGCGATGTCATATTCTCTGTGAAAGTCCTGGGACTTTGCCTTTAGTGAATACGGTGATGTCATATTCTCTGTGAAAGTCCCGGGACTTTGGTCGATTTTAGAATCAACTTTAGTAAATGAGGCCCTTAGTGTCCCTGTTTATTCTGAATAAGCTCTTCTTAAGAATATGTTGATTACTTATAAGAACCGATGAGCTTACCTATAAAGCTTACCTATAAAGAAGATAAGTTAATAGAGCTGATTACATAGGACACTTTATTACAACTGATTTTGATAAGACAGTCTTCCTGCAATTTATATCCAATACTGATCACTGATCTTTTTGTGTTTATTAATGATTTTATTTATATTTAACATAAACCCCAACTGTCCATTATATTTAGGTTTGTCTTGCAATATTATAGATAGGATCACTTTGTAAACAGCAGTTTCGAATATTTTTTAAGTTTTTCTGACTTTTTCTATTCTTTACTATTTTAATTCGCACATTTTAATTTACTAAATAAAAGTTATATTTTATTATATCACATATTCTACTGATAGTGCTCACTTCATATTACACTACTGCCTTTCTGCTCACCCATGTTAATTATTTTTTTATGTTAAGAGCTGGCCCTATATTTTATTATGTAGCTAGGAGGGGCATTACTATTTTGTGTGTGGCACAGGATGACAGGGCATGCTGGCGCTTGTGGTTCTCCAAACGCCAGCATGCCCTGGCATCCTTGGACATGCTGATGCTTGTAGCATGCCCTATGCGTTGCATTTTTTTTTTTTTTCAATGGCACTAAAACAGATTTGTTTACTGTTCACATCTGGCCAATTGGGAGGTAATATGGGAAAACCCAGGTTGAAAAACAACCCTGGGACTGTTGACATTGGGGTAGATCCTGAACAACGTTTGCATTACGTTTGTTCGCGTAGCGAATTTTCGCGTACGTAAATTCGCTACGCTACCCTTAACACACCCCCTGCACGGACGTATTTTGTGAAAATACGCTACCCAAACCCTACCTTAACTTTTCCAGACGTAACACAATACGTCCGCTAACGGGCGTACAGACTACGCGAACGTACGCAGCTTAGCACGCCCATACTGTACACTTTAAAT
>WWET01000712.1:289168-300857 GCA_011038615.1 Limnodynastes dumerilii
TATATATAGTGATATTGTGTGTGTGTGTGTGTGTGTGTGTCTCTTTTTGTTCTATATATGTATTTGGAATGGACTGCAATTTAATTGGAGTAGAGAACAATGGTTGTTAAGTCTGTGTGTAGCACAGTGCAGCGATTACTCTGAATGTAGGGCAGTTCAGTATGCTTGATTTACTTCAATAACTAAAGTGTCATTTATACATACTATTTGTATTCTTCTGTTCTAATAATGTGAAAGGAATCCACTTAGTTCCTGTCTTCAATTCAATTCATTACAAAGGGCCTGATCCAGACTCTGTAACGACAGCTAATTTACGCATGTTGTGTGAATGAACGTATTATAACTCTGATCGTACATAACTCCGTACGATAGGACGTGACATCCCTATGGAAACTGAAAATACGTATTATGGGTAGGGGGAGGCTATTGAAATTGTACAGTATGGGCTGGGTTAGGCACTCGAGTACGATAAGGCGATACCTACGACCAGAGATACGCAAGGAAAAGTTAACGCAGGGTTCTGAACACGTAATTTACGTGCGTGCGAGGGGAGAGCCAGGGGGAGTGCGTTATATTAAGTATTGCGTAACTCGTGTACGCTTGCATGTAAAATGCCTTTGTCTGGATGAGGCCCATAGATAAGAATAGGTGTTAAGTAGCAGGTTGCGATAAAACTTAAATTTAGGCTTCATCCGGCGTCCATCTTCATTGAATGGTGCTGTATCTGACTGCGTTGAATGTATTGAAATATAAAGGAAAACGCATGTGTGGCAATGTTCCTTTTAGTCACTTTTGTAGCATCTTGTGTTCTTATTTAATGTTATCTGTTTTGTGATCTGTTTTGTAATTTTGATGTCCGATAATTAAACGCTTCTTTTACAACTATACTGAGTTTGCTAACGTTTTGAGTTATTTAAAGAAAATCATTTAAAAACATGTTCATTAAATGCTTAAAATATATGATTTACCATGGGTGCATGTATGAGTTTGATCCTGATACATTATATAACTACCAGATACCTGCTTTTAATGTCAACTACATATGTACACATGTAAAAACAAGAGATTTACTGACAAGCAATTGTGAATGAGAAGGAAAATAAGTATTTTCTTTACACTGTCTTTATGAAGGACAGTAGCTGATATATTATGTAATATGTAGGGTTAGCAATTACTGCTTAGGGAAACCTGTGATTGTAGGTTATTCTGTAATATACAACCAGCTCAATGTGTTTCAAACAGCAGCACACACAACATTTTTTTTCAAGGATACGTCAGCTTTGCATGCCACTGAACCACTGGGGAAAGAATAAGTCATGATAATATATATATGTAATAAATTTCACTTTAAGTCATGATCATACATATAATAAATTTGACTTCATGAAATTCAAAAAAGAAATATGCTGTTTATGTGCACTGGATTATAAAATGTAAGCAAGAAGCATCTGTGACTTCCTACTGCTGCCTTCTGCTCTTCATGTTATATGTGTTTCACAGAAAAGACTGCATCAAGTCATGTGCGTGTGCAAAGCCTTGAAATGTCTTTTAATTGTGGAAGTTTCCCCTGACCACCTCCAGAGATGCTCCATATATGTGGAATGATCTCTCTCCAACACCAGCTAGTTTATTTTTTATTAAAGCGTACAAGTCCTTCCAAACTGCTTGCCTCCCTTACTAGCGGTCCTGTTTCCCTACCTCTTTTCAGTCGTGCCAGTGCTCTTGGGCCGTCTTCACACTACGCATGCGTGGTAGGTCATTTCGCAATCTACGTACCAGTTAGATATGTAGATTGCTTCCATGCGGTTAAAGAGTTTAGTTAGAAAGAGGCAGCCTAATGCCATAAGGTACCTAAAAACGGGAGGCGTGTTGTGTTACTTAGTCATTGGTGATACCTTGTTTTTTGGATTACAACCTGTTAAGCAGGGTCTGCTATGACTTTGTTTATATTATGTATATTTGTTTTATACACTATGTATAGTAATATGTATAGTGTTATTGTATTCTGTACAGCGTTACATACCAGTCACAAAGTAACCACATTCCTGGCCATGCCACATGTATGAGTGTTGACAGGAAATCCAGCCTGTAGGATGGTGAAGTATACACGGGGCAGAGAAAAACCTTCAGAGTTTTGTGCCAGTTCTAAGTTACAAAAGCGACTTCTTCAACTCTAAAATGTTGTATATAATAGTTTTTTGGGAGGTCACCAGACTAAAGAATGAAATCTAGTTTTTTGTTATGTATATATGTATTGTATTAAAATGTATAATTCCACATGTGACCACTAAGTTTGTCTCATTTTTGCTTTGCTTGTGTGCTCTTTTGCTCATGTCATGCTCTTTTCTATCACTTTATTTGTCAGATGAGTGAGGACTTCCGGCTCCCTACTGCCAGCTCCTCTTTTCCTGCAAATGCTTCCTCTTCTACTCTCTCTCGACCTGTAATCCCCAGTCAAGGTAATCACTGATTTGAAATTTGCATTCAGCAGCTTAAATGATTCTTTTACTGTTTCTCTTTGACTGCATGTCAGGATCATTTACTCTTATGGTTTGTTGACTCTGCCCCTGAAATGACTATAATGGGCCAAAACAACACTGATCCAAGAATTCCTGAAAGATCTATGGGCGGTGGCGACATAGCCACGAATATTAGGTAGTTGTGTTCACTATGCATTGCATCTGGCTACAGGAGAATAATTTTGTTTGTCTGTGACATTGCATGGTGTGTAGTTAGCATTTCTCTTTACATATGACAATGGGCTGGATCCAGACTTAAGAAGAAGCTTGAAAGGTCCTGATTCACACTTAAGAATCTTCTTAAAATAAGAACTTAAAGTTATTCCTGGGCTAAACCATGGTGATTGCAGGGGAGTCACATATCATCTGTTGCAAACAGTACTAGTGTTGAGAGGTGATGTTTCTCAGCCCAAGTCTAAATAACATAGTAAAGCTGGTCAGTATCTGTTTTTAGTAAGCAATACAAAGATGTAAAAATACCTTGGGTGTTTATTTCATTAGTTTCGGCTTTGTTCCCAGTCTTTCCTCTTCCCCGCTTTCCGCGCTTCTTGAGGGGTTCCTTTTTCTTTTCTGTTCAGATATTCTGAGTTTTCTGGGTTTTCCAATTCCCATATGGAATCCCCCCATTCCGACTCTGATAGGGAAGCTTTTAGCCTTGGTGGTGTGCGGTCCTGTGCCAATTCTAAAAAAGCCTGTCTATAGCTTTACATGTTGCCATGTTGCCATGGGCACCATAACACGTGGATCTGTTTACCTGTTACCACATTGGCTGCCTGCCACCGCAACCTCCACCAATCAAAGCACACCAGCCACAATATAACCTCCCCGCCAGGGATCCTCAACTCACTTGCCCTGTTGATTCTGCTGGATCCGAGAGGCTATTATCCTGACGAAGCCCCCACATAGAGGGGCGAAACGCGTAGAAAGGGAGAGCTCTCCAGCCTATCGGACAACCACAGGACCCGACTTCTCCTGCCGACACAGCCTGTGACCCGCTTTTTTGAACTGCAGTCCTAGCGGTCACAGTATACCATCGTACAGCGTGCGGCTGATAACGGGAGTTCAACAGCACAAGCCTGCCAGCTATTGCAACGAGCAGCCACACCAGCGCTACGAGACGTGCTGCAGAGTCACCGTCTCCACCGCAGCGCCTCACACAAGGCGCACCTCCAGCGTTTAATTACCAGGTACCAATTCCTTAAACGTTCCTTTTATGCCACAAGGACAGGTATCTTGAACGGATCACTGATCCGCAGCCAGTATCTGCCCTGTTTCAATATCAGAGGCACTCACTGGCGTCCTCTGTATGCTACAAGGGACAAACTCTTAAACGGAGATAATATCCGTAGCCAGCATCAGCCCTGATAACCCATCAGAGGCTCTCACTAACGTGCAGTGCAGATCCACGCACACAGGATCACATCTGCACCCCTCAGACATCTGTCACGGTGAGAGTTGCCAGCAACACCATACGCTCACCTCAAGGCCCTGAGCGTACCCACTCTGAGTGTCTGGGTTACAGTTGCCAATCAGGCCACGTGTTACCCCTCTATTCTGAGTCCATTGGATTCATCTTTTAGCATCACTTATATTAATTCCTACAAATAAAGACATTCATTTACACCATACATTGTCTTGTGTTTTTTGTCCATTGTTTTGGTCATTGTTATTTACTATTGTGTTCACTGTTTGTATATTTGTGTTGTCAGCGCATAGATAACCCTATTGTTACCTGTACAATGCTGTGTAAAGAAGTTTAAAAAAAAAACCCACAAGAAATAACCTTGCTGACCTTGAAATAATGTTGGACACGATGGCAATGAGTAGTCGATGGAGGGGAAAAAAGGCTTTCTGATCAGACACACAGGTATACATGTATATGACATACATCTAAGTGCTATAAAAAAAAGTGCCTTTGAGGCTTCAAGTGTAGCAAAAGAATGAATAAGATTAGCAATTTTTTTTAGTAAGAATGAATAGCCATGTTTATAATTGCTGAACTGAAGTATATTGAATTAACATGGATGGACAAGTTTAAGGATGTTATTTTGGGTATATTTGCCCATAGCGGATGTGTTTCAATTCTACGGCAAATACATTTGCTGAGGCAGAAATGCACCATTTCATGTGCAAGCAATGAGAAAAGCAAGTCAGATGATTGGTTTATAGGGAGAAGAATTAGTAAAGGAAAGAGAAATTAGTAATGCCACTTAGTCATTGGTACAGCCTCACCTAGAATACTGTGTTCAGTTCTAAAGGTCATATATCCAGAAGGACATAAATACATTAGAGACTGGGCTAAAAATAAAAAAAACAACTAAAATGGTGCATGGACCGTGTCATAAAACATACCAAGAAAGACTAGAGGAACTATAAAACAACTTAAAGCAAAGAAGGGACAGAGGGGTTATTATAGCCATGGTAATCGGTGCTAAAGAGAATTCCCTTTAGTGCAGATTGCCTGTGTTATAATTTCCCTTGTATGTATATATTACTAGGTCGATGTTAATTGAACTGGTTGAAAGGGGAAAAGGTGTAGAACCCCCGATAGGTAGAGGTGGGCCACAAAGAGGAAAGTGCAGTAAGTGTTTCACCCTGTCTTAATTGTTTAGTACCTCAGGGTTATTATAGCAAAGTTTACACATATCAATGGGAATACCCAGGTACAGGAGGAGGGAATTTTGGTGTATTGGAACACAAAGGCATGTGTGTAAACTGGTGGTGGGTTTTTTTGTTGCTGAAAAAAAAACCAATGGAATAGCCTCCCATCTGAGATGGTAGTGGCTATCATTATATAACAATTTATACAGGCTTGGGACAAAAATAAAAGGATATCCCAAATCAGAAACTCAATTTAAGGGTCAAATAGGGCCTAAGGTCAGTAAAAACAAAGGGCAGACTGGATGTGGCTCTTATTTGCAGTCACTTTCTATGTTTTTATTAAGGACTAAGCAGCATGAGTTCTTCTAAGCAGCATATACAACACACCACATTATCTCAGTCCTGTGGACATTAAACACAGCACATAAAACATTCATGTCGCTGTTTCTGGCTTGGCTGGAAGACTCCTTTATTCTGCTACAGGGATTCTCTTATATGGATACTGGTGGAACTGGCTGGGATCTGACCTAGATACTAAAGCACACTGAAAAAATAAAACGATCTTTCAATAATAAAAACATATACTCACTATTATCCAGCTCTACACACTGGAATGATTTTACGCTGGATCGCTCCCAGAACTCCTTTCCTCATTGATCTAGCGCTGCCCCAGGCGATCCTGCTGACGCATCCTCCTCCTGCTGTGGTCAGGATGCTAATGTATGCTAATGAATAGGCTGACCACAGCACCACCTAGAGCGTGGGAATCTGCACTTGATAGTAGTTGTACTTGACAGTAGTTAGTAATACATAGCTACTAAAATTAATCCAGTGCAAGGGCTAATTGGGGTTTAGGATTAAAAACAGCTCTCTAATAAATGTGGGCATATACTACAACATGATTTATTAAGAAATATTCCTCTGCTTCTGCCCCTGTAATACCTACTTGCCAGTAGCGCACTCAATAGGGAATGCAGACAGGCAGTTCCTGCAGCTTGAAAACAAAAGTAAAATATGTAGCCACTCCCACAAAGGCTGCTCTAAAGAAGAAGAGGCGGCACGATCGTTGAAGAGGGATCGTTGATAAGTACACACTCCCGGAAAAAAAAATACATCGCTAATCTGTGATTTTTAGGAGCTGTCAAAAATCTAAATCAAACAATGCAGGCACAAACTGACAATTCTCTGCATCGTTTCACAGTGCAGACAAAACATTTGAGAGCTATCGATTATCCTGTGATTTAAAGGTTAATCGTCAGATATCTCTCCAGTGTGTACCCTGCTATAGTCAATGAAATAACAATAGTTCAGGCACTTTTTGCTGAAGTGAGAGCAAGTTTGTGGGAGACTCTTATAAAGTGGTGAAAGACCGTTCTTGTATGATATGAAAGGTTACATTTGTCCACAGCAATAGCTATTGTGTTTGGTATTCATGTTACACATCATCCTGTTCTGGAGTTCTGAAACATAAGAGATGGAAAAAGATGCATGCAGGATGCAAGGATACTGTTCTACAGGCTACAAGAGAGCTTGGACTTCTCCCACATTGCAGTGGTTCAGTACCAAAATACCATGTCCTGGATTGTTTTAAAAATTGCCATAGCAAGGTATCTCAACTGGAACTGTAAATAGCTAACAAGATTTCCAATCAACTATTAAGATAATCAGGATACTTTCTCAAATAATTGGGCATTTTTCAGTATATTGTCTTATTTAATTTATTTAATTGCTTTTATAAACCAACATTGTTACCACGATTTATGGTAGTGACAAATACCAGAGTCTGTACCAACTGTATATTGAATTATATCGTATCTAAAAATATTCTTGCCAGAATCACTGCAGCATTGAATGAAGCATGACTATGCATGTATTTTATCACATCCTTCCCAGACACAATGCAGTATCACCAGATTCAAATTAAAGTATTATCTTTTGCTTTTTCCTTAGTGGTTTTCTGTTCGTGTTTTTTTTCTTGGTTCGTTTTTTTTATTATATAAAATTAAAAATGTTGGTAATTTAGCTTTAAAGTCTACTATGAATTTGAGATTTGTATTATATAATTTTTTATATTCTATAACCTTTATCATGAGAACACTAATAAGAGAGGGAGGTGTAGAGCAATGTGTGTGTTATGCCACATCCTCCCTATTTGCATTACTGAGCAGATTACTTGTGGTATGTGACGGTCACCAGACTATATCAACCCCAACCAGATTGCACTGTGGGCTGCTTTTTTTTTTTAAATACATTTATATAAACTAACTCTGCAAATACTGTTTCACAGAGGTGTGGATAATTCTCCTCTAAGTCATTAGTATCTAGTTCAATGTCTTTCTAAACCTAATACTGTAAATTAATTTGTGAATATATTCTGCACTGCGGAGCGGATCCAGAACAATCGACCCTCAGGATTTCCAACAGCTGGGCAGAACGGGGTGGGAAGGGGGATCTATTTCAAATACACGGTAAGGGTCCTATCCAAATTTCTGAGCGGTCCTCATCATACATTGGGGACATTGCTAAAATCTTAATGTAGGGTCCTGGTATCATGTATGTGCGACGTGCCCCTCGCCCACACATAGCGGGTATCTAGCTTCAGAGCTCTGAGCACAGCAGAACCAGAGATCTGCATTTAATTCATTATGGATGGCATGTCACCAAGATATTAGTGTCTTTAAAGGGGGGCGGGTGTTGGATTGCTGTGGCAGGAGAGTAAGGGATCAAGATAGCTCCATTTACTAATGATATCTGGATAGCACATATCTTTCCACGCTTACACACTCATACTTAGCTGTGCGGTTCTTCATATTCAGTGTATCTAAAAGCACAGTACTGCAAGATGATGACATACTTACATTAAGTGTTTATCTTCTCAGCATTTCTTTTCTGACCACAGGAGTGGTTTCTAGTTTCATAATGCCTCATCTAATGTGCACGTGGCTAGCTGTTTGAGCATATATTACTTGATTATTAATATGTTTTTTATATGTATAATATCATCATGTTTTGTAGCATGACTTTGGCTTTATTCATATATTAATGCCGCGTCCACCAGCATCTATCTCTAATCTAATACGAGTTTTACAGGAACAGTTTGCCTTCTACCACACTCATTCCAACTACTAATAATAGTCCGTTTTGGCCACAAGTAGCTTTTTTTTTAGTCAGTGATTTATTTTATTTTTTTGCACACTACCTGTACTTGTTTCAATAGTTGTGTCAACCCCCAGAGGCTTTGACAGCTGACCTTCTTAAACAGCCATTATGATTTCATGAATGTATTTACTGTTGGATAACGTTAAAATTTTACTGCTGCAAGAATGTTTTTAGTTTGATAATTTTGGAAAATTGGTCATGTGATGTGTGTTTAATTAATTACAAAATCAAATTTTAATCTGATCGCAATATTCACCTTGTAAAACAAACAATGCAAAATGAAAGATACCTTTTACAGAGCTTTAAAGTGTGTTCACCTTTTTGTATTTCGTGTTTATAAAGGTGGCTTAGTGCTTCATAAAATGAGACCAGAAACATATGCTGTTCTAAATATTAGTCTGTCCTGCTTCACGGATCATTGCTCATTTTGTATTTTATAGATCAGTCCTCAGTCAGCAGATTCTCCTCTAGCTTGACTCACACTGACTGCTCGAGTTCACAACGGAAATGCAACAATCAACATTCTGTCCATGATGAGGGACAAAATAGAGAGGTGATATACTGGCATATTAGGACTGCTTGTATTCTTGTATTATATCTGCATGCCCATTAAAAGCCTCAAATCCCTTGTAACATTTAAGCAAATACTTGTCAAAAGGAATTGATCTGCGAATAGTTGAGTTATTCTATCGTAATATCTCATTTATTTGTTACTGTTGTCTTTCTTCTGTGTTTACATTAAGCCTATTAATGCTATAGTAGTATATGCAAACCCAGCACTTCAATATAGGTCAGGTCATCATATTAACTACATCAATCCTGACCTTAACATTAGGGAAGAATTGGAAGACGGAAAATGGCCCTTTGGACAATCTTTTAAAAATGATCTATTGGGCTGAATCCAGATTTTTGCTGTCTTTGGGCCAGATCCTGAGCTACGTACGATAGCGTTTTTACGCTAGCCGCTGTCGTAAAATTGCCAATTTGTATGTATTACGCTTGCGCACGGCAGATGTTACACAATATAAATATGATCATATGTAACTTCAGCGTAAATACAAACAAAAAGGCGTGTCTTCCATACGACAGCTGGAAATACACTTTGTAGGCGGAGGGAGGCATTTAAATCGTACAGTATGGGCCGGGTTAGGCCGCTATGTACGTCCGTACTTACGCTTGGGAAAGTTAAGGTAGGGTTTGGCAAACGTAAATTGCGTATGAGCGAGGGGAGTGCATAGTACTTACGTTAGTGTAAATACACTACGCCAACGAACGTAAAAAGAACTTAGGTCTGGATCTACCCCTTTGCGTTCAGGTGCCAATAAAAATATTGGCATCACTCACAGGGACTGTCTAGATCAGTGCACAGAAACAGGTAACGTCTCTACTGGGAATTTCATTGGGAAGCCCCTTCCATTACTCTTTGGTTTATATGGGTCTGAATGGGTTGCAAGCAATTAGTGCATATTCAAACTTATGCACAGTGTGTTCATTCAAACTGACTAAGACACTCCAATATTGAGCGAAACGTGTTAGCCTGGATCCGGTCCTGTGTAACTTTATAAATTGATTTAAATCTGAAATAAATTCCATTAAACTATTAATAGGTTACACTATATTAGTCCTCAGATAAGGGTGTGTCATAGTATAGGATAATCTAAAAAGAAACAGGTAAAGAGAAGTTGCAACATTCAACAAGCATTATCTGAAGAAAAGCAAATATAAAAAAAAAGACACTTCTAGCTACAGAGCTGTTCTATATATATGTAGGCCAGAGACCCATTATTCTGACTATTTGTTTATTAACTGATATTGAAAGCTGTCGAAATTAGTGTCAATGCTAATTGAATAAAACAATTTCTGTGTTAGAGCAAATATATAGGGAGTGAGTACAAATTCATAGTGTGTGACCCAAAATGCATAAGAAAAGGTAACTGGCCCCCTTCTCTGGAAGGCTGCTACACAATAGGTAGGATGTCTTTTTCCTTGCTCTATTCATTCCCTACTTTTGCTGTCAGTCTAGTGAGCTGTGGTGTCCCCAGCTTCCTGTTCTTATGTTCTGCATGTTTCTTAGATTCTAGGAATGTAGCTTTTCTGTAAAATCAACATCTTTTCCCATTATTTTAAATTTGATTATTTTTCTGTTTCTGGATGCATAAGAAACCTAAATTCTAAGCTAACAGGTTCTGTGCTGTGCACATTTAGAGATTTCTTACACTCCATGCTTTACTGCTCTTTTTAGTTTTCATCCTCTATTGGCGTGAATTTGTTTTGTTTAGCAGATATTAATTCATTACATATGAAGCAGCTCTACACCAGGAACATTGAATCACAGCCGATTAAAGGACCTGGGATGGATTTACATTTAGGAACCAAAGTTTAAAAAGAGGCAATTCTGTACCTCTACCATCACCTCTGCTGCATCTCAATCTCCACCCTCTCTTCTACTCCCTAATCACCCACCATTGTCTACCTTCATCCCTACCTCACCCGAAGAAATCCACTCGCTACTTTTGTCATCCCCTCCGTCAACATGTCCACTTGATCCCATCCCCTCTAATCTTCTCCGGTCTCTCTCTCTCTCCACCTGCTCTCATCTTGCTCACCTATTCAACTTATCCCTCTCCTCTGGCATCTTCCCCTCCCTCTTTAAACACGCTCTTGTCCCCCCTATCCTTAAAAACCCTACCCTTGATCCCACTTCACCTTCCAACTACCGACCTATCTCTCTTCTGCCCTTCGCCTCCAAGCTGCTTGAACGGCTTGTTTACAAGCGTCTAATTGTCTACCTTGCTGACCACTCCATCCTGGACCCTCTCCAATCTGGCTTCCGCCCTCTGCACTCCACCGAAACTGCTCTGACTAAGGTCACTAATGATCTCCTTTCCACCAAATCTAAGGGCCACTTCTCACTGCTCATCCTCCTGGATCTATCTGCCGCCTTTGATACCGTTGATCACCCTCTCCTGCTCTACAAACTTCGCTCCCTCGGCCTCTCTGGCACTGTCCTCTCCTGGTTCTCCTCCTATCTCTCGGACCGCTCCTTCTCTGTCGCAACCCCTAGCTCCTCCTCCCCTACTACTCCTCTTCCCGTTGGTGTCCCCCAGGGCTCAGTCCTTGGTCCCCTTCTGTTCTCACTCTACACCTCCTCTCTGGGTGACCTCATCAGATCCTTTGGCTTCCACTACCACCTCTATGCCGATGACACTCAGATCTATCTCTCCTCCCCTGACCTCTCCCCCGAACTTCTGTCAAAAGTGTCAGATTGCCTCTCAGCCATCTCTTTATGGATGTCGGAGCGTTTTCTAAAGCTCAACATGGACAAAACGGAAATTGTAGTCTTCCCTCCGTCACGTATTCCCTCTACCCCTACTATCTCTATTACTATTGGCGACTACACCATCTCCTCC
>WWET01000712.1:306926-331836 GCA_011038615.1 Limnodynastes dumerilii
TTAATTCATTTAAAAAAAAAAGGTATGCACCCGCCTTTTACTTACATCCCCTTATCCCCTTGTATGTGCCTAGTTATCCACTTCTGTCAATTACTGTGTGCCCAGCCTCTAATTGTGCCCCTTATATGTGTCAGCCTCCTTTTGTGCCCCCCTATATATAATCAGCCTCCTTTTGTGCCCCCATATATATATGTTTAGCCTTCTTTTGTACCCCCTTAAATGCAACGGCCTCCTTTTATACCTCCTTAATAACGCTACCATAGCATTATTCAATAAAAATGATTTGGTCCTACAGGGCTCCTGTATACCAGTACTATTATCTGAATGATGCCGCGGTTCACATAGACCAGTGCTCCTCAACCTTTTTTCACCCTCGGCACACCAAAGCCCTTCTCAGAATTCTGTGGCACACCAAAAACAAAAATATACAAAAGGAGCAAACTGCATACACAGAAATTACATTTAATTGTTATTTTATACGTTGTATCTAATAACTTTTTTCATTAATTCAAATTATGACTAATATTAACTTTTAACTACAACTTTTAATCAACCTTATTGATTATCACACTGTGCCCCCTTCAACTGTTTCCCCTTCATCATATTCTGTGCCCCTTCAACTGTTACCCCTTCATTATACACACACTGTGCCCCCTTCATCATATACACACATAAATCGATTGCTCGTGCATAGCAATCGATCCCCAGAGCACCGGACACGGTGCTCCGTTAGGCGAGTAAAAAAAAAAACCTACCCTTTCCCTCATTCTAACCCTAAGTGCTTTCTCTCCGGTGGTCAGGTCTGGTGGCTTTCCCAAAAATGAATGGGTAAGAATGTGAATCGCATACTCACCCATTCATAAAAAAAAAAACATGAGTATTGAGTGGTATTACACATTCGAAATAGTGACAGCCAAAAAGCTACTTTTGTCTGTCCCTATTTCGCAATGTGAAACATCGATGCAGGGACACATACATATGTCCCCACAGTTTTCTTGTCTGGAGGCCTCCACAAACCTTTATTCCTTCTCTGCAGCTAAGCATTGTTTTAACTCCCATAATACATAAGTGTATGTGTAACATGGAGGAGGGTTTTAGCATATGATATAGGGAAAAATGTCAGGTGTAAAGGGGAGATGTTTGTTTACAGCACTGCTAAGAATGTCCTGTTTTCTTGCCCGGAGGCCTCCACAAACCTTTATTCCTTCTCCGCAGCTAAGCATTGTTTTAACTCCCATAATACATAAGTGTATGTGTAACATGGAGGAGGGTTTTAGCATATGATATAGGGAAAAATGTCAGGTGTAAAGGGGAGATGTTTGTTTACAGCACTGCTAAGAATGTCCTTGCTTCTAGAACAGATACCCATTGTACTTTTATTTGGGTAATGTGTGAATTTAATGTGTCAAGAATTTAGCCATTCATATTAAAAGCAATTATTTGTAATCCTGCTCATTTACAGGTTGAAAGTGAGGAATTGCGGTACCTCATGTGGTGTCCTGTGACGTTTTATCAAATGCCAGACTCTGAAATGACATCGTGCATTTTGTTGTCAACGAAAGCTATTTATTTTGTGCTGGATGACACATTCAGGAAGTTAAATGAAAATCTGCAGGGTAAGTCCGTGGTCTGCACATGTAAGACATGCAATGGAATATTCAATGATTTTGTGCTGTTTCTGTAATTAAAAAAAATCTTTTTCTTGCAGGTTACTGCAGCAAGAACAAAGCTTCGGAGTGCAGCCCGTATTATCCTTGCCACAGCGTTGCCATTACTTTTAGTGTCCTGCAGTCTGTAAACATTGGGCTTTTCGACCAATTTTTTAGAATAACAGGTAGTGCTTTATTTTACTTTAGACTTGTGTTTTCTAAATTACATTACAAAATATATCATTGTTGAATCCTTTAAACATTTCGGACCATATTCACAGATACGTTTACACGTGGAGTTGCGTGCGTATTTTTAGGATCGGATGAACTGCGCGTATGTAGTAACTTTTTTACGCCGTTTATGTTGAATTTACGCACGGAAGTCCATTAGGCACGTGCTTGGGAATCGCACTTGTGGACATACGTGCAGAGGGGGCGAGGTTGAAATCCGTACTTTTAAAGTTACATGAGACAGGGCGGGGTGCATTTAAATGGGCGTTTGAGGGCGTGGTTCGATACGTACATTCGTACCTTGTTGTACACCTGTAACTACACACGTAGGGCCTGATTCAGAGCTACAATGGTACACTGAGTGTGCTAATGGCGTACCATCGCTTCACTCCCTCTTGCCCCAGTGTATTAACACTTGCTTACGCCGGCTGAAGGCTACCCTAACTTCAGCTAACGCCGCTCTCCCAGCATCATTACCCTCCATCCCCCGCTTACCTGCACTAACTGCAGCGTAGTAACGGAAGGGAACGCCCCTCCAGCGTTATTACGATGCTGCTACGGACGCCCGATCCACGATACTGCCTGGCGCATGTGCAGATCGGCTTTTAAGTTGATCTTACGCTGCTGGCTGGCGTCTTAATGCCAGCCAGCGTAGGTCTGGATACGGCCCGTAGACATAAGGGTGCCCTATAGCACTCATAAGTCCACGACAACCCATCGGTGTGAGGCGAGTGTCAGGGGTGTCGTCTTGCTACGTGTGTGCGTGTAATTGCGTACTTTTTAAAAACGGTTCTCTGAATACGGCCCTTCATTTTTTTTGCCCATTAAACCATGGGGATAATGACCGCCTTACTTTTTACATACTTTGAATTTGTCCCATATGTATGCTCACAATTCATATTGAAAATAGGAATGCAATTATACCTGCATTATGCCTTGCAGATAGCTTTGTGCCCTGTTAGGACCAGGCTCTTCACTCCTAGCTATGTTTTTGTATGCTTGTTGTCATGTTTTCATTTTTATTTTCCTATAGGTCCTTCTCCAAACCATGTTGTGACATGTCTGACTAGGGACAGCTATGCTACACACACGTTCATACAACAGCTAATGTCAGCGTTATCCCTACTGGCGAGGACACCATCCCCGGAACCTATCGAGAGGGACTTCTATTCAGAGTTTGGAAAGAAGAAAACAGGTAACTTTAGCCAAATCTTCTTCTAACTGTATCTTTTTTTTCCCCCAACAATCAATAATGTTATTTTTATTTACGGGGACATAAAACAGTTTAAATAACCATAAACAAAAACTTTGGAGAAGCAGTTTAACTATAAAGAAAGTAGACAAAACAGGGCAGATTATCTGTAGTAGATTAGATGACCTACAAACAATAATAGACCTAACAAACAAATAGATCATCACATTTGTAGTTTGAGCTTCTGCAATTGTAATAAATGCTAATGCATACAGATATCAGATAAATTCCTAGGGCCAGAGTTACTAAACTGCGAGATTGGAAAAGGGGAGATGTTGCCCATAGCAACTAATCCGATTCTAGTTGACATTCTCTAGTATGTACAAAGAAAGTGAGAGCTAGAATCTGATTGGTTGCTATAGGCAACATCTCCACTTTTCCAAACCCGCAGCTTAGTTAATCTGGCCCCTAATGTGCATGTGTCATGTTATTCCTCCATTGATTGAAAATAAGGAATTGTGTAATGAAAGGCTTGAAGTTATGAGGTATTTTACATTGGCAAAGTTTACGGTGATCATTACGTACTTCCTTCTGTTCTGTATAAACATGTTCACAATCATGGTAGACCCTATTCATTGCAACTTTGTCCTTTAGCTATAGTTTTTTTTGTTAAGTGTTAAGTAGTTTGTCTGAATATCTGTTTATGCATATTTCTCTTATGAGTTCCTTCATCAGGAAGGCAAGTCTCATACGACAATTGACGTTGGTCACTCGACACTCTCCAGTACAGGAAACAGTGTCAGGATTTTGAACAATAGGAAAACAAAATAATGTAATTAACTAACAGCATTCAAGCTTGGTTCTTCCTTGTAACATAACTAAACCTAAAAGCATGTATAGTTTTGTTTAGCTATAAACTTTAGTGCTGTGATTTCCAGCTTCACTACTCGTTCTATCACCCACTCTTCCCAGTACTTCAGGTGGTAAGATTGTAAACAATATCACCTCTGCTTCAAAGTTACTGTTTCTGAATCCAGGACTTCTTAAAGGGGGCTTTATGGATTTGTTATGAACTATTACATTAGGGAATTGTTTCTGCATATTTTCTGTCTCCTGTAGATAATCGGGTAAAACAAGACCTACGTGCTTGTTACTTTAGAACGCGTGGCGTATTTGTGCTATCGTAATTACTATGCACTCCCCTCGCTCGTAGTTCTTTGGCCACTTTACGGTTCCCAAACCCAGCCCATATTGTCCAATTTAAATGCCTCCCTCCGCCTCCAAAGTGTAATTACGGGTGTTGTATTTATGCCCCGCCCCTTTATTTGTATTTATGCTGATGGTACGTACGTTAGGAGTGACGTGGTGTAACATCTGCCACGCGCATGTGCAGTAAATACTAATGGGCGATTTTACATCATTGGCTAGTGTAAATACGCTAGTGTACTTAGCTCAGGATCTGGTCCAATGTTCTTAAATATAAGTACGGTATATTGCTAAGTCTTGCATTAGCTCTCAAGGCTGGGCTTGTTTTGTGGTCTCATGATTTTTGTATGTCTACCCTGAATCTAAAGAAAAGCATCTTTAATAAAGATCAAGGTATATTTGGTGCTAGTAGAGACTGGACAAAACATAAATTATTCTGATTATAATGAAGTAAAAAGTATAGATAGAAATGGAGAGAGCTGATCCCCTTACGCAATCTACGTACATAAATGGTATGTAGATAGCATAAATAAGCTACTGTGCAAGCGTAGTAGCTCAATTCTTAAAACAACGTACGCAAGACGAAAACTAGGTAACTGAATCCAGACCAATGTGTGTAAGTACGTAAATGCTTTTTAAGGTGTCAGCATTGCAGTGTTATCTTTCTGTTAGATTTTGTGCATCAGTTGCTTGGAGTGCAGCCAAGCCAGTATATCTGGTGATAGGAGTGCTGAATCTGTGTAATGTGCATAACATAATATAGTTTTATACTTCACAATGATATCCTTAATAAAAGATATATTTATCAAAGGTTAATATATTTCCTATAAACATACAATTGTTGAATAAAACAAATTTTAAACTGCAAATTTTGTCTTATTAGCAATTATTCTCATCAATAATAGTGTAGCTTGTGGACCATAACAACAACTGTCTATTGCTTTGTGATGGCCTATGTTGTACTGTAGATGGGCTGTTGTATTGGTCATTATAAACTCCTTTCCAGCCGTAATGACAGTAAACACAATGCTAACCAACAGTTAAGAACCTTGGAGCAGATCTTAAATTGTGAATGTTAGCCAACTTACATAACTCATCTGTGAATTGGTCCTGCGCATGTGCAGTACCAAGAATTCATCATTGGTATACAGCCAACGAGATTTTCCAAATACAAAAATTGGAAGTCATTTATATTACACAGTAAAAAATTTTTTAGTGTAAGTCAGTGCATATTGTGTGTTGGCACCCTCTCATATGCAAGTATTATTACACTGCAATAGTCATGGATTCACTGAGGTTTTTCTTTTGAGTCGGCATAGCAGTCAACCAGTATTTACCCAAACTTGTTCTTCCACAGGTAAGACAGAAAGGAGAACCTGATTCACACTTAAGAGTGAGTTAGGTGCAGGCAGATCCGCACCTAACTCACTCTTTCAGCCCCCAACCCGCCCCCCGTTTTTTGGTACTTTATGAAACTTAGGAGTGCTATAGGGCTACCTTATCTGTCCGTGCAGTGTGCATACGGACATCTGTGCACCTGCTGTGTATGTTACTTTATAAACTGATTTGTAGCGGCCTCCATTTTGGATGTGTGTGTGTGTGTGTGTGTGTGTGTGTATGTGTATATATATATATATATATATCACACCAAAATCCAGTCCTTAATTTGTCAGTTGTTTGAAATGCCACAAAACATATAATATCTGCTCCAGGTCTTTTGATCTCCAGACCGCAGCTTCCCTTGTAAACGGGTTTAGTCTCAGCAGTAGCCCAAAACAATTGTAGTCTCTAGAAAAACATAAGGGAGCACTTCATGGTGCAATATATAACTTTATTTTCAGGCATTCACATCAGCTTGTAGCAAATTCAATTGAATTTGCATACATTTTTTCACTGCCCTATAAATAAATATATATATGTGTGTATATGTATGTGTGTGTATATATATATATATATATATATATATAGGGCAGTGAAAAAATGTATGCATTGCTGAATTTAGATCTAGGTGGTATTTGCTGGAAAGTATATACATCTAGCGAAAGATACACAGTCCATAGATATTTATATAGAACAACTGGGAGGCATCGAATACGTGTTTAAACATTTACATGGGTGTACCTCTAGCAAGAAGGAGAACAACTGTTATGACTGTGTATACGAAGCCTCTAGTGGCGGTTTGTCCTGTCTTCACTTGCTGACGGCTGATGACTTAATTTCAGCGTAGTTTAATAGCACCATCATTCTTTGGTGTGGGGTGCATGCTGTTTATACAGCAATCTGGGCAGCTTGCCACAGGCACGTGAATCCTACAAACTATATTATTCACAAATGAATGTATGAAATTCTATTCATGTTCTTTTTCAGGGAAAATGGAAAATTATGAACTGATTCACTCCAGCAGAGTAAAGTTCATTTATCCAAATGAAGAAGAAATTGGCGATCTTACATACATTGTGACAGAACAGAATGACACGTCAGAGGTGATGCCATCTTTGAATATTTTGCTATATATTCTAGCTTTTCATGTGACCTCCGCAGAAGAACTTCGAACTGAAGCCTTACTACAGCCGAAAACCCTTATTCTTACAAGTTCAGATTTGTTTTTGTTCAATGAAGATTACATAAGTTACCCTATTCCTGATTTTGCCAAAGAACCGCCCAAAAAAGACAAGTACCAGTTAGTGGATGGAAGGCGTATTCGAGATTTAGATCGGGTATTGATGGGTTATCAAACGTATCCACAAACTCTTACTTTTGTGTTCGATGATTCCAGCAATCAGGACCTGATGCACAGCTTATCTTTAGATCATTTTGGCGAACCTTTAAACCCATCTAATATTCAGAATTCATCTAGTGGAAATCAAGAAGTCCAGTGGTCCATTTTTATTCCAAGCGCAGACTGCCGGGAAAAACTGATATCCCTACTTGCACGACAGTGGGAAATTCTTTGCGGGAGAGAGTTACCAATAGAATTAACAGGATAAAGGATTTTCTCTACTTAATATGTTAACATTCCGAAGATATTGATAATCCTTTGATGGAATGGGTAGCGAGTCATTGCACATAGATTCAAAGCTGCTTGCCTGTGCACGTTTTATACAAGCACTTATATTTATGTAAAGCACAACACGCATTAACGTGCAACAAGATTTTCATAAGTACTCCTAATAGTACCACTTGCAGGCAATGTCTGTTGAAAATGTTTTTGTGTTTCCTCTGTTAAGCTGGGCATACACTGGGACGAATATCGGTCCATGCAGGGGTTGGCCCGATAAACGGGATGATTTCCCGCTAGGGAAATGTCCCGTTATCGGCACCATACACCTCCTCTGCTGGGACTGATAATCCTAGCAGAAAAGAGGGGGGGAAACAGGGCTCCATATGGCACTGCTGCATATCTATGTACAAAGCTGCTCTGAAGTATACCTTCAAAGCTGTTAGAACAGCATAGTACATAGATATGCAGCAGCGGCTATTGCAGGCAGTAGTACAGACAAGGATCAGCCGAAGATGCACTTCACACAGCACGGTTTTGTCTCATCCCTGTCTGTACTACTCCCTGCAATACCCACTGCTGCATATCTATGTACTATGCTGGTCGAACAGCTTTAAAGTATACCTATAAATCTGTCGGCGCAGCTTTGTACATTGATAGACAGCAGCAGCTTTGAAGAATAGGGAGCCATTCAGCTTGCTGATTGGCTCCCTTAAAATATCAAACATGTTCAAAGATCAAATAATCGTACCAGAGCTTATCTGCTGCTTTTATTTGATGTTTGAAAAATTGATGACAGCAATTATTTGCCCGATCACCCGATAATTGGGTGATCAAGCAGATAATCGCTCTAGTGTATGGCCAGCTTTAGATTTAAACCACTTCTTTCATAACACTGTGCCAAGACCTTTCTAAAAAACATTTATATTATGGAAGTGTGTTACCTACACCAAATATTATACAATTGGTAATTTACATTAAATATATGCATGCCAAATAAAAATATGAAAAAAAACCAAGATGTTGCTATATATGTTTAGTATTCCATTTCTCACGTCTTCATATTGTACAAAATAGTCATACTGAGCCTGTTCACACTATGTAAATGTCATTTTTGTGACTTACATTAGTATATTTATATGTAAATCATGCAGAAGCTTGTGTCTATAAACATAATTATTTAAATGTAGGGTTTGTTTTTCTAATATAGAAAAAAGATTGAATATACAATATATAAATTATTTTATGTCTGGCAAAAAGAGGTTTATCCATACAAATGTGTAAATAATGATATGCAGTATAATATATCATTCATATGAGAGATATGTGGTTATAGCTGAAGATACTGAATTAGATATTTTTCCCTAGGACAGATGAGTTGACTTCAAAGTTTATATATTTAGTAGACATTCGTGCTTTTTCATGTAAAGGCTGTTTAATAATATGGATTCACTATGTAGTTACTGGGTGCAGATGTGTTGTGGGGTTTCTTTTTTTATTGCATACTTTCATTATTGTGTCTCTTTAAAGAATCTGGTCCTGAGAAAGTAAAAATATAGGTCCAGATTCACAGTTGCGTAGTTTTCGTCTTGCGTACGTTGTTTTGAGAATTGAGCTACTACGCATGTGTAGTAGCTCAATTCTTAAAACAACGAACGTAAGACAAAAACTATGTAAATGTGAATCTGTATGATAGGCTCTTCATATCAATCTGGTTAAAGTAATGAATGGGCACTACATTATTGGGGCATGGGGGTGAGATTACAGGTTCACATTAATCACATCTTCATTTACCGTTTTTAGTAGTTCTTGTGACATAAAAAAATAGTGCAGATACTATATTAGCTGAAATTATGGAAGTAGATTCTGGTGCTCCAGAAAGGAAAAATCAAGAGGAGGAGACTGAGTAACCAAGATTACTTTAACCGTAGCCTAGCCCAGTGCTCCTCAACCTTTTCTCACCCTCGGCACACCTAAGCCCTTCCCAGAATTCCGCGGCACACCTAAGCCCTTCCCAGAATTCCACGGCACACCTAAGCCCTTCACAGAATAATAATATAATATAATATATAATAATAATAACTTTTTTTTTCTTATAACTAATTTACCTATGTTAACCCCCATCATGTGTCTCCAGCCTCCCTAGCAGTTCCCATTGATGTGTCTGCAGCCTCTCCAGTATAACCAATCGTGTGTCTGTAGTTCTCCAGTATTCCACATTCATGTATCTGCAAGGTCTTCCAGTGCTTGCACTTGGAAGCATTGCACCGCGGCACACTTGGCAACATCCCGTGGCACACTGGTTGAGGAGCACTGGCCTAGCCCACGTTTTGTAGCTCTTTCACTTAGCTTATTGCTAAATAAATGTCTTCAGCATCAAAATGTAACCTCGCTACGGATCTATTGACTACATACAAGGGATTCAGCTATTAAGCCTATTACTTCACTATAGACTGCCTCAAGTATGCTTTTTGGTTAACTGTTAATTGATGTTAAATATTGGCCCAGGTATAAGATAATTGCATCTACAGTGTTAAGTATTCAAAAGAAAAATAAACATAATGTGATTGAAGTCCTGGGTAGTGTATTATGTGCAGATCTATTTTACTGAAAACAATTAGATATAGATCATACTTTGTAAAATGTAATTCTTAAATAACACAATTTTACCTTTTATAACATGACGTGCACAGTATGAATGACTGAATAAATAAATAATAAACCTCATGGCACCATTCTGGGCAGTATTAATGCTGTTTCTATTTTCTGAATCCAGAATAAACTATAACAAGATTCTTTTGTCCGAGTCTTTATTTTTATATTAATTTTTTTAATGGAGTATTTTTTTTTTCATGGTGGAAACAACTATGTAATTTTAAACATTGTATAAAACTACTGTGGGTCATTAATAATAATAATAGGGGGATCTTTTTAGATTTCTCCATTATGAATAATGACCCATAGTAGTTTTACCCAGTATTAAAACTGACAACAA
This sequence comes from Limnodynastes dumerilii, assembly GCA_011038615.1. Taxonomy (NCBI): domain Eukaryota; kingdom Metazoa; phylum Chordata; class Amphibia; order Anura; family Limnodynastidae; genus Limnodynastes; species Limnodynastes dumerilii. The sequence goes on from WWET01000712.1 coordinate 317,198, forward strand.
TATTTCTCCCATTACTAATGACAGGTATTGTTAGTAATTGTCTAAACTACTGTATGTGATGTTTAATTTTGGGTAAAAACTACTGTATGGTTATAATAGGGACACTATATATTTTCCCCTATTATTAGTAATGACACACAGTAGTGTTATGTTAAAAATCACATTCAGTAGATTCCCCATTATTAAAAGAAAAAAAAAGACGCAGTAGTTTTACATATTATTAATGGCTGGAAACGACCTAATGCAAATTTTTTTTTCTTTAGAGGTTAAGAGACTTAAGAGGGCTCTAGGGCTTACTTAACTCCTGTTGGAGCCCAAATTCAAGATCGTTGAAGGAGGGTTTCCAAGTTATTTCCATGACTAGTAAGGAATCTTAAAATATGAATATACTCATACAACCATATTGTTCTCAAAGTAGTATCTAAATTTACTGCATGCCGGTACCACCACCCTTCTATACTGTGCGACTTATGCCCATCCTCACACCAATACGTGCTCCAGAAATGCAGCTGCTTTTCCTGAAGCTGAAAACTGATGCTAAAGGAATAAAGTTTATGGAACCTATTTTTATGATTTATAAGATTTTTTTTTTTTTTACACTTCAATAAAGTACTTCTTTAGGTTATTACAGTCTTAAGGCTGGATCCAAAATTACATACACTAGTCCACATCAGCATCTAGTGTATGTAATTATCGATCCTATATTCCGTACAGTATATGCGAAATGGAGTACATACCTCTTCATTTTCCTAGAAATTATTGATATTTAATGCACTTTATTTGATTGTTCATAAAAGTATTGATTTTTAATGCACTTTATTTGATTGTTCATCTAGATCATCATAGGCAACCTGTGGCTCTCCAGTTGTTGTGGAACTACAAGTCCCAGCATGTTTTACCTGCAAAAGCATAGCTGGTACCTAACCAGGTTTGATGGGAATTGTAGTTTTGCAACATCTGGAGAGCCGCAGATTGCGCATGCCTGATCTAGATATTACTCTTCCTGTTCCAGATATCTAACTGGTTTCTGCACTTTGTCCTTTATTTATTTATTGCTCTCTGGAGTATAGCACTATATGCATCACCATATCATTATTACAATTTATTAACCCTTTTGCATTTTGTTTATTTAGATAACCAACCGTTTGTATTGGTTATTAGCACATTGCACTGTGATGTTTAATTAATCATTGGTTTGTAAGGAAGATCTTATATCCATTACGTTTTTACCCTTTGGTTATTTACATACGCTCTGCACATTATATTCTCTAGGTTCAGTTATATTTATATATAATTTTTTTTTTTAACACTCAGGATACTCACCTTGTAGTTTTATATTGTATATTGTATGAATTTTGTTACGTTAGATTTTTATTTAGCTCTTAATTATCATTTTTGCACTAGATATCAGTTCTTCACATGTTCTATAACTATAAATTCTAGAGTTTATATATTCATTATATTCCCTGCGCCCCATGCACCCATTTTCCTTTATTCCATGTTCATATACCTCCCTGTCACATAGTCATTATATACCTCTCTGTCACATAGTGTACATATATACCTCTCGGTCACGTAGTGTGCATATACCTCTCGGTCACGTAGTGTGCATATACCTCTCGGTCACGTAGTGTACATATACCTCTCTGTCAAATATTGTGCATATACTTCTCTATCACATTGGGTACATACCGTATTTCCCCATGTATAAGACACACCTTTTAAAAAAAAATTTGTGGTCTTAAACCTGGGTGCATCTTATACAGTGGTTGTAGCCTGCCAGGGAGCTGGGGAAATCCCCAGTGCCTGCAGGCTCCACGGCTTATTGCCCTACAAATGAGCCGGCTGTGCTGTACACAGCCACGGCTCTACCGAATAATGCTAACGTGATCTAAGGTCACATCAGCATTTTCTGCAGAACGTGCCGCGGAGGTGAGAGCCAAGGTAAGTGTTAAGGTATCCTGGTTTTACCTTGACTGAGTACCAGGGTGACCTGAGAAAAGGAGAGAGAAGAAACGGGTCACTCACCAGTATGCAGAGCCTGTGTCCGTCTAAGTGTTCGCTAGAGCCCCTGATGGTGGGGATAGACTGGAGCTGGTGAGACTTCTTCAGGATACACACCTTAGAGAAAACCCGGAGGAGAAAATGGGACCAAGAGGGAATGGTTGAAGGAAGTAGGTAAGTGGGTGAAGCAGTACAGAAGGGACTGTACTGAACAAACAACAAAGAACACTGAACAGACTAACTGGAAAGACAACACTGGACAGACACACAAGACTAACAAGGAGATTCACACGTCACTCACACAAGCAAGAGATCCCCTAAGGGATAACACTAACAAGCAGACAGGAGAGGAATAGGTTAATACAAATAGGGATAAACAATAGGGAGAGATAGGGCAATGACACAAATGGATTTACAGGCAGGAACCAGGAAGGACAACGATGGGGCACTCAAGAAAGCAATGAATAGCAATGAGAAGATAAGAGAGTAAGAAACAGACAGAAGCACGGGGCAGCAGACGCTATAACCGTCGGGTAATGAGTGCAGGCGCAGGTCTATTTACATGGGAGGCTGGCCAATCAGAGAGCCATATAGGAACCAGCCTCCTGAGGTATTTGGGCGCTATTATTCAGCATCGTAGCGTGACCGGGCCAATAGGAAGAGTGCACCGCTTGAGAGGGAGAGAGAGCGTTCTGGTTGCCATGTAACCAGGACGCTACGCCGGAGTCCGCGCCAGGCAGCTGAGAGCAGGTCCACGTGGCTAATTTGCATGCCGTCTGCTCACGTGACGGCATGCAGGGAAGAGGCACGCAGGGAGCAGAAGATGGCGTCGGGGAACAGGTAACCCTGCGGCATCTAACAGTAAGTCTTAGGAATGGGGATGTGAAGGGACATTGGGCCTCATTTACTAAGGTCGATTTGGGCTGGGGATTATAAATCGGCAGCCCTCACTGCAATAGAAAAGCACAACAATTTTGTCCTTTAAAATTTCGCCATCGCTTTGTTAAAAAAAAATAAAAAATCCAAGCTCAGCATGGTTGAAAGGCTTACCCATGCTGTGCTGATCGAACTACAAGGCTGAGCATGGCTTAACCTTGCAGTAATATTAGCGTCAGCATGGTAAGCGTTCTAAACATGCTGCGCTGTGTGTTGTGAATGTAAAAAAAAAAGTGTGCACAAAACATACAGGATTACATTAATATATGTGTGTATGTAATATAAACATTTCCCCTGCCTAATAATGCCCCCTAATGAGTTAACTTACCTCCGGTGGCCACCGTGTATTATACTAACTGTGTATTAATGTAGTGTGTGCTGTAAAAATCAAATAAAAAAATTTCACACTCACCGTTTTGCTGTCATCATTCTTGGGACGAGTTGCTTGGAGTTTCTATCTTCTTGGCAGGGAATCTTCTCCAGTTGGTAGAAGACGCATCTCTGGTCCTATCTTCAGCTCCTCAGCCTCTTCTGGACTTGCCCTGATGACAGCCTCCTTCCTCTTCTTCCACGTCGCTCCTAATGACCATTCAGTCACTAGGGGGCAAACTTTTATAGTAATGATGACGTTAGAAACACTAGAGCGCTCACTCGAGCCCCCTAATGTAAATAACGTCCTCATTACTATAAAAGGCTGCCCCCTAGTGACTGAATGGTCATTAGGAGCGACGCGGAAGAAGAGGAAGGAGGCTGTCGTCGGGGCAAGTCCAGAAGAGGACTGGAGATGCATCTTCTATCAACCGGAGAAGATTGCCAAGAAGATAGAAACTCCAAGCAACTCATCCAAAGAATAATGACAGCAAAACGGTAAGTGTGAAAAATGTTAATTTAATTTCTACAGCACACACTACATTAATACACAGTTAGTATAATACACGGTGGCCACCGGATGTAAGTTAACTCATTAGAGGGCATTATTAGGCAAAGGAAATGTTTATTTTACATACACACATATATTAATGTAATCCTGTATGTTTTGTGCACACAGTTTTTTTCTTTTACTTTCACAACACACAGCGCAGCATGTTTAGAAGTCTTACCATGCTGACGCTGATATTACTACAAGGCTAAGCAATGCTGAGCCTTATAGTTCTATCAGCGTAGCATGACTAAGGCTTTCAAGCATGCTGCGCTTGGATTTTGCACACAGAAAAACACGTCAAATAGATTGAGGTTGTGTGAGGCGCTTTCATTGAAAGCGGCCCACACAGCAGGCAAGTTGTTTTTCTGTGATTTGACGTTGCACTAAAGGCGATTTAGCATAATCGTCTTTTGTGCATACGACGATTTCTATATCATATATGACAAACATCTGAACGATTTCTGTCCAGTGATGTTTGCCTTGACGATTTGCCCAGAGGCTCAAGTCCCGGAAGTTTGCCTTTAGTGAATACGGCGATTTGTAAATCACAGGCAAACTCCCGGGAGTTTGGGCTATTTGGACCAAATCGACCTTAGTAAATGAGGCCCATAGAGAGGGGTAGTAAGACTGGCTGGTCACTAAAAGAGGGGGAAATAAGACTGGGTGGACACAAAGAGGGGGCAATAAGGCTTAATGGACACAGAAGGAGGGGGCAATAAGGCTGTAATATAATGTAATACATTTTTTTTTTTCAAATTTTGGGCCCCAAAATTAAGGTGCATCTTATACATTGGGAAATACGGTATACCTCTCTGTAATATAGGGGGCCTATACCTCTATCACATTGGATACATATATCTCTATTACATAGTGTTCATATACCTTTCTGTCACATAGTGGGCATATAACACTCTATCACAGTGTGCATATACCTCTCTGTCGCTGAATGGGCATATAACTCTCTATCACATAGTGCGCAAATAACGCTCTATCACATAGTGCGCATATACCTCTCTGTCATATAGTGTACGCACAGTGCATCTGGAAAGTATTCACAGCGCTTCACTTTTTCCACATTTTGTTATGTTGTTAAATTAATTTTTTCCCTCAAAATTCGACACAAAATATCCCATAAAGACAACGTGAAAAAAATTTTGGGGAGATTTTTGCAAATGTATAAAAAAAAACCAAAAACTGGAAATGTACGTAAGTATTCACAGCCTTTCCTCAACAAATTTTGATGCACCTTTGGCAGCAATTTAAAGTCTTTTTAAATATGATTTTGCACATTCCTCTTTGCAGCACCTCTCAAGCTCCAGCAGGTTGGATGAGAAGTGTCGGTACACAGCCATTTTCAGATCGGATCCAAGTCTGGGCTCTGGCTGGGCCACTCAAGGTCATTTACAGGTCACTCACATTCACAGGGCCCGATTCAATTGCCGGCGATATTTTAAAAAAGATTGCGTGTGAAAAAATATGACGCCTTCGCCGGCAACTGAACGGTAAAAATTTGCTGATTCAATAATTTTTTTACCGCTGCGCTAAAACAGCAGCCAGCGGTAAAAAATTTATCGGAGAAAAAAAAAAATTGCGTCTGAAAAAATACGACGCCTTCGCCGGCAATTGAACGGCAGAAATTTGTTGATTCAATGTATTTTTTTACCGCTTTGCTAAAACAGAACGTCACAAATCACCTCCTGCTAGCAGGAAGTACCCGGCGCTAATGACAGGTTATTGGCCAGTGTCTGAAATAACGTTCTCACGATATTTCAGACTGGCTAATGACCTGTCATTAGCGCCGGGTACTTTCTGCTAGCAGGAGGTGATTTGCAACGTAGAGAAGGTATTCTTTTTTTACCTAGGCACCTGCGCAGCGGTCTCTGGCTGGCAGGGCATGCTACCCTGGCATCCATGGGCATGCTGATGCTTGTAGTTCTACAAGCATCAGCATGCCCTGTTGGGGCACAAGATAGGGCAGCCCCTCCCATAGGGGCGGATTTTTAATTAACGATATCGTTAAAAAACCGGCGTATTTTTTACGCAAAAAAATAATTGAATAGTGAAAAAAAATATCGTCCGTAATTTTTAAAAAAATTGCGTTAAAAATACGCCGGTGAACGATTTTTAGCTAATTGAATCGGGCCCACAGAGTTGTCCTGAAGCCACTCCTTTGATATCTTGGCTGTGTGCTTAGGGTCGTTGTCCTGCTTATAGATGAACCGTCATCGCAGTCTGAGGTCAAGAGCGCTCTGGAGCATGTTTTCATCTAGGATGTCTCTGTACATTGCTGCATTCATCTTTCTCTCTATCCTGATTAGTCTCCCAGTTCCTGCCGCTGAAAAACATCCACAGCATGATGCTGTCACCGCCATGCTTCACTGTAGGGATGGTATTGGCCTGGTGATGTGCGGTGCCTGGTTTCCTCCAAACATAACGCCTGGGTTTCACACCAAAGAATTCAATCTTTGTCTCATCAGACCAGAGAATTTTATTTCTCATGATCAGAGAGTCCTTCAGGTGCATTTTGGCAAACTCCAGGCGGGCTGCCATGTGCTTTTTATTACGGAATGGCTTCCGTTTGCCCACTCTACCATACAGGCCTGATTGGTGGATTGCTGCAGAGATGGTTGTCCTTCTGGAAGGTTCTCCTCTCTCCACACAGGAATGCTGTATCTCTTACAGAGTGACCATCACCTCCCTGACTAGGGCCCTTCTCCCCCGATCGCTCAGTTTAGATGGACGACCAGCTCTAAGAAGAGTCCTGGCGGTTCCAAACTTCTTCAATTTAGGGATGATGGAGGCCACTGTGCCCATTGGGATCTTCAAAGCAGCAGATATTTTTCTGTAACCTTCTCCAGATTTGTGCCTCAAGACAATCCTGTCTCGGAGGTCTACAGGCAATTCCTTTGACTTCATGCTTGGTTTGTGCTCTGACATGCACTGTCAGGTGTGAGACCTTTTATAGACAGGTGTGTGCCTTTCCTGATCATGTCCAATCAACAGAATTTACCACAGGTGGACTCCAATTAATAAATCAATTAATAAATCTCTATCACAAAGTGTACATATACCTCTTTGTTACATAGGGCCTGATTCAATTAAACGTGAATAGAAAAAAACGCGGGTATAAAATACGCACTGAATGTCAAACATTATACTGCAGCAACTAAGTAATTACGTATTATTGTTGAAGAGAATAATAGAAAATAACTTTTTCTGATTGTTGTTTTTTTTAAAAACTTCTGCCAGCGTCATTTTTCACTTTTATGTTCTACTTTTTATTTATTTTTTATTCAACAGTTATTTAACAAGAATGTGGCATTATGTAACCATTAAAATCACATTTTCTCTTTTCCATCTGCTGTGTACTTGAGTTGCAGGCTGCATAGATTTATGTGGAGTATCATATAGATGTGTGGTATGATGTGGTAGATGATATATCTATATGATACTCATATTTATGTGGGGTGTCATATAGAGGAGCTGTACAGTTTTCAGAAATTTCACCCTACATTTCATGATGAGGTACGCAAAAAATTATGTAAAATAATGCACCAATTTTAGCGCATGTAATGCAATTGAATAGCAAAACTTCGCACTTGCAATGCATTTTAATAGGGACAAAACATTTGTGCGATAGACCAAAAATAACGCTGAAAAAAACGGAATTGAATCGGGACCAAAAAATGAGTGCGAAAATGCATATGCAAATGAGCAAAATACGCGGAAAAATGCACGGAAATTCTTTTTTGCGTTTAATTGAATCAGGCCCATAGTGTGCATATACCTCTCTGTCACATTGGGTACATATAGCTCTATTACATAGTGTTCATATATCTTTCATAGTAGCATATACCTTTGTATCACAGTGTTCATATACCTCTCTGTCACTTAGAGGGCAAAGAAACTCGTAAAGAAAATATTGATTGCTTGGGCTGCCTTTTTTCAATCTGTCATGTATGTACCCAGGTTTACATTAAGCAATACTTACTATATCTCTGTACTTCCAAAAACTCCTACTGTAGATAGATAGATAGATAGATAGATAGATAGATAGATAGATAGATAGATAGATAGATAAGATAGATAGATAGATAGATAGATAGATAGATAGATAGATAGATAGATAGATAGATTTGATCTTAATCAGGCCCTTTAAACAATATATCAGTCCATATTTTTTTTATAGAATATAAGATCCTTTTCTTAAGATCAAAGTCCATCTTTAAGTCTAGTTAATCTTCTTGTTTGGAACCTGTAAATTATATGAACTTGTTTTAAGGAATTAAAGTAAAGTGGAGGACACCTACTAATGTATTCTAATTTGTGCCATAATATTCAAATGTATGCTAAGACATGCTTATTAACCAGTAGCCAACCTGACAGTGAGTTAGCTTTCTATTTAAAGACTCATGATCAATGACAAAACATACCTCTCATTGGGGTAAATCCAGACCTATGGGCTAGTTACGTTAGAACGCGTAGCATATTTACGCTAGCGTAAATTTCTATACACTCCCCTCGGTCGTACGTACTTTGGCCGTTTTACGCTGCCCAAACCCTACCTTAACTTTTCCTAAGGTACGGAATGGATTTACGTATGTGATGGCCAAACCTAGCCCATACTGTCCAATTTAAATGCCTGCCTCCAACTTCAAAGCGTATTTACGGGAGTCGTATTGATGCCCCGCCCCTTCATTCGTAGTTACGCTGATGGTACGTACGTTAGGAGTTACGTGGCGTAACATCTGCCACACGCATGTGCAGTAAATACAAATAGCCACTTTGACGTCATCGGCTAGCGTACTTAGCTCAGGATATGGCCCATGGTATGGAGTTTGAACTACCTCATGCAGAAGAGTCTTAAAAGTGGCAAGTGTGTTATTAAATGTGTGCAAATGTGTACATATAATATTTCTGCATTTTATTTCCACATAGAATGGATAATGCTGAGTGTTCTAGGAACAATCTAATAAAATGTTAAGTAGTAAATATATTGTGTTAGTTCTAAACAACACAGATAGGGACAATCTATTTCTGAACTGCTTTCTCATCATTTTACAGATTTTCACATTATGCCCCTTTTTCTAAAAGATCTAGGTTTCCTTCCATGTGTTTTGAACTGATATGAAAAAGGAAATCCGGCTTCATTCCTGTTCTCCTTTACAAAAAAAAGGAAGAGAGGAGGTTTGTGCTTGTTAGTTGAATACGTTGCTGTTACTGCTTCCAGTTCACAAACTAGAGTTGTTTCCAAATGACACTCTCAAACGTTTAAGTCCTTCTCCAGCTTACCCCAGGGGCCACATACCAGCAACTGATGACAAGCTTTGGGAACCTCTGAAGATGCTCCTCTCTGGATATGGCTGTATACTCTTAATGACTTCTATAGGAATAGTAGAATCTCAGCCCTTGGTGAGTTTGTTTGTTGACAAATCAATGTATTTTTCATTTATCTTTTAGAGACCAATATAACAGGATAATCATATATCCCTTATACTTTGCAATACAGCAGTCATTGGGAAATATCTAAATTAAAACTAAAAGGGAACTTTTTCAGGCATATAAGGGCTGATGCACAGTTTGGGAGTAAAGGCAAAACAGGTGCAAGTCTACTGCTCGGCTAAACCATTTTGCAACCATTTTTATTTTTGTACATAGAACTCAAATACTTCATAGTTTTATGTTTAATCTATGAATTAGAGTTTAGCTAAGAAACTTCACTGCTCAATTCTAAATCTGCTTTCACAATGTAAATTTGCCTCCCCTCAACATGGTATTGCTCAGGTCTACACTGGCACCTAAATAAAAGGTGTAAGTGCAGCTCTGGATCAGCCCCTTATTGTAAATGTTTATGCGATTGTTGTTATATATATAAAAGTATAGTGATAAAATATTTTTTTTTTCTTGTTTACTTTTTGCTTGTTTAAAAAATAGCATGTGCACAGTACAGAGAGTGTATGATTCAGGGCTATTGATTGACTGAAAAAAACATAAATGTTATTATTAATATTCTAGTTAAATATAATGAATTAAAACGTTTGTTCACTCTCACTAATAGATTTAATAAAGTTTTACATTGTAAAAGATAAATGAAAGCTACAATATGATTGGTTGCAAGACCAACATATCCAATTTCCCTCTTTAAAAGATTATTCCAATCTATACCTTGGTTTAAAAAAATGGAAAATGTGTATCATGGGAAAGCATGTGCAAATGTATCATGGGAAAGCCGCATGCAACTAACGGGAGGTATATGTGTGATTCAGACGCTAACAAAAATTCAATTCTGGATCTGTATGCAAGTACAGTAGGTTACGTATGTACACCTACCAGACAATGCAGACACGTTCATCTGTCTCTATTTAGAAAATGTTGCTATTTTAACATTTTCTTTTATGAATGGGTAAGTGTGCCGAATGACATACTTACCCATTAAATAATTTGGAAATGCTGTTGCAGAAAGATGTGTAGAACTCTATGGGGAGTCTTAGAGTTAGGCTGCAGGGAGGGGAGTCTTAGGATCAGGCTGCGGGGAGGGAAGTCTTAGGGTCAGGCTGCGGGGAAGGGAGTCTTAGGGTCAGGCTGCATGGAGGGGAGTCATAAGGTCAGACTGCAGTGAGGGGAGCCCTAGAGTCAGGCTGCAGGGAAAGGAGTCTTAGGGTCAGGCTGCAGGGAAGGGAGTCTTAGGGTCAGGCTGCGGGGAGGGGAGTCTTAGGGTCAGGCTTCGGAGAAGGGAGTCTTAGGGTCAGGCTGTGGGGAGGGGAGTCTTAAGGTCAGGCTTCGGGGAGGGGAGTCTTAGGGTCAGGCTTCGGGGAGGGGAGTCTTAGGGTCAGGCTTCGGGGAAGGGAGTCTTAGGGTCAGGCTGCAGGGAAGGAAAGGGTTAGATTAAGGATTAGGGTAAGGGTTGGGGTTACATTTATACTCACTATTGGTCGCGGCGTCTTCTTTCTTCCATCGATCGATTGCATCTCCTCTGCGAGGAACTGGCTGGGAGAACACGGCCCTTGAGAAAAATGCCATTTGTAGCGGCGACTCACACCTGATGTAAGCAGGGCCCTATTCCCTACCCGTCTGTCTGTTATTAACCAGCCTTAACTTCTAATGTTTGTTTAAAATTGAACAGTGTTTTCTATGGTATGAAGGCAGCATTGCACTGAAAAGCTCCCCCTTTTTCTTGAACAACTATAATTGCAGAAGGAAATCTTCAAGAACCTTAAAGCAGCATGTGACAGATTGTTTTATGTATTTGTAGGAATCCAGGATCCAAACATTTAGAATGTGCACTCAGCCACGCTAATAAACATTGCAGGCACTGACAGTATGAATGAATAAATGAATGGGAATTTTAAGTGTATTAGCACTTATTAAATGCTAATAAATCTAAAGCTCTTATACTGTTGTTTTACATATCCTTACACAGCCTTTCTTTTCACAACTTAACATCCTTTACTCTCTTCTTCATATATATATTGGCCTCTATAATACAAAGTAATACAAACTAACCACCATTCAAGGCCTCTTCCTATCTAACAACCTCAGCCTTCTTGCATTAACAAAAACATGGTTCATTGACTCAGACACTGCCTCGCCTGGGTTCATTTCTTATCCTCTGACATGCCAACCAATCTAGATGATTTTAACATTCCCATTAACAATTCTTTATCTTCTGATACCTCTAAGCTTCTCTCTAACCTCATCTCTTTGCCTCCCCCGGTGGAATGATTTGCCTACTCATAAGGATGGCATTTGCATTGATTTTGTTGGTTGGCATTATATGAACCTGCTCTGGGAGCCATGAGCCTGATCCAGACCTACGGCTGCTCAGGGAATAACAGCCGGTCTGAATTTCAACCTTCATACGTCGACGTAATGGCTGTTACGAAATGCTTTCCCCCCCTTTACTCATGCCGTATCTCCGCCGTCAAGGCAGAGATAGGCATGCAGATTGGGGAACGGGGTGGAGGAAGCCCCGTTACGATCAGCGATGCGGCCGTAAGGCGTGCACTCCCCGCTACAATGGCAGCCGTACAGACCTCGGGCAGCCGTAGATCTGGATCAGGCCCCATGACTCTCTACGACACTTAAGGCAATCACTATCTACCCTACGATCTGGCAGACTGCTGGTAACGCTTTAAACCGTCCACAGGCCACAATTATTTGCTTTCTCAATGTCGTTCAACTTATAAGAACAATTAATGGGAAGTACTGATTCCCGGTCTCCTGTGTCTGCTTATTCTTACTGCAAATTGTGATAGAAAAATGAGTGGGGATTCTAAGAAAGAAAGAAATGAGTGGGGATTCTAAGAAAGAAAGAAAAAAGTGTTTGCAAGAAGAAAATGTACAGAACAAACTGAACTTTCATCTTATCTCTTATTGCCAGCCTCCATCTGCCCCCTTATTACCAGCCTCCATCAGCCCCCTTATTGCCTGCCTCCCCTTAATTCCAGCCTCCCTCTACCCCCTTAATGGCAGCCTCCATCTGCCCCCTTAATGCCATCCTCCATCTGCCCCCTAAATGCCAGCCTCCATCTGCCCCCTTATTGTCAGCCTCCATTATCTTCCCCTTAATGCCAGCCTCATCGTCTGCCCCTTAATGCCAGCCTCTATCATCTGCCCCCTTAATGCCAGCCTCTATCATCTGCCCCCTTAATGCCAGCCTCCATCATCTGCCCCTTAATGCCAGCCTCCATTATCTGCCCCTTTAATGCCAGCCTCCATCTGCCCCCTTATTGCTAGCCTCCATCTGCCCCCTTAATGCCACCCTTCCCTGCCACCACCCCCTTAATGCCAGCTTCCATCTGCCACTTCCTTAATGCCAGCCACCAACTGCCCCTTAATGCCAGCCTCCATCTGCCCCCTAAATTTCAATGACAGCCTCCATCATCTGCTCCCTTAATGTCAGCCTCCATCATCTGCCCCCTTAATGCCAGCCTACATCATCTGCCCCCTTATTGCCAGCCTACATCATCTGCCCCCTTATTGCCAGCCTCCATCTCTCTGGACTGCGGTCATATAACCATTAGTAATAGAGGGCTCCCGCCAAATCCCTTTTCTTGAATGGCAGTGACTATATAGGTTAGAGTCACTGTCATTCAGTAACAAATTTGGTCCTACAGGGCTCCCGTAGGAGGCCTTTATTGCCAGTTGAGTTCTGTAAAGAGCCCAGCCATATACACAGCGGCGCAGGCTTTAAAAAAGAAACAAAAAACGTTGTCCTGAGAGTCTGATCTGGACACTTGGGAGGTATGCACATCAAGTATACAAAGTCACAGTAATATGTTCTTTTGCAGCCATTTTAGTCATTTATATATTGTATAAAGTGCATTGCCAACAACAGCACCCATGAGGTCATGCCTAGTCACCTGTATACAAGTTAGGGCACCAAGGTTGATTGGGTCATTTCCTATACAGTATATCTCTGCTCTGTGATTGGCTGTTGTGGGTCTTTGCCTCACCCCCGCTCTCCTGTGCTGGCAGTGTATTTGACACTGTCAGTGCAGGGATCCTGGTCATGAAGCGGCAATGTCCCGCAGCAGCCAGCAATACCTGAGGAGAGGTCAGTGTGTTCTAGTATATACATAGTTATAGGAGATTTATAGGATGACTCCCAGATATATGCTGGCTCGTAGAGAGAGGGAGGGAAGCTGTGGAGTTCCTGGCCAGCCAGCACTCTGCTGCACTGCCTGGCTGTGACTTGGTAAATGGAGGAAGTGATTTATTGGGTTGCTAATAGAAAGATGTTTTTTGAATGGAGCAATGTGTCTAGCAGAGCACTAAATTTAGAGGAAGGCTCCTAAGCTTCCTGTACAACAACTTCTGAACTCTGCTCTTTTCATGCCCTCACTAAAGTCACAAGAGGGGGCAAAAAATGGCACAAATTTAATAAAATATATTTGTAGTTACATTTATGTTTTATTTCAAACCAAGAGTCATATTTAACATTGCTTAATAAGAATAAAATAAAATATACAGCACAAAAGAAAAGAAACACATTTATTACAGGGTTTAAAGTGTATTTCCTCAGAGCAGAAGAAGGAAAAGACACCAAAATATAATCAGGACGAGAATAATAAAAGTGTATAAAGTAAATGAGTGGCAAAAAATAAAGTGTGGTTGAAAAGAGTGCACAGTCAGTGAGTAAGCAGAGTGAAAATCAAGGTGGTAAGGGAGAAGTCCTGGGGGAGGTTATCTGGAACCAGATCCAGACCTAATAACATCAGTTCACTTACGCATGCAAGATGCGTAAGTGGCCTGACTTCACTGGAGGGCGCATGCCAATAGTAACCCTGGCGTACAAACAATCGGACGGAACTTTGTTAAGTCCAAGCCCATTTCAGAGGAAATGGGCTATGCTTCCCCTTTGCCTGCTACAGCGATCGGGGAAGCATGTAAAGTGTGCAGTGTGGGAGGGGGCTCCCACACTGCTGCGGATCAGCGGTCGTACGGACCACTGATCTGCACAATAGAGGCAATGCAGGCTTACGCTGCCATAAAGCCCGCACGAGAGAGGGGAGTAACGGGGTGTGCACTTCCCTCTCTCTCGTGGACGTACCGACCCCCTTACGGAAAACGTGCAGGGGTCTGGATCCGGTCCCTGGTAAGAAAATTATTATATAACTAGTGGTATATGCACAAATGTGTGTGTAGGGAGCGCTGCCATACGCACGAGAGAGGGGAGTAACGGGGTGTGCACTTCCCTCTCTCTCGTGGACGTACCGACCCCCTTACGGAAAACGTGCAGGGGTCTGGATCCGGTCCCTGGTGAGAAAATAAAATT
>WWET01000712.1:340064-352901 GCA_011038615.1 Limnodynastes dumerilii
AGACGGACGTCGTTCAATAAACAGTTGCTACTGCGCATGCGTAGTAGCTATTGTACGTAATCTGCGATACGTAGATTGCGTGTATGCAGATTACGTACAATAGCTACTACACATGCGCAGTAGCTACTGTTTATTGAACTACGTCCGTCTATGGAAGACGGACGTAGTTCTGGATCCGGCCCATTGTTATTACTATTGAAATAGGGTCGTATTTAGCGGGGACCCACACCCGACATCAACACAGATACTGCAGGAGCTGGGAACACGAATGATCAGTGCACCACATGTTGGCTATGATCGGACTAGCCCCTTCACAGACATAGACTTAACCACACATATTACTTATAAAATGCATCTCTTTTGTAAACAATTAAATTATATATTTTTTTGAGAAGCTTTTTTTTTTTCAAAGTTTGTACATTTGTTGTTTTTTATTTTTTACATTTTCATGTTTCATTTTTATAAAACCCCTTTCAGCTTGTCTATGCAAGCACGGAATTTGTAAAAGTGGAATTACCGGGGATGGAACCTGTATCTGTGAAGCAGGTTATATAGGCACAACCTGTGAACAAGGTAAGATGGCCAGTAAAATAGACATTTACAAATATCTCTTAACATACCGTCCACCCTATGCTCTGTATTGGCTTCAGGCTTCTATATTGGCTTCAGGTTATTAATGAAGATCTGCCTGTGCATTTTGCTTTCAGAATCTGTAAGCTGCAATGAAAAGAAGTGTGGGAAAAATTCTCGTTGCGTGATGTTGAAAGGAAGCCTGCAATGTAGTTGTATGCCAGGTTACAGCAAAATAGGCAATGTGTGCCAGCGTAAGTATCACTTAATCTCTTCTCAAAAATACAAATTAAAAGGGACTATATAATGTAATGAGTAATAACTGCAACGTAATATTGGAATAAAACATGTAATGTATATCAATTAATTTAAATTGCAAAGACGGGAAAAAGCGCTTAGTGTGTCTATTCCCATCTAGTACGGTAAGTAAAAATCGCAAATTTTAATGCACATATCTGAGGGCAATTGGGCCCTGGACTTGCAAAGATGTTCAGTCATGGCTGGTTAACCTATACCTTCCAACATAATGCTGTGGTGTACTAGAGGGGGCATGTCTTGTACTCCCTAGTGGTTGTGTCTTTTGTGGGGAAGTGGGTGTGTCTTATATCATGCAGTGGGTGGGACTAGTGCTGCGTGCCAAAAATGTTTGTGATGTCTGGACATATTCAAAGTCAGGAATTTAATTTAATCCCAGTTGCACAGATTGCACTACAACCATTTATACTTCCACACTCTTTTACCACCAAAGTTAGTCTGTGCACTAAAGTGTCTTCAAATACATCCTTTTTAGAGTCACCCACTTTTAGAGAGAGCACTGAGTTCATAAACAGACTACCATGAAAATATGCAGTATGCATCTGGAATGTCTGTACCATATGTGTTTCATACAATCCCCATTATAAATGATGCTTTCTGCAAACTAGGGAAATGACTGAATTATATTTAAAGTTTGACAAAAAAACAGTTGTTAAATAGAGCAGAGAAAGATAGATGATGCCAGATAAGATAGGATAGGTTTATTTAGTAAGGCACTGATACAAGAGACGGGCACAGAATCTGTTGCTCAGTAATAAAGCAGTGGTAGGTATCACAGCATTGGGCTGGCCTCAGACCTTTCACTATTAGATTGCAATGCAACTGGCCAAGACTGTTCAACCAATCTGTGGAATGCTTATTGCTAGGTCATTGACCCACTGTCTGTATAACAGAACTAGCTACATGTAATAAAAACAGAGATGGGCCAGTGGGACAGCCCACCGAAATAGGGCCGGTTGGGAGGTATGTATGAAAAATATGGGTAAATGTTTAATGCATGTTGCATCCTGAGATTAGTAAGAACAGAAACCAATAGTTATTCATGGTATTCTTTTGAGGTGATTTTCTACATCATATTAACCAAATGTTCACTATTTTTTGTTAATCTTTTTTACATATGTTTAGTTTAAAGCATGTTATGAATAATATCTTTCTTCTGCATAGCCAAGGACCCCTGTAGACCTTCACCGTGTAGCCCCTACGCAAAATGTCAGTCATTAGGACCTCTCCAATACACCTGTACATGTAAAGCGGACTACTACGGCGATGGAAAGACTTGTCTGCCTGTTAATCCATGTTCTGTTAACAATGGAGGTTGCCTTGAAAATACAACTAAATGCCTATATAGAAGTCCAGGAAAGGTAAACAACACTGACATTAACAGCAGTAAATTATGTTTTGACCTTCTTATATTTAGTTATATAGAAGTTAGTGCAGACTGATTGGGATGCAGTCGCAGGTCTGGCTGGCCATATTTTCATCATGATACAGCTGCCAGCTGAATAGAGGCTGTATTATTGTTCAAAATAATCTACAGATAGAAAATTGCTATTTTCCCAGTAGCTGCAGCGGGAAAATTAGGGTTAAGCTAAGGCCACTATAAGGTTAAGGATAATGCTGAAGCAGGAGAAGGTTAGGCTGCGAGGCATGTAGGGTTAGGGCTGAAGAAGGGGAAGGTTAGGGTTAGGCTGCCAGACATTAAGGGTTAGGTCTGAAGAAGGAGAAGGTTAGGGTTCGGCTGTGGGAAATGGAGGGTTTGGAAAGGGTTAAAAGTAGGGTAAGGTAAAAAAAACAAACGAAAAAAAAACGTACTTTACGGCAGATGTCTGTTAGCGACTTCGGGAGTCACATCACCACCGTTTTCTACAATGGAGACTGACGGCAACTGATGCAGTCTCCATTCAGCTGCCGTAAGATGGTCTTTCACAAAAAAGACCATTGTACCAGCAAACCACATCCGACTGTTATACATGTGACAGTTGTATATCGACTTATTTTACCCCTAAATTACAGTATAAACAGCTGTCTAGTATTTGCCCTGCAT
This sequence comes from Limnodynastes dumerilii, assembly GCA_011038615.1. NCBI lineage: Eukaryota > Metazoa > Chordata > Amphibia > Anura > Limnodynastidae > Limnodynastes > Limnodynastes dumerilii. The sequence goes on from WWET01000712.1 coordinate 342,994, forward strand.
GAATAGTGTTCTATACTCTGTATGTGTTACTCTGGGCCCTGTGTGTATTACCTTAGCACTCAAGCACATTGATAAAGCTGTTGTATCAGGCAGAATTTGTTATAAAGGTATAGGTCACATACAGAAGCGGAGACAGGGGGGAGGAATACATATTTATTTTATTGCATTTGGTTTTAAGGGGGCAGTAGGAACCCTTTTTTTCCTCCCGCCGACATGCTGCTTATATAGCGCTGGTTCTTCTCTTGCACACCTTTTCTTGTTGTAAGCTTGACATGCAGCTAATCCTTCCTATCAATTAATAAGTGGTATCTGTAGAGTGTATATTGAAGCAGCAGGATTATTAATGTGTAAAATAGTAATGCTATACTACAGTATATATATCCATGCTGTTAATAACAGTTCCAAGTAAGAAAATAGAGGGTTATCAGTAAAAATGACCTAATTATCATATATGCTATAACCAGTTATACCTATCATGAACTTGTGAATCATTTTCTGTGTGTGTTACATTCTAACTCTGTGTTTTAACCATTGGTAACTACCAGTCTTTCTGCAGTTGCCTCCCTGGAATGACAAGTCAGAATGTTTCTTTGGGCTGTCATACAGTCGATGCATGCCGCCAATTATCTTGTGGTAAAAGTGCACAATGTGAAACGATATCTCCTGGGATATACAAGTAAGTATTCTCTCAATATATAGTAATAGCAGCCTGCCACAGGAGCGCACAGATCATTACACAAGCATGCGCAGTACCAATATCCCTGCATCGGAATCATGAGAAATGGGGGGGGGGCATAAGCATGTAATTTGTACAGTAAAGGCTTGGCTAAGCCCTTATGTACATTTCAGTATTCCTCACACATGGAGATGCGTGCGTAATACTTAAGACAGGGTACTGGTGGCCGATCCCCAATCCGCACGTAGGGGGGCAGGAGGAGTGCCCTGCTCTCCTACAAGCGGGGTTGTGGATGACCAATTCTATACGCTAACCTCCGCAACAGAGACTAACGTATGAAATTTACCCCTAACAGTGGATCAGGTTCACAGTGACACATACGCCCGTAAATTACAGAGAATAACTACTACGCGGTCTTTAAGACCGTATATACGCAATCTACTTAACAAAACGATACGTAGATTACGTAAAATAGTTACTACGCATGCGTAGTAGCTATTCTCGGTAATTTACAGACGTATGTGTAATACGTCCGCGGTTGTGAATACGGGCCTATAAGGAGAGGGGTAAGAAAGTTTTAGAACGTAGAACTGGATCCAGATTAATGAAATGTGGGCGTACTCTGAATTGCAACACAGGGTATGCGTGTGCTTCAGGCTTAAAGCATGAATCCGGATCCAGTGTGTGCACGCAATATGTGGCCGTGTTTTCACTTCTTGCAAGCCGAAAACCACTGTTTTGCGTAAGTCTGGATCTGTCCTCGGTGATTGGTGTAATGAATTTGAGAATTGATTATCATCTTAATGGAAGAGCCTGAAATGAGAGATTTCTTTCTTTATGCTGTAGGTGTGTTTGTCAGGAGGGAGAGATTGGTGATGGGAAGAACTGCTATGGAAGCCTTATGTATGCCATCCAGAATCAAAACTTTGAAGATTTTCAAATGAGAAAGCAGCCCGGAGCACTAAGGATATTCGGTGAGCAAAAATAGCTAATCTGAAAAAGGTTTACTTTATGAAAAGACTTGGAAAATGTTTTTCTGTATTTAAGCTAAAGATTAGTTTTTCTAATAAAAAAAAAAAATGACCCCACAAAGCCCTTGGTGTATACACATAGGGCCATATCCAGAGCTACGGCCGCACTGGGAATTACGTCCGGCTTTGCCGTAATTTCCCTGTTTTGGAGGTTGTTACGGCCGCCGGCTGTTACGAATAGGGGGCTTTCCCCCCCTTTACGCTTGCCGTATCTCCACCGTCAAGGCCGTCATCATAGCGTGCAAGGCCGTCATCGTAGCGTGCACTCCCCGCTACGATGACGGCCGTACAGACTTCGGGCAGCCGTAAGGCACCTGTAGGTCTGGATCAAGCCCATAAGCCATTTTATCTGAAATTTTCTTTAATCGGATACATGAATAAAATATAATTGTACAGCATTTTCCAGACATCTGTTAGTTTAATTTAAACCACTCCCACCAGCAGGACAGTCAGAACCTGCCTTAACTTTTCCAGCTTGTAAAACCACAGAACTACACAAGTGTGGATGGGTGTGCAATGAGAACTATCACCTACACTAATGATTGTTGGAAGAAGTAAGACTCACTTGTGATCACAAGTTTCTTAAGTCTGTGAGGAGATGGAATATGTTGTGATTATGTACTTTGGACCATTGAAATTTGTGTGCGTATTCCCACAATACAAAATCCCCACATTCCAATGAGAACACATAGAGAATGAGGAGTTTTCTTGATCCAGTCCATAAAATCTGTATCTTTGAAGGTGAAAGGCAAATACTTGTTAATGCATTTTAGTAATTATAACAATGTAGTCCATTGGCTCCAATGTCTGGAATCCAAAATCAGAAGTCATTTAAAGAAATAAATCCGCCAGAACCATTTTGTTCTTTCTTGACAATAGCTAATACTAGAGGAGAAAGTATATTTTGGTGAACTGTAGTTCTGGGGTGCTCCTCCTCCCCTAGTACACCACAGACTCAAAAAGACTTAAACATTCCATTTTACCTGCATAATGGGAACTAATGTCAAAAAGCGACCTAAATTATTCCCAAATGTCTTAAGCACTCGGAAAGACAGCTTAAGTTAAATTAATGGACAGTATTTAGCACTGGCCTGTCTCCACCAAATCTACCCCTCTCAGTCTCGATTGTGCTGGCAGGAATGTGGAGAAATAGCATATATTTTGGCCTTGCTCAATTATTATCACTCTTTGGTAGGAAGTTTTTCTATTAACTAGCAAAATCTTTACGACTGATTTCCTTCCTTCCTTCTCCTCTCACTGCGCTGTTGCATCTTTATTTCCCTTATGATAGATATCTTTTAGAACACATTTTGATTGCCATAAAAACCACTCTAGCTCATAACTGGAAATCCCCCTTTTCTCCATCACTTACTAAAATTGTTGCTAAAATAAACCCTTTGAGGTATCGTACTCTATGGCAGTCTCCTCTCCCATAGTAATTGCTTCCTTTGTGCGAATCTCTGAGTGCTTCGGACTCTGTTGATGTATATGAAGCATGTGGTAATAAATTAGCTGAGAATTCTCCTTAATATAAATGTTATTGTTGAAATAATTTAAAGATGTCTTTAATAGATGTCAATTCCCTCCCCACCTCACCCTATCTATCCTTTTCTTTTGTCTCTTTTTTCCCCCTAGTCTAATATTATAATGTCTTACAGTGTCAAATATGTACATGTACATGTAATGTGTGGGGAGGGATATAAAAAAAATGGGGTGTAATGTGTGGAGAGGGATATGAGAAGGGGGTGTAATGTGTGGAGAGGGATATAAGAGAAAGGGTGTAATGTATGGAAAGGAATATAAGAGAAGGGGGTGTAAGACAAGGAGGAAAATGTGTAATATGTAATGTGTGGAGAAGGATATAAGAGAAGGGGAGGGCGATGGTATAATGTGTGGAGAGGGATCTAAGAGAAGGGGTATAATGTGTGGAGAGGGATCTAAGAGAAGGGGGTGTAATGTGTGGAGAGGGATCTAAGAGAAGGGGGTGTAATGTGTAGAGAGAGATATAAGAGAAGGGGGTGTAATGTGTGGAGCGTGATATAAGATAAGTGGGGTGTAATGTGTGGAGAGGGATATAAGAGAAGGGGATGTTATATGTGGAGAGGGATATAAGAGAAGGGGGTGTTATATGTGGAGAGGGATATAAGAGAAGGGGGTGTTATATGTGGAGAGGGATATAAGAGAAGGGGGTGTTATATGTGGAGAGGGATATAAGAGAAGGGGGTGTTATATGTGGAGAGGGATATAAGAGAAGGGGGTGTTATATGTGGAGAGGGATATAAGAGAAGGGGGTGTTATATGTGGAGAGGGATATAAGAGAAGGGGGTGTTATATGTGGAGAGGGATATAAGAGAAGGGGGTGTTATATGTGGAGAGGGATATAAGAGAAGGGGGTGTTATATGTGGAGAGGGATATAAGAGAAGGGGGTGTTATATGTGGAGAGGGATATAAGAGAAGGGGGTGTTATATGTGGAGAGGGATATAAGAGAAGGGGGTGTTATATGTGGAGAGGGATATAAGAGAAGGGGGTGTTATATGTGGAGAGGGATATAAGAGAAGGGGGTGTTATATGTGGAGAGGGATATAAGAGAAGGGGGTGTTATATGTGGAGAGGGATATAAGAGAAGGGGGTGTTATATGTGGAGAGGGATATAAGAGAAGGGGGTGTTATATGTGGAGAGGGATATAAGAGAAGGGGGTGTTATATGTGGAGAGGGATATAAGAGAAGGGGGTGTTATATGTGGAGAGGGATATAAGAGAAGGGGGTGTTATATGTGGAGAGGGATATAAAGAAGGGGGTGTTATATGTGGAGAGGGATATAAGAGAAGGGGGTGTTATATGTGGAGAGGGATATAAGAGAAGGGGGTGTTATATGTGGAGAGGGATATAAGAGAAGGGGGTGTTATATGTGGAGAGGGATATAAGAGAAGGGGGTGTTATATGTGGAGAGGGATATAAGAGAAGGGGGTGTTATATGTGGAGAGGGATATAAGAGAAGGGGGTGTTATATGTGGAGAGGGATATAAGAGAAGGGGGCTGGTGTAATGTGTGGAGAGCGATATAACACAGGTGGCGGATAGTGTAATGTGTGGTGACAGATATAACAGAAGGGTGGGGAATGTAATACACCATATTGGGAAAGAGATAATATTTCATACGAGGATAAGTGTAATATGTAATTTGTGGAGAAGGATATATCTGAATGGGGGAAGTATAATAAGTAATTGGGGAAAGGGATGTAACAAAATTAAACCTTCAGCCTAATATTAACCTGAACTGAGAACCCCTGCCATAGACAACTCTTTTCTATACCTACTAAAGTACATTGTGTATATGTTTACCAGCATTTAGTCTTAAAGGCAGCTTATTGATTTTCACACTTACAATTTGCTCCAGAATTGGAAGCATTTGGCTATATGACAGTAATACATAGCATGCAGACAGACACTTACACTGACTGAATGTGGATGCATCTGGTAATTATGATTTTCTGTTTAACAGAGGAAGGGTGCGCACTAACCTTGCGGAAGTATGGCCCTTATACAGTATTTGTTCCTCTTATGAAAAGATTCAAAATGTATAATGTAAGTATATATATTTAAAGTTATGTTATAATTGTGGCTTATCTGCAAATAAAACCTATTGGGCACCCTGAGCTGAGCCACATAGGGGAAGCAGTTGTCAGTCCAGCCGGCCCTCTCTCAAAAACAATAAAAGATCCTTACATAGCAATTTTTTATATTGGTAATGGGTATTTATAGCCAACGGCCCCATTACACCAAAGTACCATTCCCAATAGTAAAATGTTATTTCCCTCATAACAGGAAGAGAATGATGATGAGTTACGGCAATCTGCGGACATTGTAGAAATCGCTACGGGACATAGAAGGTTAGGGTTCGGCTGTGGGAGATGGAGGGTTATGGTTGAGGTTAGGGTTAGACTGCGGGAGATGAAGTGTTAAGGTTAGGGTTAGGCTGTGGGAAGATGGAGGGTTAAGGTTAGGCTAATAAAAGGGGATGGCTAGGGTTAGGTTGTGGGAGGTGGAGGGTTAAGCTAGGATAACAGAAGGGGGGGTTAGGGTGAGGATTAGAGTAAGGTTTGGGGTTAGGGAAAAATCTTACCTGTCGGCGGGGCAGCATTCACATTTTAACTTATTGCTGGATCCAAGTGTTCTTCTTTTGCAGAAGTCGCAATGTGACTGTTGCCGCTGCTCCCCTTTACAGACAGATCAAACCGGCAAACCACACCGGACCCATAGAGAAACACACGGGCTGAGCATGCTGCTATGTATTTGCTTAGAGTATGACTTGTGGCTTAGGGTTTGGTCAGTTAGTTGAGGTTTCCGACTTTCTATTTCTTTCTTCTGGGAGGTCTTGGAGGGAAGAGAGAGATGCCACTACGGGGATGGGGCTTAATAAAAAAGTCATTTAAAATAGTGCAGACTTAGAAAGCCCAGAATAAACTATACATAACCAATGGTCACTATAACGATTTCCTTATCCTCAGGAGAATCCCCTTCCTTCCCCTTGTTTGTTTACCTATACGTTGCAAATATACCTACCTTACGGTCGGCCTGTATTCCTGTCTATCCTGGTAGACACTTTAGCCTTGGGTATAGTCTCTGCTCTCTTACTTGTGCCGAGTATAGTAGAGAAACGAACCAAGTCAGGTCGAATATATACAATTATGCAGTTAATGTTTGTTGCTAAAACAATGTTTTATGGTATATGATTTATATGTACTCCCCTCCCTCTTTTTTGTTTCTGTACCCCTTGAATTTTTGGAAACTTTAATAAAAATCGAATGTTTAAAAAAAATAAAAAAAAAGTAATTTAAGAGACAAAACCAGGTGGAAAACACTGGGGTAAAACCATGTTGAATAGCAGGGAAGGCAAATTTTACCTGTTGCAAACAGTATTAGAGTTGAGTCGTGATATTTCCTTGTCCAAGTCTAAATAGCAGTTTAAAAGTAAAGCTGATCATTATCTGTGTGCAAACTGCAAATAAGAGAAAATCAGGTGAAAAGTTACACCTGGGAAAAGCCATGTTATGGGGAGTCACATGAATTTTATTCTTTGCATACAGGAAGAATAGTTTCCTTCTGTTTATTGCACATAGATACTGACCAGCTTTAGGCGGAGATAGACATGCTAATTAGGGAACGGGGCGGGGTTAGCTCCGTTACGATCAGCTATGCAGCCATAAGGCTACAAACCTCATCGTAACAGTTAGGGTAGGAATCTGGACACGTAAGTGTCCAGATTTACTACCGACAGCGGTGAGTGCATGGGGTGTGCACTCCCCGCTACGATGCTGCCTGTACTGACCTCCCATAAGTTGGCCGTAGGTCAGGATCCGGCTCTATGTCCACATGTGTTTTGCTAGCAATTAAATTTTGCAGCCTTGCATGATGTCAGGATATGGATGACTTTCCATGCAACTGCTGCACTACAAAAATCACAAAACAGGTGGGCATCTATATGCTTTCTGTGTCTAGTAACCTGTGACACCAGAGTATTTCTACCAGTGACATTGTGTTTGTTATGCAAACAGTTCAGAGTTGTTCAACTGTTACTGAGTGTTTATTCTCATTTAGATGGGTACTCATTCCCTCGTAACAATAACAACTGGTGCAAGGTATCTATGATTGTCTTTATAACTGACTGGCTATTTATTTTTGCATCCAGGAAACTATGGCTAAACACTTTTGTAAGGTTCACATTGTTCCTGGGCAACACATGGCAAAGGATTTACCTAAGATTGGCAAACTTTGGACAATAGGTGGCGAAGTCTTAGAATTTTCAGGAAAGGTAAAAAAACCTGCATTAATGTAAAGTGACTCATAAAATTTGAAGCAAATATATTATTAAACCTTAGCTTTTAATAAGAGTCTGCACATTTTTATTACAATTAGTCATCTCTTGTTCTTTTTGTAGATCATTTTTGTTGTGGTAGCTATAGAACAATGGATAATTGTGGAGATTTTACGATATTAGAAGCTGTACAAAGATGGGCAACTAAATTGGTTGGGCCTGATAAGGGTTAGGGGCAATATAAAGAGGCTTCAAACATTTTTAGGGGGTTAATCAGGTACAGAAGGGTGGCTCTTTTGAAAGGTAGAGATGCATTGGAAAACAAGGTCATTTACTGAGACTAGAGGGTAGAAGGTTTAGAGAAAAAGGCCCGGATTCATACAAAAGAACTCCATAAGAACTACGGGGAAGATCCAGGCCCCTACGCGTTTTACATGCATGCGAGGGTTTGTAGGTATGCCCCCAGCACTCCCCGCTGTCAGTAGGAAATCTGGACACTTATCTTAACTTGTCCCCTGCTCCCGATCCCTCCTTTACATGGCTTTCTCCGCCTATATGGTGGGGATTCAGCCATCGTAAGTGAAGGGTCTGCCTCTCCATCGTAAATACTTTCATACGCAACTTCATTACATGCGTTAGTACCTACGCGCAGGGAACATCTGGTGTGCACACGCTCCGATGTTCCCTGACAGGGGACTTACGCAAATGACTTGTGTAAGTCCCCTTCGGCCGGTATTCAGGATCCAGCTCTATTTAGGGAAGTCTGCTGGAAAATGCTACTGCGCTCAGTGTGGATTTGAGCAATGATCAATGCGTAGGAGACAGGCATGGGGGATGGGCAGAGAAATGTACATTGTACGGTAAGGGCTTGGCTAAACACTTAAGTACAATTCAGTATACATAAGGCAGGGTCCAGGTGGCGGATCCCCAATCTGAACGTGGGAGAGTGCTAAATTCCGTACGATTGCCTCTGCAGTGTCGGCTAATGTACGCAATTAACCCCTAAGAATGAATCCGGTGCAACGTGAGGAACATTACTTCAATGAAAGGACAGCTGATAGGCGGAATATCTTATTATCAGAGACAGTAATAAAGTAAATTTACATACATGGGATAAAAATGTTGGAGGAGGAGGGGATCAATAGGGGCATATAATCATTTTGGGTTTGAACAAATAAAAAAGAGGTTTGCATGAAGCCATAAGCATTGATGTTGGGCCTAGTGCCAAGAGAAGGAAATTTATGTAAGATGACTGTAGCATCCAAGATACCCTTATGTGCACACATTAAATTTTGTATTATTAAACAAATATCCTACACTTTTTCCTTAGGAATTTTATAAACCCTCAGAACCTCAAATTATCTACAAACTTGTAAAAACAAATCTACCAGCATCCAACGGCATTCTCCATTTTATTGATAAACCCATAAAAGTATATAACACGGAAACTATTGGAAGCCCACAGGTAATTACTTTATCATAATTATTCAAATATGGAAATTGTACAGATGTTCTGTATTGCCAGAGTATTGCATTAAGTAGCAATTGAAGCAGAATATAATTTTACACTTCCTTAAGTCATAAAAGTTTGACTTATTATTTATTTACTTTATTAGCTATGTCATTTTCTGTGTGTTACTGTGTCTCTGCTTGTACAAATATATTTATTACTGAGAAATCAAGGGAAAGGTTGAACACCACAGACATGTTTTTTTTTCAAATTTGATTCAAACACATGATTTCATATAAGAAGTGAATAAAATATGACAGGATAATATGATATAGATTTTATTTAAATTTTTTTTTTTTGTATGAAAATGTGTCCGGTAATCACAATTGCTCTCCGTAGCACGCTATTTGCACCCACTTTAATGCCACCAGTTCTTTTTATGCCTGCATCTAGTGTCATAGCAAGAGTTCTTGTTTAACGTAGGGCAGCCTTACATAATAGTCAAGTCAGGTCCGTAATCACCTGGGTGGCCTGCTAAAAGATGGTGCTACTGAGTACCTTCTTGCCCATGCATATTAGGGAAGGGTAGCTTGATATGACCTTGGGGAAATGATAATATTCTTTATCGCACGATATGTACATGTAAGTAGGAAGATTGCTGAATTTGTTCAATCATATTGAATAAAGAGGGTGCAGTGAAAATTTACACTCGTGTTTGATTGAGAATAATTAACAATGTTGGCTGTCCCTTTGGGTGATTAGGCACAATAATTGTCGAGAGCATGATTTTCTAATACAATCTATAGCATTCTGCCTTTTTCTCAAATAATTGTTTACAATGTTGATTATATATATATATATATATATATATATATATATATATATTGTAACTAAGGGTGTGTATTTTGTATTTCTTTGAAATGACATTGAAATT
>WWET01000712.1:360817-386397 GCA_011038615.1 Limnodynastes dumerilii
TTATCTGGCGCTGGCGATCAAAAGCCAATCAAAGCCACTATCTGGAATGATTGACACTTTACTTTAAAGGCAGACCCGGGTTATTTGGTGGTAATGTGAAAAGGACAGACCCGGGAAATTCCTGGGTTTTTGGGTGGACTTATAACGCGGTTTTGAAAATGACACGGCAATGCTGCCAGAAAAAACCCGGGTACAAAATACCGGGTTTTTCAAAGGTGGTGATGTGAAAGCAGTATTACACACAGTTACGCCGGTTGAAGTTAGGGTAGCTTTCAGCCGGCGTAATTGAGTGTAGCTACGCTCACACAGGGGGAGTGACAGGGGGAGCGCATCAGAGCTGCGCTGGCCGAACTTACGGACAGCAAGCCAGCGTAGCTTTTGATCAGGCCCTATGTATGGAAATTCTTAGTAAATCTGGATCAGGCCCAAGGTCACTAATAATTTTAAGACATCCTGACATTGTTAAAATTAGAAATTAGACATTTCCAAAATTCTATATAATTATACGATTCCTTTTCAAATGATTCTATAGCAAAGCTGCCCGTACACTGGTAAGATGTTGCTGGAAAGGCATTTATCGAGTGATCTGCACAATAATTGTGACAAAGGGCTGGATCCAGACCTTGTTAAGTGCATGAACTTGGTTACTCAAGGGCTAAACCATGTTGATTTCAGGGGGAGCCAAGTTAATTGTATTCTTTGCATGCAAGGATATATTTTTAAATTGCTTACTGCACACAGATACTGACCAGCTTTACTATCACTGTTATTTAGACTTGGGATAGGAAACATCACCTCTCACCTCTAATACTGTTTGCAACAGATGAAATATGACTCCCCTGCAATCAACATGGCTTAGCCCAGGAGTAACTAAGTTCATGCACAGGTCTGGATCCAGCCCAAAGCCCGGTAGTGTGTACCCAGCATAAGACCTCCTACCTTGTATTGATCGCAATCTCTAATCTGCCGGCTTTTCTGGGGCAATGTAACTCATGTTTTAAAATAGAAACGTATTTGTATTCATGTGTTTTGCATTTATTTTTTATTTATTTCATATAGGGTCCATGTTCCAGCTGTGATTCTATTGCACCTTGTCCAGACAATACTACTGACTTGGTAAAATGATGAAACGTCTATGTTTTTTTGGTAAAAGTGAATTAAAATAATGTATGTTAAGTTATTGTTATTATTTTTATTCATAGTATTCGTAGTAGGTTTCATTTTTTTTTATCATTTTATCTATTACTGATCAGTCCTTTTTTTAAATAAAACCACAAAAAGTAGGCTTAATTGGCACTTAGAAATTACCAATAAAATTTTTTGCTGTAACAATAGATCAGTGAAGCTGATATTAGTATAATAACGTATTAAATAAATAGAACTGTATTAGCGCTCTCTCTTTTAGACCCGTATTCATATACGTCCGGTGTTTAGCAATTTTTACTACTGCGCATGCGTAATAAATTTTTACCGTAATATACTTATCTTTTTCTTACATAGATTGCGTAAATGCCGTCTTTCAGTAGTAGTAAAAATCACTGAACACCGAACGTATATGTTATACATCCGGTACTCTGAATACGGGCCTTAGTTTTTGAAGAGGTTGGCCAAATCATCTGAATAACAGAACAGTTCAGTAGTTTGTGTATGGGAATATCTCACTATATATACCTGAAATGAGTAAGATAGCCCAGTGCTGGAGATATCGGTGATGTCTCCAATACTGAGGCTCTATAAATATTGGGATGTAGGGAGAAATAAAGGCAAACTATAAAGAAACAAAATTATCTTTAAAAATTGCTTATTTCTTTTAAATAAATTAAGCCTTTAGATGTTATGCAACTTAATTATAACTACTTTTACAACTGGACTTCCATACCTTCTTTAAAACTTTATTACAAAAATGAGATGGAGATTACCCCTCCCCTATCTACCCTGGCCTCTTCCTTCATCTCTCTAGACCCCCTTCTATGTATATCCAGGCCTTTCTTCTAATCTTAACACCTCGGGCACACTGAGTAATAATGCTGGGATAAGCTGACCTTGGATATGTGTGTGCTATATGGCTCCAAAGGGTGCCAGGGCACACACTTTGGGAACTACTGATGTAGACCAAAGATCCAAAAAGAGATAAAACAGAAGTATAAAATTAAATTAATGCATTTTTAAAAAATTATCTAACCTTGGCTGCCAGGCTGATTAAATCTTTGAGTTCCAAAGATTACACATACTGTACTCCATGTGGCAAATATGTTCTATTTGCTTAGCTGTCAATGCACATTGCATAGGGAACTACATAAGTATTTAGGGGTTCCGAGAACAAGTAAGGGACGCAGGAGGGATGCTGGTTGTTATATCAACAGTCAAAATGCTGACATGTAAATTTGTTGACAGATCAAAATGTTGACAGTTGAGTTTTACATTCGTATTACATATATATTATTACATTTCTTAAGTTTTTTTTTACAAGCTGCCTGTATTGCATTAAGTTTACAGTTTACAAATAAATACTAACAATTTGCATTGATGAATTTTCAGCAGTCTTCAGGCTACAGTGCATCTGGAAATATTCACAGCGCTTCAATTTTTCCACATTATGTTACAGCCTTTTTCCAAAATGGAATAAATTATTTTTTTCCCCACAAAATTCTACACACAAAACGACAACTTTAAAAAAAAATTGGGAGATTTTTGCTAATTTATTAAAAATCAAAAACTAAGAAATCACATGTACATAACTATTCACAGCCTTTGCCATGAAGCTCAAAATTGAGCTCCGGTGCATCCTGTTTCCACTGATAATCCTTGATATGTTCTTACAGCTTAATTGGAGTCCACCTGTGTTAAATTCTGTTGATTAGACATGATTTTGGAAAGGCTTACATCTGTCTATATAAGGTCCCACACTTCACGGTGCATGTCAGAGCACTAACCAAGCATGAAGTCAAAGGAATTGTCTGTAGACCTCCGACACAGGATTGTCTCGAGGCACAAATGTGGGGAAGGGTACAGAAAAATATCTGCTGCTTTGATGGTCCCTATGAGCAAAGTGGCCTCTATCATCCGTAAATGGAAGAAGTTCGGAACCACCAGGACTCTTTCTAGAGCTGGCCGGCCGTCTAAACTGAGCAATTGGGGGAGAAGGGCCCTAGTCAGGGATGTGATCAAGAACCCGATGGTCACTCTGTCAGAGCTACAGCATTCCTCTGTGGAGAGAGGAGAACCTTCCAGTAGGACAACTATCTCTACTGCAATCCATCAATCAGGCCTGTATGGTAGGGTGGCCAGACAGAAGCCATTCCGTAATAAAAAACACATGGCAGCCCGGAGTTTGCCTAAATGCACCTGAAGTACTCTCTGACCATGAGAAAGAAAATTCTCTGTCTGATGAGACAAAGATTGAACTCTTTGGCGTGAATACCAGGCGTTAAGTTTGGAGGAAACCAGGAACTGCTCATCACCATCCATGTTTTTCAGCAGGCGGAACTGGGAGACTAGTCAGGATAGAGGGAAAGATGAATGCAGCAACGTACAGAGACAAACCTGCTCCAGAGCGCTCTTGACCTCAGACTTGTGCGATGGATAATTTTTCAGAAGGACAACGACCCTATGCACACAGCCAAGATATCAAAGGAGTGGCTTCAGGACAACTTCAAGAATGTCCTTGAGTTGCCCAGCCAGAGCCCAGACTTGAACATCTCTGTAGAGATCTGAAAATGGCTGTGCACTGATGCTTCCCTTCCAACCTGATGGAGCTTGAGAGGTTCTGCAAAGAGGAATGGGCAAAACTTCCCAAAGATAGGTGTGCCAAGCTTGTGGTATCATATTCAAAAAGACTTGAGGCTGTAATTGCTGCCAAAGGTGCATCAACAAAGTATTAAGCAAAGGCTGTGAATACTTATGTACATGTGATTTCTTTGTTTTTTGATTTTAATAAATTAGCAAAAATCTACAAAAAACTTTTTCACGTTGTCATTATGGGGTATGGGCCCAGATCCAGAACAAGGCTTCTGTGCGATTTTACGCCTGGCGGACACGTAAAATCGCATTTATGTATTACTGCGCATGCACAGGGCAGATAATACGCTACGTACCGTAACTCTGAGCGTATGGGTCAATCACGTATTTGCTGCGTAAATTTCTACGTAGGGGCGTGCCATTTTTACGTGAGCCAAACGTACGCCTAAAATACACAATGTAGGCTGGGGTTTTCATTTAAAGTGTACAGTATGGGCGTGCTTAGCTGCGTAAGTCTCCGTTGCCTATCCGTACGTGTGTGGACGATATCGGCTACGCGGCCAAAAGTTAAGGTAGGGTTTGAAAAGCGGAAATCGTTCAAAGTACGTACATTCAAGGGGAGTGCTTAGAAGGCACATGCATGTAAATACGCTACGCTAGTAAACAGATTGCAAGCAGAGTTCTGGATCTACCCCATTGTGTGTAAAATTTTGAGGGGAAAAAAATTATTTATTCCATTTTGGAATAAGGCTTTAACATAACAAAATGTGGAAAAAGTGAAGCGCTGTGAATACTTTCCGGATGCACTGTATGTGTGAGTGAGTTAAATAGCGCACCACTCTGAAGCATGCAGCCACATTCTTAAATTCAATGATCTGGATTTCTAGTGATTATGGGCCGCTTGGGCCCCCCCCCCCCAGGCCCTAGGCATGGGCCTAGGTTGCCTTGTGGGAAATCTGGCCCTGACTCCCTCTACTTTCTAATTTTTGTATTATGTACTCTATGCCTTGGCTAGACCCATAAAAGTGAAACCCAATATCACAGGCATCTGGTTAAGTAGCGCAGAATAAAAATGATCGCTATTTGCTGATAATTTCCTAGCATCTCGCTCCCTAACATAATGCAGAAATTCTGGGAGTTTGTAGCCATAAATATTACATCCTCCACCATGAAATTGAGGGACTTTTCTTTCATCTGGCATGACTCTATTAAAATACTTGGGCATTCAAGTCACCAAAGACCCCTCCTCTCTGTTTTATAACAACTTTACCCCTCTGTTTTCTAAGTATGAGTCGACATCATTTCCTGCACTAATCTGAACATTTTGTGAATGTGAGTATTAACATTGTTCAAATGAACATCCTTCCAAGGATACTCTATATCATCCAGGTGCTCCCCGTTTATGTGCCTCCCAGGTGGTTCATTAACCTAAAATTACTCTTTAGAACATTTACAATATCTGTCATTTACCCGGCATGGACGTAATTTGTCTTAATATTGTTAATATGTTTATGAGAAAAGCTGCAGGAGGTCTTGAATTGCCATCCCTAGTTGGCTACCATCAAGCAAGGAGATAATCAATGAATTTTCATTGTTCAAAATTCACTAGCAGTACCTATATCATTAGTATCTCACGCACCACACCATATCTACTTGTCACGATACGCAGCAAGTGCCGCACTTACCCCGTGCGTCGGCTCTCTGCTGTGCAGGGTCCGGCGCTGTGCTCTTCCCGGAGTCTGCCACTGTTACAGTGACAGACTCCGATACTCACCATTAGGTCACGGGCGTCTGCTCCCGGCGTCTTCCGCATGGATTCTGGCGGCAGATGCGGCGGTGCTCCGGTCCATGGGCGCCGCCATCTTGGATTACCCACATGACAGCCGGAAGCCAATCATACTCACCTTCTCCGGTCCTCCAACCAATCGGGAAGCAGGGCGCACTATTTAAAGCCTCCAGACCTGCTGTTCAGTGCCAGAACAACTAGGTCTCCTAGGTGCCTGGTGCTCCTGTATTGAGCTCCTGCCTGTGGTCCAGTCCTGCCTGTGGTCCAGTCCGTCCAGTGGTCCAGTTCTGCCGGTCCAGTTCTGCCGGTCCAGTTCAGCGCTCCAGTCCTAAGGTCCAGTCCTGAGGTTCCGTCCTGAGGTCCAGTCCTACGGCCTACTCCTGAGTTCCAGTCCTGCCTTCCAGTTGGCTCATCCCTGCTGTCACCAGTTCTGCTACTCCGGTCCCCGCTGATCTTCCCCTGCTGACTCCGGCTCTCCTGCACCATCCACCTGGATACACTACCTTTTATTCCACCGTCAGCCCTACACTGGTACTAACCCGGATTCCACTACAACATCCAGAATCCCGGCTCACTTGTCCATCATCCTCCTCATTCTTCCAGAGACTCTGGCTAAACCGACATCCCTGGATTCCAACTCCTGTTCTTGCCAACCCGGACTGTTGCACTGACTTCTGTCATTGCTATTCGGACTGTTGCACTTATTCTTCATTCCCTTTTGTGTATTTTACTACATGCACCAAACCCCTATTAAACCGGCAAGTTTCCTATTTACGCCTACGCATCACCTTACTCTCTTGGTACCTAAAAAGGGTCCACAAGATTTGGAATCCGTGACACTCCTACCCTGTCTTGCTGTGAAAAGTTTAAATAACTGAAGAGTATTTCAGCCCAATTCCAACTCACTTCCTTCCTAGTGATAACCAAATTCTCACCAGGACTTTGGTATAGACTTTCCACCAATGGCTCACTTCTGGTGTCTCTTGAGTCAGATATGCATGTTCTCCGAGACCCTGGTCGGAATTCTTAAGATATATGCAAATACACCATTTCGTTGCCACTCCCAATCACTGCACTGGCATCTTGACCTTGCTTACACCTTTCAAGCACATCTGCACCACATGGCACCATCCGTGTAGCACCATATCTCAGCTCAATGCCCTGATTTTGGAAGACACTTTCCCCAAATGGCCTACATACACCAGTGCATAAGAAAAAGACTTTGAGGATGTATTACATGAATTTACATGGCCAAAAATATTTATAGTGATTTTCACATGCTCCGACAGCATCTCACTTATAGAGAACTCCTAAAATCCTAAGCTTCTCTCTTTGTGGTATAGGTGCCCTACTCTGTTACATATAATAAATCTCAATTATGCTTACAAGTCAAATTCAGTGGATGACAAATCTACTTTTGATGTACCATCGTTTTTGGAATTTACACCCAAAAAATAACAAAATAAAAAAAAATATGAGAATTGACGGAAATGAAAGTGAAATCTCCTTTGTCTGTAAATATAGTGGGAGAGTTACATCTTTTGGCACATTGGGCCTGATCCATAGCTACGCTGTGCCGTGGTTCGTACTTATGGCCAGCGTAGCTCTTATACACTCCCCCTGGCACTCCCCCTGTGGCCGGCGTAATAACACACTGTTACACTGGCTGAAGTCTACCCTAACTTCAGCTGACGTAACAGTGTGTAATTACGCCGGTCACATGAACGTAAAGCCCTAACCCAGCCCTCCCCTCCTAATTTCCATACCTCCCCCTGCCTACCTTCCTTAACTACAGCGTAGTTACGGAGCAGCCCGCCCCTTCCTCTGTAACTACGCTGTAGTTACGGACACACGATCCGGAGCCAAGATCAACAATGATTATGTCGGCAACATCTGCCCAGCGCATGCGCAGATCGGCAGAAATGTCGATCTCACGCATACGTCCGCCGTAACTACGGTGGCGGCCGTAGCTCTGGATCAGGCCCATTCTCTCTAATATATTATCAGTCCTTAACATAATGTAACGGTGTTGTTTATCTTTATTTTCCAGGGAATAACTGACCACCAATGCATCCTTGGGGATCTTGACAATGTTAGTAAAGGCTGTGCTAGAAACTGTAGCCGTTTGGTTGAAGTAAGTATAAAATTAGGAAAATAAGGAAAAATAACTAGTGCATGGAAATAATAATTCAACAGGTTTGCAAAAGCAGCATCAAAGGTTGCATGGATTATACTTTAAAATGAAATTGAAAAGTTAAGACAGAATACAAATTGTGATTTTATTTGTAAATTAGGTAAGATTAGTCCTTCTCTAGGCTACTTATACACAAACCACAACTGTGTAATTGGGACAGTGCAGCAAAGATTAGCCAGTTATGTCTCTGCTACCTCTGCTATCCACGTCACTTTTGCTCCAAGATGGCACGAGACGCATGGCCCCTGTCTTGCTTTCTCCGTAACCCCCCTAACCCGAGAGCGCGTTTTCCCCATTGACCGCCATTCGTTTCAGCCCTTCCCATAGGAAACAATGGGGTGAAACTTTTCGGACCCCTAGGAGGTGAACCCGATGCCCCCGTGTCACTTTAGCTCCGGGATGGGGCGAGACGCACGAGTGGCCGGATCACTTTTCCCCTACCACCCCTCTCCATTGATTGCCATTCGTTTCAGCCCTTCCCCCTGACATTGCATTGGCTCCCATAGGAAACAATGGGGATCGAGCTATTTGGCTTCCTTGCGCCCTGTTAGGGGTGACTGTGGCACCCGCGCGTCACATGAGCTCCTGGTAACATCTCCTTTTTTGCTTTAGAGAAGTTTAGGAAATCTAGCTATATTGGGATCAAAATATAAAACTAAATATATGATTAGAAAAGTACACAGTGACTTTCCAAACACCCTGTATTTCTGCCTTCATAAGTTTTCATGGAATGTAGATTCATAGTAATGCCTTATAACAGCCAATCAACAATATGTATCAAGTCATGATAGATATTCCTGTAGAAATTCTGTTTATAACAAAAAATATCAACATAATGAATAAAAAGCCTGATCTACATTGTTAACAGAGTGACATTATTAATTGTTTCAGGTGGATGGGTGCTGCGGTGGATTTTATGGCCCTGATTGCAAGCCATGTCCTGGGGGGTTCTCTACCCCATGCTACGGACAGGGAACTGTAAGTGCGCGATAATTACTTTATTTAAACATTAGAAGGAGCTGTCAAAGTTCCAAGAAATAGGGTCAAGTAAATATATATATTCTATTTTTTTTATTATGGGATTTTATTTCTGCCTGCTTCAGCATATTTGGTTAGGTGGAATTGGAGTAATTTACAAAGCATGTTAATATTTTAGAATCAGTTAATGAATGGATTAAGATTGATGGGTTCATGCTAGAAAGTTACTAACATGGGGGCAGATCCTGCTGTACGTTTTTCTGCGAATTTACGTGTGGTATACACGTAAATTCGCAGTTTTGAGCGAACTGCGCATGCGCACCGCAGAAAATACGCACATTCGCGTAGCGTATTTTGTAACGTAAGGATAATTCACGTATTGCGAACGTAAGTAATTACGTGTGGGCGTGCCAAAATTACGTTAGCGAAGAATACGTGCGAATTACGTGAAGTAGGCGGGGGGGGGTATTTAAAGTGTACAGTATGGGCGTGCTAAGCTGCGTACGTTCGCGTAGTCTGTACGCCCGTTAGCGGACGTATTGTGTTACGTTAGGAAAAGTTAAGGTAGGGTTTGGGTAGCGTATTTTCACAAAATACGTCCGTGCAGGGGGTGTGTTAAGGGTAGCGTAGCGAATTTACGTACGCGAAAATTCGCTACGCGAACAAACGTACTGCAAACGTTGTTCAGGATCTACCCCATGGAGCTGGATCCAGACTTAAGTAAGTGCTTGAAATTAGTTACTCCTGGGCTAAACCATGTTAATTGCAGGGGAGTCATATTTTATCTGTTGCAATTGTTGTATTAGAGGTGAGAGGTGATGTTTCGTATCCCAAGTCTAAATAACAGTGTGATAGTAAAGCTGGTCAGTATCTGTGTGCAGTAAGCAATTCAAAGATATATCCCTGCATGCAAAGAATACAATTATCTTGACTCCCCCTGCAATTAACATGGTTTAACCCTGGAGTAACAAATTTTAAGCACTTAAGTCTGGATCCAGCCCATGGTTTGGAGTTTTGTGTACAGACAATGGACCGTGTTCACAGTTAAGAGTGAGTGAGGTGCGGACATATCCTCACGTGCGTAGTTTCCTTCTTAAGGATCCTCTATAATTCAGTTTACAAACACTTTTACAATAAGAATTCAGGCCCGTATTCAGACTACCGGAAGTATAACATATATGTCCGGTGTTTAGCGATTTTTACTACTGTGCATGCGTAGCAATTTTTTTAATGTAATCTACGTATCTTTTCCTTACGTAGATTGCGTATATGCGGTCTGTAGATTACGTAAAAAAATTACTACGCATGCGCAATAGTAAAAATCGCTTAACACCAAACGTATATGTTATATCTACGGTAGTCTGAATACAGGCCTCAATTATTTGTTGATCTGAGGATAGCCAACTCTCAAATCAACAACAATAAGAACCCAACCGGAACACTGTCAGAAGTATTGAATCAATTGTTTAGGGTTTGCACAATGTAATCCCCTTCAGTTTATAGACATAAATATAGAGGTAGAAGTAGAAAGAAATGTAGTTATCTTCCTCCTTAGCGCCTCACAATAAGACAAGTTGGGTTGGAATAATAAAAGTACAATTTATTTTGCAGGTAATAACGTAAATGCTGCCTGAAAGACCACATTTACGCAATCTTCGTAAGAAAAAGCTACGTAGATTGCATTAAAAAATGACTACGCATGCGCTGTAGTAAAAATCGCTAAACACTCTGAATACGGGACTAAATCCTCATTGGTCATGTATAGCACATAGTGTAATGAATATAACTGTAAGGCAGAGATCTACCAAATGACGCGCGTTTTGCAAAGGCCTGTGCTTTCTCAAGGCGCTAAGGGGCTTACATTGTGTAAACCCGAAACCTTTTATTCAGAACTTCTGACAGTTTTCCGGTTGGGTTCTTATTGTTGTTGATTTGAGAGTTGGCAATCCTCAGATCAACAAATAATTAAATCTTTATATTAAAACAGTGGGGCAGATCCAGAACTACGTCCGTCTTCCATAGACGGACGTAGTTCAATAAACATCACATATACGCAATTTTAGACCGCATTTTTAGACCGCATATACGCAATCTACGTATTGAAACGATACGCAGATTACGTACAATAGCTACAACGCATGTGCAGTAGCTACTATTTATTGAACTACGTCCTTCTATGGAAGACGGACGTAGTTCTGGATCCGGTCCATTGCTATCATATTGGTGACAAGACGGTTATTAATTCTGATCAACGTTTTGTCTCTATTGAGCTACAGGAGCACATGACCTCATTTGGTTTTATGATATTGAAACGGTGTTAAGAATTTAGGAATACCAATTCTTATTGAGCTGGTACAAATTGGTCAGGCATACTGAAACATATATATGCACTGCATAAGGGACAGAGATCGATTTTGAGTTTAAGTTTTTTCTTCTTTATCTTTTTTATCAATTCACACTAATTCTTTAATATACAAATAAAAGTTTTATTTTATACTTGTTTCTACACACTATTGTGAGTGCCCAGAAGAATACACTACTGGTTTCTTCTTGTATTGAATAGTCTCTACCTATCAGGTTGGATTTGTGAATTTTGTCTTTCCCAAGTGTTGTCCCATTCTATAAACTCGTCAGAGATACATAAAAATCTATATTTGTTTAGATAAGGTCCTCTTCTCAATGCTAACAATGTTTAGTAGTGTATGTAATGCTTAAAGGGACAACTGTCTCCACCAAAAATGCCACAATGCTTCAACATATTACCCCTACTAGGCAGGTGACACTCGCCATCATAGGAGCCAGCTCTGATTGATTGCCCCCAATTGGCCTGATCCTCAGTTATTAAAGTTAAAGGACTTATGCACGCCTCTTGCGTGAGTTCCATACACTAGGAGAGCCGTATAGGGGGGCACTTGTCTTCTGCATACAGGCAGGTATAGGCAAACTAATGAGGTTCCGGGGCGGCAATCTACAGTTCCGCTCGTATCTGCATTCGGATGGACTCATATCCGTGTGGAGAAGTTAAGGTATGGTTCTGGACATGTATGTGTCCAGAACTCCATCTGAGAGAGGAGAGTGACAGGGGAGAGCGCTTCCCTCTTACATGCGGGCTCCAGGGCCCAGATTTACTAAGCTGTGTGTTTGGAAAAGTGGAGATGTTGCCCATAGCAACCAATCTCTCGCTTTCTTTTTACATAATAGAGAATGTCAGCTAAAATCTGATTGGTTGCTATGGGCAACATCTCCACTTTTTTAAACCTGCAGCTTAGTAAATCTGGCCCCAGATCTCTGGAAAATGATCTGGATCAGACCCAATGTTACCATTTTTCACTTATATAAAGTAATGAGAGCAGAGCATCAGCTCTCACATTCATGCAGGCTCATAGCAGAAATCCTCCTTGCCTCATTTACTTTTTAGAGAGAGAAGAATTTCCATTGAGTTTGTTAATATACTGTACTTGTCTTCATATTTTGTATATCATAATCATTCACAATAAGTAATACTTAATATGCACAGAATAACATATGAAAGACACATAGGCAGTGAGTTTACTTTTGCTGATACTGTGTCTATTTCTTGTACTGATACAGTGTATTGATGGCATGCATGGGAATGGAAAATGTGTATGTCTCCCGAAGTATAAAGGAATCGCTTGTCATATCTGCTCTGATCCCAATAAACATGGAGATGATTGTGATGAAGGTAAGGGAGTGATGTGTGGTATTTGGAACCATTTTCAAATGACTTTCATGCACCTGTTTATATAAAAATAAAAAATAGACGGCAGTATTTGGGCAATCCATAGTGTTACGAAGGATGGGATGGTACTTGATGTTACAAGCACGTCATCCTTAGGGCCAGATTCAAATAGCCGCGATGACGGGAAAAAGTGCGCGCTGCGCTTTTTCCCGTCATATACGGTATGAAAAATAGGCAAATTTTTATGCGCACCTCTATGGGGTGCGCATAAAATTCACCCCAAAAAATTTTGCGGAATTAGCTTCGCACTGCAAAATACGCTGCTGCAAAGCTAATTGAATCTGGCCCTTAGTGACTTAGTGGGACTTGAGATCATGATCTGCATTCAATCATGCCTTCAAGCTTATATGTGGGAGATTTGCTCTCCCAGGATTCCAGAAGCAAAGTGAAATTTAAGAGGCTCCCGGTCGATATGGGAAAGTTGGCAACTATGCTTTACAGGGTTCCTCTAGGTGAGTTAGCACTCAATTTAAAAACACATGATATATGATCCAATACAGAAGCTCACACTGTTTAGAGTTAGGACCAACATAGCCGAGAGACCGTAAAAGTGGCAGATGGCTTATTTAGTGTATTCACAGCGCTTCACTTTTTCCACATTTTGTTATGTTACAGCCTTATTCCAAAATGGAATCAATTCATTTTTTCCCTCAAAATTCTACACACAATACCCCATAATGACAATGGGCCGGATCCAGAACTACATCCGTCTTCTACAGACGGCCGTAATTCAATGAACAATAGCTACTGCGCATGCGTAGTAGCTATTGTACGTAATCTGCGTATCATTTCGATACGTAGATTGCGTATATGCGGTCTAATGTGTAAAGATTTTCGGAGATTTTTGCTAATTTATAAAAAATCAAAAACTACATGAGTATGTACATAAGTATTCGCAGCCTTTGACATGAAGCTCAAAATTGAGCTCAGGTGCATCCTGTTTCCACTGCTCATCCTTGAAATGTTCCTACAACTTAATTGGAGTCCACCTGTGGTAAATTCTGTTGATTGGACATGATTAGGAAAGACACACACCGGTCTATATAAGATCCCACATTTGACAGTGCATGTCAGAGCACAAACCAAGCATGACTCAAAGGAATTATCTGTAGACCTCCAAGACAGGATTGTCTAGAGGCACAAATCTGGGGAAGGGTACAGAAAATTATCTGCTGCTTTGAAGGATCCAGTGAGCACACCAACCTCACTTTAATGGAAGAAGTTCGGAACCACCAGGACTTTTCCTAGAGCTGGCTGGAAGTCTAAACTGAGCGATCGGGGAGAAGGATCTAAGTCAGGGAGGTGATCAAGAACCCGATTGTCACTCTTTCAGAGCTACAGCATTCCTCTGTGGAGGGAGAAGAACCTTTCAGTAGGACAACCATCTCTGCAGCAATCCACCAATCAGGCCTGTATGGTAGAGTGGCCAGATGGAAGCCACTCCTTAGTAAAAAGCACATGGCAGTGTGCCAAAATGCACCTGAAGGACTGTCTGACCATGAAAAACAAAATTCTCTGGTCTGATGAGACAAAGATTGAACTCTTTGGCGTGAATGCCAGGCGTTATGTTTGGAGGAACCCAGGCACCACTCATCACCAGGACAATGCCATCCCTACATTGAAGCATGGTGGTGGCAGCATCATGCTGCGGGGATGTTTTTCATCGGCAGGAACTGGGAGACTAGTAAGGATAGAGGGAAATATGAATACAGCAATGTACAGAGACATCCTAGATGAAAACCTGCTCCAAAGTGCTCTTGACCTCAGACTGGGGTGACGGTTCATCTTCCAGCAGGAAAACAACCCTAAGCACACAGTCAAGATATCAAAGGAGTTGCTTCAGGACAACTCTGTGAATGTCCTTGAGTGGCCCAGCCAGAGCCCAGACTTGAATCCGATTGAACATCTCTGGAGAGATCTGAAAATGGCTGTGCATCGATGCTTCCCATCCAACCTGATGGAGCTTGAGAGGTGCTGCAAAGAGGAATGGGTGAAACTGCTCAAAGATAGGTGTGCCAAGTTGTGGCATCATATTCAAAAAGAGTTGAGACTGTAATTGCTGCCAAAGGTGCATCAACAAAGTATTGAGCAAAGGCTGTGATTTTTTGGTTTTTTGATTTTTAATAAATTTGCAACAATCTCCCTAACATTTTTTCACGTTGTCATTGTGGGGTATTGTGTGTAGAATTTTGAGGGGGAAAAATGAATTTATTCCATTTTGGAATAAGGCTGTAACATAACAAAAATGGAAAAAGTGAAGCGCTATGAATACTTTCCGGATGCACTGTATATATGTGGTAAATAACATTTCAGCATTTTATGTTACAAATAGAATGGCATGTTAGTTAGTGGTTAATGGTAATGTACTGGGACATCGTTTTTCCTTTGTTTTTCATTTGTATGTTTCATTACAAATATCTTATCTTTATAAATAAAATATAATAATGCGTATACAAATTGCTCCATTGGACTTGATATATAATACAGTATGGACACAAAGGGGTAGATCCAGAACAACGTCTGCGAGTGAATTTACGCTAGCCGCTAGCGTAAATGAACACATTAGTACTTGCGTTGCATGCGCACGGCAGATGTTACACCATGTAAGGCATAGCGTAAGGGGCAGTCACGTATCAGTAGCATATCAACTTACGAAGGGACGTGCCAGCCATATATGCCACCAGTATTTACGGCGAGGTGGCGGGATGAGGTATTTAAATCATCCAGTATGGGCGTTCTTAGCTGTGTAGCTACGTGTGTGAAATACGTCCGATAGAGATTACGCAGCGTAAAGTTAAGGTAGGGTATGGAAAGCGTAAGGCACCTAAAATACGTAGAGAGGCGTGTGCCGAGGGGAGTGCATAGAAGGCACGCTAGCGTAGTAAAAGTGTAGCTCTGGATCTGGCCCAAAGTGTGCTGTGAATGTTTTAGCCATATTTATCAGTTTATGCTGATGTACATTGTGACAATTAGAGAACGTGTCCAGCTTTCTCAGTGTGCAGGCGTATTACTAATTTCATCTTTGTTACTTACACCAGTATTTTTGTTCTAATCTTGGGTCATATCCAGAATAAATAACATCAGGCCATTTCCGTGCGTCTGAAATGATGTTCTGCGCATCAGTCGGCTGCGTTCTCATACAGGATGCGAGCCTATTCACCGTGCGTAGGGTATACACATGATGGGTGGTCATTGGCATATAAATTGTACAGTAAGGATTTGGCTTAGCCCTTATGTATAATACAGTATTTCGTACGGAAGGGTTTCTCCGTGGAAAGGGACACTCATCCACCATTCGCTTGTAGGAGAGCAGGCAGAGTTGGATACCAAAAGCCGTATGTTAACCTCCTCAAGGAACACTAACATATTGATTTAAACCTTAACTCTGGATCTGGCCGCTTGTTGCTAATCGCACCATATTATTTTTATTAGTTTGTTTATCACAATATAATTTGTTTGTTTCCTTCTTTGTTTCTTTTGGGAATATTACTAGATTGTAGGTGTGTACATGGGATTTGTGATAATCGCAGTGGGAGTCGTGGGGTTTGCCAGGGTGGACGCTGCAAAGATGGTTACGTCGGGGAATTTTGTGACCAACGATCAGAGCCTTGTCTCTCATTAAACATGACACAATATTGTCATCTAAATGCTGTCTGTGTAATTACGGATAACATCACAAGGTAATGTCTGGATTTGTTTGTCAATTTAAAATAGATTGTTCAGATGCAAGAGCTATTAATCTGTAAACAGTGTAACTACAAACATGTTTTATTTTTTTATTACCTTTCGGACATAGAAAAATTTGACCAAAATCATCAACTTTAGGAGGTGGACTTAAGCTTCATCTATGCAAAAGAACTTAACCTGGATATTGATTGATGTAATATATCTTGCAACCTGACTGGTCCATTTTACTGTCTTAAAGATTGTAAACTCAGAAGGAGGGCACTGTGTCCATCCAGTCTGTCTGACAGGGGTGTATATACCCCCTGGTCATCCGTGGTCTGGAGGTAGAATCGCATAGCACTGTGACTGCAGGCTTGGCAGAAGGATCAGCATGAGATAAAATCAGCTAAATCCAGAACCTTTCTAGTCATGTGACCAGCTCTCCTCGTGGGAGGAGTCAGTGTTTCCATGTGATTAGCTCTCCTCCTCAGTGGGAGGGGTCGGCGTTTAAATGTGACCAGCTCTTCTCTTTAGGGGAAGAAATCAGTGTTTCAATGTGATTAGCTCTCATCCTCAGGGAAAGGAGTTAGTGTTTCCTGTATCTGCAGTGCTGCTGCTTCTGTGAGAAATTCCTGTCAGTGTGTATTATATTGTGCAGTGTGTGTCTCTGTATGTATTATAGGATGCAGTGTGGGTGTTTGTCTGTGTGTGTTATAGGGTGCAGAGTAGGTGTTTCTGTCTGCATTATATGGTGTAGTGTGTACTTATGTGTTTTATAGGGTGCAGTATGTGTGTATTATAGGATGCAGTGTGTATCGGTGTGCATTATAGTGTGCATTGTGTGTCTGTGTGTATTATAGGGTGCAATGTTTTGTATTTTAGGGTACAGTGTGTGTGAGTATTATATGGTTTACTGTGTGTGCATGTGCCTATGTGTATTATGGGGTGCACTGCGTGTCTGTGTGTGTATTATGGGGTGCAGTTTGTATATATGTATTATGAGGTGCAGTGTGTATAATGGAGTGTATGTTGTGTGTGTGAGATAAAGGTAGGGAGAATGTATTATGTTGTGTACTGTGTATGAGATACTATATTATGGGATGCACAGTGTGTGTGTGTGTGTGTGTGTTTGTGGTAGATAGGATGTATTATGGGAGCAGTCTATTCTCTTACATTGTCAGGAGCGCACAGATACACTCCTGCTGTCTAATAGTATCTAGTCTTGTTTTAGTGTATGTTTAAAATTGTAAAGCTCTAAGTAATACGTTGGTGCATTATAAAATCGTTTTAATAAACCAATCTTGTTATACCTGCAATGATTTGGTTCTGTTTGATGGCTTAATTTGGTGGTTCCCAGGAGGAACACAGGAAAGATAAAAATTGTGACTTGCCCAAATCAGCTCAAAGTCATAAATTTAGAACATATTTCTTTAATACAGTTGTTTGTTTAGGTTTATTTAATAAATGTTGATTGAACTTTATTATTAATATTATTATTATTATTTTTTTTAATTACTTAATATTTATGGACTGTCAGAAAATGTCTGTTTAGTGTCCATGTATCACATGCTGAAACATACCTGCCCCTATGTTATGTGTCCTTTGCCACTGAATCTCGCTTATAAGTTCCTCACACACCCACCTCCATGGTCCTATAAATAAACAATGATCATGCTAACCCCAATAATGCTGATTTTATCATCAAAATGAAGAACTGCTTAAGGTTGACATTATTTAGCGCTGCCTGGTTTGTGCACTGTAACATGTTCTTTCCCCTTTTTTATTTCTTTAATACAGTTGTTTGTTTAGGTTTATTTAATAAATGTTGATTGAACTTTATTATTAATATTATTATTATTATTTTTTTAATTACTTAATATTTATGGACTGTCAGAAAATGTCTGTTTAGTGTCCATGTATCACATGCTGAAACATACCTGCCCCTATGTTATGTGTCCTTTGCCACTGAATCTCGCTTATAAGTTCCTCACACACCCACCTCCATGGTCCTATAAATAAACAATGATCATGCTAACCCCAATAATGCTGATTTTATCATCAAAATGAAGAACTGCTTAAGGTTGACATTATTTAGCGCTGCCTGGTTTGTGCACTGTAACATGTTCTTTCCCCTTTTTCCATTGCCTGGTTAGAATATGAGCCTTTATGCACAACCAGCACAGTGACATAGTATCATTGTGTTATGTTTCAGCTGTATATGTCAGAATGGATACGAAGGAGATGGAACTTACTGTCAATCTGTAGATGAATGCAGGAAGCCGGACCGAGGGGGCTGTTCAGAGAATGTATGTACAGACTGCTACAATCTAATTTCATTTTCTTATCTAGTCATTTAAAAGGTCTATCCAATTCTAAAATCTTCATTATTCTGAAAACTAGTTTAGGTAAAATGGCAAAATAGTCACATTTTATTTGGTAGAGTGTGTTTACATCATGATAACAATGTAAACTTGCTTCCTTGCAAATAAATTAACAAAGATTTACTAAATGTTTTTTTTATTTTTTAATAGGCCATTTGCACCATTGTAAAAACAGGGGAAGTGTCATGCCAGTGTAATCCAGGCTGGAGCGGTGATGGGATAGAATGTTTACCAATTGACAACTGTGCCTTGGACCATAGAGGAGGCTGCAATGTTAATGCCGACTGCATCTTTATCCAACCTGGCAAGGTAAATGATGTTCTTAACTTGTCATCACTACTAATTATATTCAACAAAGAGAGTAAGTGTACAGCACCGGGTGATTATAATAAAACCTAAGATGACTTTAGCTTACTTTCAGTGCACCTTCACACTACACAACAGAAAAAGAAACTTGATCGTTCTGCATTATACACCGTCTTGTAGTTATTGCTGCAGCACATTGAATATTCATGTAGAATAGTAATAGACATGAGGGATTGGGATTCTGAGATTTACTACCAAACCTAGTTGTGGAGAACTGGGCTGAACTCATTTGTGGTTCTTGTTTTTATGGGAAGTACATCAATTATGTGTCTTCAATTAAATGTCTGTAATGGCCAGTTCTTGTATTCTGTCTCCACTAAACTGCTGCCTAAGCTGTCAATGCTTTCCTTGTCATACAGGCTGCATACATAGAATGATACTGTTCATGTCATGCAACAACGTATGTTTCACTTGTGGGTGTAGTCCCTCCCCATTGATTCCATTGATACCCTCTATTCTAAAATGTTCTCTGGTTATTGCTGATTTGACCACTCTCCATGTCAACATTGGGGACACTCATGGGGCAATGCCATTAAAACAAAGGTAGCCTTGAATCAAAGGCATTGGAACATCTTAAGCTTTGCACAGCTGTTGGCTAGTGTAATAGACTTTGTGCTGCTTAGCATCTTCACGTTGAAGTGTATATTCACCATGATGTGTAACACAGAGAATTACTGCTATTCTAAAATGTCCATTTCATCTATAGTATTTAACTGTTTGTTCTTAATCTCCCCATGTTACACATGTTGTATAGAATTTGAGGGTTTCACTTTTGGGGAGTCCAATGTTAGAGTATATTCCTCTGAAAAGGCTATCCTATTAGCTACTGCTTTATCTACAGAGTCCTGCTGTTTCTTATATGTCATTTATCTTGTGTCTGTGTCACTCTGGGCCTGATTCACACTTAAGAAGGAAATAAGTATGCAAGAATTCGCAAAACTATGCACCTAAGTGGCAAGTGTACTCCCATGACATGACACGCCGCCGTAAGGCTACCTTAATTCTCCAAACCGTATTCACGCCCAAGAGAAAAGTCCGTGCGTATTTTCTTTCTTTAAGAAGAAAAATATGTACGGGATGTTAGGGTAACCCAAGGACACTTTTAAGCGCCCTAGGTTTGTAAAATAAGGAGGAGGCATCATGGGAAGGAGTCAGGTTAGGTGCGGATATGCATGTATCCGCACCTAGCTTAAAGCTCCCTCCCATTGCGCCTCCTCCTTATTTTACTAATTCTTAAAGCTTTCACATCTGTGAATACGGTCCACTGTGTATATCTTTGTGCGGAGTTTACTAAAGTAAGAACAGAGTTGCCTAACTAACCCAGCCCATTCAGCCCTATTTAAAAGCCCCCCACCACAAACTTTTTTTTAATTTTCTTTTTATGGACTACTGACACGTCCCTTCTTACAGATGTCACTAAGTACGAAGATGATCTCCATGTGTAAAGGGTTTCCTTGCGTAACATCTGGCTGAATCTCTGGCCCGGATTCAGAGAGGCGTGTGTCTAAAATACGCAAATATACGCGCACACGTAGCGAGGCAACTCGCATGACACTTCCCTAGCATGGACGGGTTTTCAGTGACTTATGCTTCCATAGGGCTCCCTTAACTGTACGTGTGTACTTACGTGTGTATGTTACTCATACTAACCGCGCCCTCAAAAGATCATTTAAATCCCCCCCGCCCAACTTTACGTAAATTTGCACATACGGAGGACAACCACGCCCCTCCGTATGTATGTCCCTAAGTGCAATTAAGAAGTCCGTGCCTAAATCCTACGTAACTTGTTACGCATGCGCAGTTAATCCGCTCCTAAATATACGCACGTAAAACCATGCAAAATCGTATCTGTTAATATGGTCCTCTGTCACTAATATTATACAGCTAACATGCTACCAACTTTTCTAATATTAGGGAAAGCATTGAAAATTCTGCAGTGTTAATTATACTCAGATCAACCTATAAGGTAATTTATACTGCAGGTGCATAAAGCTAGGGGAGTTTGCACAAATACAAAACATGGCCTGGCACTCTAGCCATTACCCAGAGACTAACCATTATTTTAAATATAGAAGATTATGGTTAGTCACTGGGTAATGGCTAGAGTGCCAGGCTGTGTTTTGTGTATATATATATATATTTCTCTTTTCTTTCAGAATGATTGTGCCTGTAAGAAAGGATATGCTGGTGACGGATACATTTGTGATCCAGTTAACAGATGTTTGGAAAACAATGGCGGATGTCACGAAATGGTTGGTAACATCAACATCAAGCTGCTTATATGTCTTTGAGTTTAAAAAAAAGAATAAAAACATGATCATTCGTATAATGCTTCACTTCTTTAAGGCCATCTGTATACCATCCTCAGAAGGACAGAGGACATGTACATGCCTAGCAGATTTTGAGGGGGATGGATTCAATTGTTATGGAGAGCTATCAATGGTTAGTATAAAGTATTTATTTAAACTGCTAATATAAAACAAATGCTAGGGCTTATTTACTAACAACATTGTAGCACTAAATTGGTAATATTGGGTTTGAGGTATATTATGTTCAATGACAGCGGTAACTGCAATTTACTTTTCATAATCTCATGTGCATGTGTGGTAGGTAATTGTGACCTATTGTGCCCTAATCCATAAATATATTATAACCTGTTGATTCATAAAACAGTGCCAGTCCTCATAAATGAATAATTCTCTCTGGAAGAGAACATTTGTCTTCATAAATATTTAACTGTGACCAGCATTTAACCGATTTACAGAAAAGTAAAACTGTACCAGATTATAAAAAAAATATTAGCTTTGTTTTCTTGTCATATACAGTATATGTACATCATTCTTTCTCTGCAGTTCTGAGAAATAGTTTTTTGCTGCTTTTATGGGAAGCAATTAATTATTAAATATTTTCTTAATCATTCTATATTTACATTTTTCTTAAACATCTTTTCAGGAGCTGTTGAGGATCCCAGACATTTATACTTTCAATCAATGGATGAAGGTAATAATCTACTGCCACCTACAGAGTTGTGAATGAAGGCTGATTCTAGAGTCTTCAGTTTAGAATTGAATTCTAAACTAGTACCTCATTACCTTAAAGGAAACCACCCACTTCTGTGTGCATTGTCCACAACCATCTCAATCATCTGTTATCTGCGTACTCCTGTTTATACAGATTCCTTTCCTTATGCACACAGTTCATAATAGAGAACCCAGTCGTATGCATTTGTAACTCAATTTGTGTACCTTACATAGAGACCAACAATACTCCAGGTTACCGCTTCACTTTAAGAAAAAATACATCTCTGTGGCACCTAAGCCATATTTAGCTGCATAACAATATTGAACCGTATATGTATAGGGCACCTTATTGCTTCATTGACTGATTGTAAGGCAATGTACATCTTCTCGCATATGCAGCTGAACTGCAAGTCAACAAAGAACTTACCAAGTTGGCAAATGAATAAAATAAAAATACAATGCATATTAAAAAAAACAGCAACAACATAGATTTATTAGAATGAACCAAAATTATTTTAACGTGACAGTAAAGCATTTTAAAAGGTTTTATTATGACTATTTCTATAAAAGATACTTAGGTTAGGGTACTATCACTATTGGTAACCCCCATATTGAGTATTGTTTTTATGTATTTTCCCCTAAATCATAGTTGCCCATTTTCCTTGAATATCAGTAAGACTCCCAGAAGGGTGGGTGATCTCCCTGACTCCCTGAAGTGTTTCGTAATCCTCCTGATGCTGACAAAATTTAGAAATTGTATAGTATGTCCCTGCATTGAAGCCCATGGAGAAAGCCATGTTCATGAAGGTTAAGATTTGACAGGCAGTTATCTACATTTTGGTATCGTTAGTTAGCTGCAGTGTCATTAACTTTTCTGTAAACTTTTCTATAAAGATTAAGGGCCGTATTCACAGATCCGTTTTCACGTGAAGTTACGTGCGTATTTTTAGGCACGTTTTAACTGCGCATGCGTAGTAACTTTATTTATGTAAGATACTTGAATATACGCACGTAAGTTCTTTAGGCACGGACATGTGAATCGCACTTGGGGACATACATACGGAGGGGCGGGGTTGAAATACATACCAGAAAAGTTACGTGAATGAGGTTGGGGGAGGCTTTTAAATTAGTCTTTGAGGGCGCGGTTACAAAAAAATCGCACGTACGGCATACATATACGCACGTAAGTACTCACGTGTTGGTGGGTGTTGCCTTGCTACATGCGTGCGTATAATTGCGTACTTTAAAAAAAACAGACCTCTGAATACGGTCCTAAGTTGTCATCGAATCTCCTTTTACAATAAATACTGAAATGATTTATTCACCAACAATTTAGCAATTCAAAAATACTGATGCTGCCATTTTTAATGCAAAATGGTTGTCCTGATTATATTAGATACACCTATGGGTGGAGCCAATCACAGGACACACCCCTTTGGTAAAACAGTGTACAGGCCTTTGGTGCAGCTCCTTGATGGTTCTATCAAATCTCTATGCCTTAATTAGGGCCTACCCAAAATTCCAGAGAGCTCCCCCCAAATAAAGCAGTCTACTGTATTTTCTTAGAGATTATATGTGCGTACCATTCTTTGTTTTGAAATATGAGCGCCTTATAGTGTTGCTTGATTACGTTATATATGTAATGTTTCTTATTTCCTAATAACACAGAATGCAAAAGTTCAAATTCCAAACAATGTTACTGCTCTAGTCCCTTCGGATGCAGCAATTAAATATTTATCTAAAGAAGAGAAACAATTTTGGTTGACTCCTTACATGTTGCCTTTTTTAATCAGGTAAAGTACTACATGAAATTAAATTACACATTATGGTTTTGTTATGAATTTTCTGTATTTCAATCTATTTTTATATATTTGAAATGTTAAAAAGAAATATTTGTGATTAAATTTGAAGTAATCTTTTATATACAGTTGTACTCATCCTTCTCCTCCTCACGGATTTTAAAATATTTCTTTTATACTAACTTGTTCCTTTTGTCTTAACATGATTTTGTATAGTTTTTATAATACATTTTTGGAAGTTAATTGGTGACATTTAATTTGTGTCTTTGTATCCATTGTAATGTTAATGTTTATTTGCCGGATCCAGACTTAGTAGCTGAGCTTGCATGCATGGAAAGGCCACTCCCCCACTCATGTATATACAAGAACATACAAACTCCACACAGATAAGGCCTAGTCCAGAAATTGAACTCATGACCTCAGCGCTATGAGACTGTTAGGAGCTGCCGAGAGCCGTCAGCCGGAACCTCCACTAACCTGCATAGCTTGTACTGCCAGGAGCCGCCGGCTTACCCGTCCCGCCGTACATGCTGCAGACAGCATGTAAAGAAAGGACACATGGAGCGCCGCCGCAGCTCCAATCAGGCACGCGCTCCACGCTCTCGCTTCTTGGTCTCTTGTCGCTGTTCAGTGTTCTCCGTAGTTTGTCACTGGCCGGACCCTTCCAGCCCAGTCTTTCTCCCGCTGCTTACTCTGCCTTTTCTGCCTCCTTCCAGTTTCTTTACTTACCTTACTGGTAACATTGGGCCTGATCCAGAGCTACGAAATTTCGCATGACGGGTGAATGCGTACGTTCGACCGTGCGTATAAACATACACGCCCCTAACACTCCCATTGTAAAGTACCTGCTTACGGCGGCTATACCCTACACCAGGTACTACCGTCGGTCGTATGAATTTTCGCACATAATACGCTGAGCGTACGGGCTTAGCACGCCCATACTGTACAATTTAAATGGCTATCCCCGCCTCCGTGTAGTAAAACGAGCGCCCAGGCGACCGTCGTACTGAACGCACGCCACTCAAGCAAATATTTCGCACACAATACGACCGCTATACGCTCATGTCGTCCAGCCGACCGGAAGCTGTCATACTGGGCATGCGCAGTGCGAATTTTTGTACGAAAATACGCAAAAAACGGTCGTACGCTCGCTTGAAATCGGCCAATTTCGTAGCTCTGGATCAGGCCCATTGACCCCACTAACGAGGAAATCAACACTCTTATTGCGCAAGTATCCAGCCTGGGGCAGGTTGTCCAGAACCTCGCGGCTCAAGGTTATTGCCTCACTTCGCACCCCTCCAGACACCGCCTCAGCCTCTGCTCCATCTCAGGCTCTTGTGGATGTCAAGGCGAATCTTCCTGATAGGTTCTCTGGTGATAGGTCCCAGTTCATCTTGTTCAAAGAAGCTCGTAAGCTCTACTTTCAGCTCAGACCACACACCTCTTGTACCGAATTGCAGTGTGTCGGTCTGATTATTACCCTGCTCCAAGGGGATCCCCAGGCTTGGGCCTTCAGTCTCCCTCCGGAGAGAGTCCTGCTCGACAGACCGTGGACGCCTTCTTTGATGCCCTGGGATTACTTTATGATGACCCCGATCGTCTGGCCACAGCAGAATCCAAAGTCCTTATGTCAGGGAAGGAAGACAGCGGAGGAATATTGTGCAGAATTTCCAGCGATGTCAATTGGGCCTGTGCCTTTACTGCGGAGGTAAGGCTCACCATGACAACTGCCCTAACAAACCCGCACCGGCGGGGAAACACCTAGCCCAGTCGGAGGAAAAAGGGCTCCGTCTGGGTATCCACCTGATAACTACCAAAAACTCCCTTCTCGTTCCAGCCCGTTTATTCCTCGGGAACCGCCGGTAACTTTATTGACGTAACCCTGGCCTGGC
>WWET01000712.1:394105-404900 GCA_011038615.1 Limnodynastes dumerilii
GAGCAGATATCTGGCATTAAGGGGCAGATATGGAGGCTGGCATTATGGGCAGACATTAAGGAGCAGATATGTTGGCAGGCATTAAGGGGCAACTGAGGTAAGTCCAATGTTTCAGCAGGGAAGGGGCAGAGACTGGCAGGACACACATAGAGGGGGCAGACTGACTGGCAGGACACACAGAGGGGCACACTGGATACTGGGTGCTGGATACACATGATGATACAATTAATGACATTTTATTGGTATCTATTTTTATTTAGAAATTTACCAGTAGCTGCTGCATTTCCCACCCTAGGCTTATACTCGAGTCAATAACTTTTCCCAGGTTTTTGTGTCAAAATTAGGTGCCTCGGCTTATATTCGGGTCGGCTTATACTCGAGTATATACGGTAATTCGACCTTAGTAAATCTTGCCCCAAGTGTACTTCAGTTTATAGTAATTGATATAAATCTTAACCATTGAAAAATTTTGTTTCCTCAGGTTTTATTCCCACCCAAGGGGAACATACCTCCTGCACAATCAGGCCTTTACCAAAGATTAGCCCAAGTTCCTGAATATAACCTGTTTAAAGAAGCAATCCAGGTAGGTCTTTGTCTTTCTGAACAAGTAGGAGAATACAGCAGTGTAACCATAGACCGGATTCTCACTTAAGTGTGTGATCTGTAGGTTCGGATACGCATGTATCCGCACCTACTTCTGTGCCTGACTTGCCCCCATTTTTAGATGCCTATGGCTCTTACCAGTACCGTAGGGGAACCTTAACTAAGAGTATGTATTTTCCGTCTTAAGGAGGGAAACTAAGCACAGAGAATCCCGAGTCCTCCCTCCTATCCTAATCTACATCTCTCCCCCCTCCCACTTTACCTAAATTCCCATACGTAGATTGCGATGACTATGCATGTGCAGTGTGCAGAATCTAAGAAATATGCACATAGGAAGCCTCTGCTTCTTAGGTGTGGATCAGGGCCCATGATACTGGAGATAATGGGCTTACATGTATAATTTAGTAAACATATTTTAACAATTCACAATGGGCCAAATGCTTAGGTTTGATTCTTACGTTAACGGATCTCTGAGTAATGGATGCGCTGAGATCCGATTTTACAGGTTTGCAGTATCCCCTCATCCATGCAATTGTACCTCTAACAACTCCTGACTCATCAATGACGCCTGCAGATGAACAGTGGAGGCAGTATGGAAGGCTAGATTGGTATGCTGTGATTTCTGTGCATTGTAGTAAGACGTCCCACCCGCTTGTGATCGCAACCCGGCCCCTCTGTTGGAAGGTGTCTCAAGTGTCATTTCACTTTAGTCAGGATGAGGCAGAATGCATTCTGATTTGGTTGCAAAGATGCATTTGTATATCTAGGTGTTAGATCTAAGGTTCTAAGTGGAGACTCCACCTCCTTGTAATAAGGTTGATGAAGGTTGGTCTTAATGTGGATCCAGCATGAGATTTCCAATGCCAATGCGCTTGGAGCTCCAAGTGCATCATATTTGTAAGTATGGATCTGGTCCTCTACCTGTAAATATTAAATGATCATCAAGAACTTAGAGGAATAGTTGGAACGTCTGCCCCGTTCATTGCTTATGTGCATACATCAGCAGCTGCTATGCATTGTATGGAAGGACAAATCAGTATTTCCTGTGCATTGTATTTACATGCTGTGCACCTATGTCCCTGTAATGCATGATCATGACCCCTTCTTGTTACCAGGTGTTCCCAGTACCCCAAACTTAACAAATTTGGAGGAATGTAAATGATTATAAATAAAATGTATATGTTTTAACTACACTTACTCTTCAGAAATTTCTTTCTTATTCTATTTGCAGAAATATGATTTAATTCCAGAAATTGAATCCTCTGACAAGAAATACACAATTTTTGTACCTGTCAATTCTGCTATGGAAAAGTTTTACAATCAAACGGGATCTAAAATGGTAATTATTGTCATTGTCCCATCAATTCTCCTCCTTACCTAAATGTGTGAGAAATGGAAACATATGAAAGATTTATTTAATGTACAAAACAAACACACATAAGCACACACAAATGCATCTGGGGAATGCCCCCAGGGCTCTTACCCCTGTTCATTGGCGGTCTGCCACAGTTCCTGCTCTGCAAGAGTGGTATAAGAGACTCGAATTCTATCGGTTAATAGATAAATTCATTCTCT
Organism: Limnodynastes dumerilii; assembly: GCA_011038615.1. Taxonomy (NCBI): domain Eukaryota; kingdom Metazoa; phylum Chordata; class Amphibia; order Anura; family Limnodynastidae; genus Limnodynastes; species Limnodynastes dumerilii. Next base: position 396,284 of record WWET01000712.1, read on the forward strand.
CAGCTACAGACCAATATCAGGAGTACCTAGCCACATGGGCCTCTTGGATATTCTACATTGCATTCTCCCAGTACACCCGATCTCTCTCCAATCTCAGATACATAAGTTCTAACTAAACATGGCTCCCCTCTACTCCTGCTACCCCCTTTTTCCCCTTTCACTTCTTTTCCCTTTTCTGTCCTATTTCCTCTTATGCTAAGCACTGTAATTGGTTATCTCAGCACTTACATCTGATTATTGTAGAGTAAAATACAATCTCTATTGTTTTTATACTAGATTGTTGCACTACAACAATCTTCTCTGCTATCTAGTTTAACCATATTTAATGCGCTGCATTCATACGACCAATGTTATTGTTTATACCTTCTCTCTCAATAAACAAAGAATGAATACTAAACATGTAGCTTGGAGCAGAGAGGGCACAGGGAAGGATATAATTGCTGCTTGCAAATATATTAAGGGGTCTAATAAGAAACAGGATGGTGGACTCTTTCAAAGGAAAAGGTGTATTAAAACCTAAGGACACAAGTATAAATTGGAGAGTAGTATGCTTGGGATAAATATAAGGATATCCTTAAACTAATTTGAGGGTAAAATAGAATCTAAGGTCAGTATAACTGGACGGAATGGTTGGCCATGTGGCTCTTATCTGCCGTCACCTTCTATTTTTATATGACTCTGGGCTAGATTTACTTAACTGTGGAAAATGAAAAGTGAAGGTGTTGCCCATAGAAACCATTCCAATTCTAGCTGACATTCTCTAGTATGTAATAGGAAAATGAGAGCTAGAATCTGATTGGTTGCTATAGGCAACATCTTTTCCTTTCCCACAGCTTTCCCACAGTAAATCTAGCCCTTGGTATCATAGACTTCATATACCTAGTAATAACGGACTGGATCCAGAGGGGCGTTTTCCATTCGCTAGGGTTGGAAAATGCTCCCTTTTGCTGAGGGTGCGTGCTTGAACTATCCTGGTATGTATTCTGACAGCAGGGCAGGACATAGAAGGTTGCGAATGCTAATGGGAGTTCACTGCCCTCTTCCATGCGAACTTCCAGACCTCCGTTTATACGGAACATATGCGGAGGTCTGGATCCAGTCCATATTGTCTAATGATAACCCCTAAAGTTAATGATAATGGACCAGATCCAGACACTCGCATGCCTATGCATGGAAGGGGTGTGGTACCCCTTAATTATATTAATATATTTATTTATTTATATATATTTATTATATTAATTAATTATATTAATTAATATTTATTTTGTTATATATAACAACATTAAAAATATAAACAGAATTAGAAATAGAAAAATAGGGAAATGTAGAAATAGATAACATCGAAATTAAAAAGAATATCTATAGAGAGAATTCGAAAATAGAGATATCGAAATACAAACATATTCTAAATTGGGACTTTTATGAAAATGAAACTATAGAAATTGCGAATATTCGCAATATAGAATATTCGAAAAAGCAAAATTCGAAATAGAAATATTTTCGAAGAATGCATGTTTCGTAAAGAATAACATTCGAAATAGGGATTGGTAGAAATAGAGAAAAATTCGAAATAGCGAACATTCGGAATAGTGAAAATTCGCAATTTAGTGTTCGAAATATAGATTTTCGAAATAGCGATTTTTTAAGCGGGGACTGCATACCCATGGAAGAGGGGAGTGAACTCCCCTGTCACTCCCCTCTCTTTCGTGTGAACCTGAGGGCCGATACGCTCCCATAACACTGATCCCTATGTCTTAAACACTGCCCATGCTGTATAAATAATACTGTATAATTTACGTAATCTTTATAAAAACCTTTTTAATAAATAAATGAATAAGTGCATACTTTTGGTGAGCAGAGGGGAAGACCTGCCCCATCGTACGGATCTCCTGGATCACGCATAACATCTGGAGTGTGCATGCGCCCTTCTCTCCAAACACCCCAGTTACACACTTTGCGTGCGTAAAAATGGCGTCGGATGGAGATTCGGCCCAATAATTGTAACAATAATTATAGTGACAATGGTCCGGATTCACAGTTACGTGGTTTTCGTCTTATGTACGTTGTTTTAAGAATTGAGCTACTACACATGCGTAGTAGCTTATTTACGCTATCTATGCACCATTTCTGTACGTAGATTACGTAAGCGCGGTCTTACATACAGAAATGGTACGTAGAAAGGGTAAATAAGCTACTACACATGCGTAGTAGCTCAATTCTTAAAACAACGTGCGTAAGATGAAAACTGCGTAACTGTGAATCCGGACCAATATATGTATTTATTAAGCTACTTCTATATAGATATATATGGTTGTATTTATATGTCCGTGACGAGTAACATGCTATTGTTTTCTCTTATAACATCATCACATTACCCACCTCTAGACACAACTCTTTTTAAATGGAATTTCATTTATTTGTTTTTAAGTTGTATTTATTTTTTTTTATAAAAATGAAGGAATATTTCAGATATTCTTCCTTTGTTCTTACACTGTTTGATCAATTTTAGGGATCTGTCTCTGGAATGTGAATCATTTTCTCTCCGGATTTGTTTTTCAGAATGACAGTATAATACAATACCATATTTTACTTGGAGATAAATTGTTGCCGTCAGATCTGACACATGGGATGCATAAATCTAGCATGCTGGGAACCACTTACTGGCTGATGTTTTACAAAAGGTACAACCAGGTACAGTACCATATATTACCAGGCATTCATTTAATGTTTGTGACGTTGTAGAATGTTACAAGCCTCCACCTGTTATAAAAATGTAATCAAGTTTATCACAAAAGTTGCATACTGATGAGTAAATAAATACAGATGCAGCAATATGGTCATTTGTAATCTATGTCTCTTCATCATTTTAATGTGTCTATGGGTCAGTGCATTTTTGTAAGACTAAAGGGAAGGCTCCTTGTTGTTGTGTGTGCTTGTTATTCTAGGAAACGTAGAATAAAAATAGACCATCAAATATATTTTCTGCTACTGGTTTTGTTGGAAGTGTATTAACAGTGGATATGATATATTTTAAACCTTTTACTTGCTTTACTCCAAATAAATAGTATAATAGTTTTAAGAATGTGTATAGTCAGAAGATAAAAGACTGGAACCAGAAAAAATAACACCTGAGCAAAGTTGAATTTCAGATTTTTTGGGTTTGTGGAAGGGAAGGGGGGAGATTAATTGTATTTTTTGCATTTAGGAAAAATATTTTGCCGTTGCTTATTGCACACATATAAGGCTGGATCCAGACTTAAGTAAGCGCTTGAAATTAGTTACTCCTGGGCTAAACCATGTTGATTGCAGGGGGAGTCAAGTTAATTGTATTCTTTGCATGCAGGGATATATATTTGAATTGCTTACTGCACACAGATACTGACCAGCTTTACTATCACACAGTTATTTAGACTTGGGATAGGAAACATCACCTCTCAACTCTAATACTGTTTTTAACAGATGAAATATGACTCCCCCTGCAATCAACATGGTTTAGCCCAGGAGTAACTAATTTCAAGCACTTACTTTAGTCTGTATCCAGCCCATACTGACCAGCTTCACTTTTATTGTAAAGCAGCTTTTACCTTTATTTAGACTTGGCTACGAAACAATACCTCTCAACTCTAATACTCTTTACAAACAGATGAGATTTGCTCTCCCTGCGATTCAACATGTCCAGGAGTAAATAGCTTCCTGGTTTCCACTTTTTTTTTTGTAAACTCTTTAACTAGTTAAAAAATATTAACTAATATAAAAAATATTCTCTTTACCAAAGTATATTTGGATATCTGTCAAGCTCACAAAATATTCCTATGCTTTTAACGATACATTCAGATTGTACACAATGTTTACAAGATGCCATGGTTATGGGTGTATGAGATGGTTATTAGTGTGATAAAAATACATGATTTGTTTTTTTTTTACTGACAGACATTTGTTCATGATGTGCAACTGGATGGCAGCTTTTATGAAACAAATAATGGAATGCTGTTGGGAATATCAGACGTCCTAACAATCCTGAAAAATCATTGTGATACCGCTAGGAAAACTGTGGTAAAGGTAAAGAAAAAAGAGTTTGAGGCCCTAAGCATAGTGTTAGTGTCCATGATTGAACTTTTGTGTCAATCCTTGTCTCTTACATGCAAGTCAGTATGATAAATCGGGGGTATATTATTTCTGGGTATAGTTTCTCCAGACAGTAAGGATTATGCATCATGGGGTAGATCCAAAAGTACGTACGCGAGCGATTTTACGCTAGCCGCTAAAGTAAACCCATTAGTATTTACTGCACATGCGCACGCCAGATGTTACGCCACGTAACACTGAACGTACATGCCAGCCTGTTATCAGCAGCTTATGCCAGGCATACGACACCCGTAATTATGGGGCGATGGGGGAGGCAATTAAATCCAACAGTCTGGGGGCGTGCTTAGGCAGTTACGTATGTGCTGCCTGTATGTACGTCAGTAATTACGCTGTGTAAAGTTAAGGTAGGGTTTGGCAAGCGTAAAACGGCAAAAGTACGTACGGCCAAGGGGGGTGCCTAGGGGAGCGCATCATCTAAAGACGTAATGGAAACATATCTCTTGATCTGGCCCCATGTCTATATATACAGCTTGTTCCAGTGTATTGCCCCTTATCCTCAGGACTGACTTTTATTCAAATTTTCCCAAAATACTGGAGACAAAATTTGAGATGATCAGCTTTTGTGTCTAGACGCAAATTTTCATGGACAATAAAATGGATAAAAATTCTTGTATTTTTTTGCAACATTGTAATTTTATAGGGCCGGGTTCATACAAAATAAATTCAGTTATGTACGGGAGTCTGCTGGATAATGCTACTGCGCATGCTGTGCTGTGTGCGGATCTGAGACCCCGCATGCATGGGGGGGTCGGGTATTAGCATGTAAATTGTGCATTAAGGACCAGATTTACTAAGCTGCGGATTTGGAAAAGTGGAAATGTTGCCTATAGCAACCAATCAGTTTCAAGATCTCATTTGACTATTACATACTAGAGAATGTCAGCCAGAATCTGATTGGTTGCTATGGGCAACATCTCCACTTTTCCAAGCCCGCAGTTTAGTAAACCTGGCCCTAAGGATTCGGAATACTTAAGGTAGGGTCCAGGTGGCAGATCCTCAATCCGCATATAGCAGAGGCTGCCGTACTGGATCTATGTGTAAGTGTGAATCCAGTCCATAGTGTGTGGCACCAATATTGTAACTTTTCTCTAGTGTAAAATCGGGAGGATTTAGTTTTATATCTTACTAGAAATGTTAAACAGAAATTTTCTTAAAGACAAAACGATATACACTGTACATATATCTCCTGTATACAACACCAGTCACATGTTTATAAAAATATAAAAAGACAAAACCATATACACTGTACATATATCTCCTGTATACAACACCAGTCACATGTTTATATGCATTGATTGTGAGCATAACGTCATGATTTGCCTTTCCTGACCATCATTTTCTGCTCATGCCTTTATTCTGTGATGTTTTTTAACGCTGTCATTGTTTCTGCAGACACAATGCAACTTTTGTCATAGAGGGATTAGGTGTCCATTGGGCTCGATTGTGGAGGTGAGGCTAATGATACTATATATTGTACACAGTGGGTGTTACTACACAAAAATAATGCAAATCATCCAAACTTTTATACTATATAAATGTCATTCTGCAAAAAAGCACTGCTATCTTTAATATTACATTTCCCCGCTGTTGGGGGCCAGTGCCCTGTGTGATAACATACAGAAAAAGAGGTCTTCAGTCTTGATATGTGATTTGATGATGCCTAGGGAATTAGATATTGCAATGTTGGAATATAGAGGAAGGATTGTCGATAATATAGATGAATTGGTAATTATACTATAATAATACTATTAATTATACTATAATAATACTATTATAATTATAATAAAATGGGTCCGCCCCCCCCCCCCCCCCCCCCCCCCTCCCCCCCTCTCCCTCCTCTTCCNTCTCTGAATTTGCAGAGGTCTGTCTGTTCCGAGAGAGAGAGGGGAGTTCACACCCCCTGTCACTCCCCTCTCATGTGTGCTTTATGGAAGCGGGCAGAGGAGAAGCACAGCCCATTTGTGAGCAAATGGGTCATACGGAACATAGTTACCCTAGCGTAACATCTGGAGGGCACATGCATCCTCCAGTCAATACAGGCCACTTATGCACCTTGCGTGTGTAAGTGACCTGTCTGGCACAGATCCGGATCCGGCCTATGGTCATTGGATAGTAATGCTATAGAATGTCGCTGATTCAATGGGTTTAAAGAAACACAGTCATTTGGGTAACTGTTATGGATTTCCTTTACAGAAACTAGTTGGCAATAATTCAGAAGAAGAGAGCTGTACATTTAGAAGGAACAACAAATATACTGGCTGCAAATTTATCTGTGTCCTCACATTATACGTAAGTCCATTGTTGTCTGAATATTTATTGGAAAAACATACCGGTACCTTGTAACTGTCCCAATTATGACCCAATCATGGTTGGACATACAGTACCGCTTTACAGTTTACAAAATGGTCTTATATACTTTCTAGTGTGGTTGTTTCTGGGATGGTATTCCACGGTTTTTGTAAGGGGTTTATTTTGTGAAATTAAATATCAGGAGGTGTGAATAGATTCCATGCACAGACTGTGCAGAATGGGCCTGATCCTGAACTACACCGATGCGCTGTGCTTACTAAAGCACAGCGTATCGGCGTTCACTTACCCCGACACTCCCCCTGTGTGGGCGTATGGCCCCTTCCTTACGCCAGCTGAAGGCTACCCTAACATCTGCCCGGCGCATGCGCAGATCTGCTATTAAGCCAATCTTACGCCCTCCGTCCTACCGACCGCGGGCGTAGTTCTGGATCTGGCCCAATGTGTTTTACAGATGTCTGGTTAAGCAATATGATTTGATTTGATGAATGTTTTTTTAATCATTTGTATCATATGCATAATTACCATATGGCCTATGTATGAAGCTTACCGAGCTTCTTTAAAATGGTTTCAAAAGAATTATTCCATATTTGCGCATTTACTATATAGAGCATATAATTCCCATTGCTATAAAATCTTTATTTTTCTGTTCTAGGCTAAAAAGTGCTGTGGTGGATTTTATGGACACCAATGTTTATTTTGCCCAGGCGGCATAGGTAACGTGTGTTTCAATAATGGAAAGTGCCAGGATGGACTTACAGGGAGCGGAAAATGTATTTGCAAAGAAGGTTTTCATGGGACTGCATGTGAATCCTGTGAAGCTGGGAGATATGGAGCAAACTGCACATCAGGTCAGTGTTAATGTTAGGGCGATAGGTGCATCATTACTATCATTGACCAAAATACTTGTACACTCATTGATCATTTCCTGTCTTGACTATTGTAACCTCCTCTTTTCCAGACTACATACAAAAGAAAAGATGGCTCCTATTAATTCTGTATCATACAGACAAGTGGAGGCAAGGAATGTTAATAGCGCACACCTATTATAGACAAAGCCAGTTACAAAATCATGCTTTTTCTAAAACAACAGTTTTTAATTACACATATTTTTAAAAAGAGCATCCCTAGGCATGTATTCATGATTGGAAAAGTGTGCAATGCAAAGACAGGGGGAGAATCTAGGTACTGAAAATTTAACCCTAATGGAATTCTAGTAACCTTCCGGCTACATTTTACCCTTCCGGGCAGTAGCTGTCCCTTATACAATGGTGATAACCTCCATATTGCGTTTCCCCTCACAGACTAAATGAAATTGTGACCTATACTGCTTTTCTCTAATGATGACAATAAGTGCAGTCCATGGGAGCCGATTTATATGTTTATATTCATGTACATTTCTTTTACTTATCTACGCCTTCCTGTCTCTCCTCTCTTAGATTTCTCGGTCTCATATAACGCTTGTGTGTCACCTTTGACCCTTCCAATGCCGATACTTACCTGTTTCCTATCCCAGTATTTGTTTCTTGCTTTTAAAGTGACAATGGGCCTGATCCAGACCTACGCTCGTGTGCGTTTTTATGGCGGTCATAAGCGTAAAAACGGCCATTTGTACTTACTGCGCAGGCCAGATGTTACGCTCATGTTACGGTCTGAGAATCTGAGTGTATGGGCATTGATCGTAACAGCTTTGTATTTACGCTCGAGGGGGCGTGCCTGCCATACAAAATCCGTAATTACGATCCGAGGGCGGAGTGAGGCATTTAAATCGTACAGTATGGGCGTGCTAAGAGTCGTAACTACGTAATGAGCTTACAGACGCCCGCGATTACGATCAGAAAAGTTAGGGTAGGGTTTACTGGGTGTAAGAAAGCAAAACTAAGTAGGACCAAGGGGGGTGCATCATAGGTGCGCGGGCGTAAATACGCTACGCACATGCGCGTTTCATGAGGGTAGGTCTGGACAGGGCCGGGGCTAGGGTGTTCGGCGCCTCTCTGCAAACTTTAAATTTGCGCCTACCTGTTAAACAATTTGTCATTACAGTTACTAGAGTATAGTATATATGTAAACATCATAAAACACAATCTTGTAAACACAATAAAAGAAAGCAAATCATAGCCACTACTATACAATACAGGCAGCATTCTAGTCTCCACTATACAAA
>WWET01000712.1:408692-420864 GCA_011038615.1 Limnodynastes dumerilii
TCCCTTCTCTGCTCCAAGCTATACATGTTTAGTTCCTCTAGCCTTTCTTGGTATGTTTTGTGACACAGGCCATGGACCATTTTTGTTGCTCTTCTTTGCACAGTCTCTAATGTATTTATGTCTTTCTGGAGATATGGCCTCCAGAACTGAACACAGTATTCTAGGTGAGGGCGTACCAATGACTTATAAAGGGGCATCACTACATCTCTCTTTCTGCTACTAATTCCTCTCCCTATGCAACCAAATAATAATAATGACTCCTACGGCCGTCTATGGAAGACGGACGTAGTTCTGGATCCGGCCCATTGTCTTCACTTGTCTGTGTGATAGAGCATTAGTAGCTCCCACTTTTTCTTTTGCATGTACCCTTACCAATTTCAAGGGCTGACGGGCTGCATCCTTGCCTGACATTATCTATATTATTGTTTAGTGCGTCTCAAACTTGTGTTAATCTTTTCCATACTAACCCTTTCCTGTCTTGCTCCTTTGCCTCTGTCCTCAATGCTGCTGTTAGACTCATGTTGCTTTCTCGGCGATCAACCACTACATCCCCTCTATGTGAAACACTACACTGGCTTCCCCTACACCATAGACTCCTCTCATAGCTCCTCACTTACAAAGTTCTCTCCAGCTTCAATGCACCCTACATCTCTAACCACATCTCCACTTACACTCCCTCTCACCCTCTTCTACCTGTCCTCCCAACTCGCCCACATCCCATGCCTTCTCGTGTGCCGTTTCCTAACAGTTAATTTAGAATGGTTTTGGAAATGGATTGCTTTTGCCTCAAGGAGGAGAAGCAATCGATGTTCCCGGGACCCAAAACCTACACTGCGAATGGTAAATATTTTGTATCCTTACCCTAACCCTTCCCATTCCATTACCATAACCCTAACCCTCTCCTCCCTGCAGCCTAACCCTAAGACTCACCTTCCCATAGCCTAACCCTAAGACTCCCTTTTCCATAGCCTAACCATGAGACTCCCCTCCCCTTCCCTTATTCTAACCCTAACTTCCCCTTTCATTACCCTAACCTTAATCCTCCTTTCCCAGAGCCTAACGGTGCAGCAGGTGTCCGAGGTCTCCCGCGGTGTTTACGTGATCAGAATACTTACCCATTCGAGCAAAAAAAAATTTGAAACATAGCTGCCTTTTTGAAATAGAGACAGACAAAAATGAGCTTTCAGCTGTCTGTATTTCTAATAGGACATTTTTTTTGCCGGCAACTCTGTCCCCACAAGGGGTAGCACTGCAGTCCCACATCTCTCTCCTGTGTGTTCACAGTAAACTCTTGAGGACTCTTCTTCTTTTAGCATTTCCTTATGTTAATGGCAGTATATCACAACTGGTTTCAGAGCTCTCAATTAGCTTACACATCGCAGCTTTTAATGTAGCCAGTAATGATTTCATTAAATACATAATGATAATAGTGACCATACTAAAGGGGGGGATAAGCAAAACAGAACCATTAAGACAGGTAAATAATTTATTTCTGTAAAATTTTTATTATCGCAATCATTCATTTAGCAGATTTACTATAAATATTGACTTTTTGGTTTGTTTTTTTGAACATTTCTTTCGTTTCTTTTTTTTTTTTTTTTTTTAAACAGAATGTAGATGTGTTCACGGAAAGTGTAATGATGGACTCAATGGAGATGGATCTTGCCAGTGTGAGAAAGGCTGGTCTGGTTATTACTGTCAGATGGGTAAATATCATAGTATACACGTGAATCACTATAAAGTGTGTTTAATAGCATAAAGCAAATTGGCTTGGCTAGCAAATATACAGTCATTGTGCTAGGTTATATCTGATATTAACGTATGCGTAGCGTATCGTGTTATTTTGCACTGAGCATGCTCAGTAACCTTGTGCGTACAATTGTGTTTGATCAGGACTCCAACATAACTGGTGTTGGGTTCTGAGGACGTTATAAGGGTGGGGGCACATATTCAGTGTACAGTGAGGATGTGCACAAAATCCACAACCAAACGCAGACCGAGCTACTCACAGATTACTTTAAACCATTAGCACCAACCCCAGGCCATGTCTAAGACCAGGGGGCTAGCATACTCCACAGCCTGTTTCAGACCATAGTCACAGCATTTCATAGTTCAAATGAATAAGATAATAGAGTTGTAGGCATAAAATAATTACTGTAGTTATTAATTATATTTATTTATTTATTATTATTTATTAATTTTAATTTAAAGATACATATAGATATTTAAAAAGGAAGAGGTTTGCCACGCCGTGCGTATTTTCTTCTTTAAGAAGGTTACTTAAGGAAACCCTATGGCCCTCTTAAGTGCCATTAGGATCCTAAAAACGGGGATAGGTGGTTGGGCAGGTCAGGTGAGTTAGGTGCGGATACTGGCGTATGTAAACCACCATAAATAAAATACCAGCCAAATGTAACAGCTTTTACATTTTGTAGAAAGCCTATTTATTGTGGTTTACATCCTTTTTACAATGTATGTTTTATGTTGCACTGTTAAAAATGGCTGTATTTCCATCAATTTGTTGGATTGTCATTGACTGACTATTGAGTTGCAGGGGCAATTATTACCTTTACCCAATAACCCAATAAAGAGTATAATAATAATAATAATAATAATAATTACCGCTGACATTTGTTTACAGTCTTCCTTATTGCATACCATTTCTTCCTTTCTTCTTCACACTGTTACACAAGACTGAATATAATTATAACAAGAATACACATTATATTGGTAATAAAATCTGATATCTCACTTTTTCCAGAAAACAAAAATGATTTGTGCAATGACAGCTGCAGCACTTTTGCCAAGTAAGTGACTTAATAAGTAAGCGTTTTAAATGTAAGAAAATTGAGAAAATATGAATTAAAGCCTCCGGCCTGGATTCACACATGCCATATCCAGCAGACTTTCATACACTATTCGGAAGTCTGTTGGAAAAGGGTACTGCGCATGCGCGATACCATTATCTCTGCAGCGTGCTCCGTGCTGCTCTGAGCATGTAAATTGTACAGTAAGTGCTTGGCTATAACCCTTATATACAATTCAGTATTCTGCACGGAAGCCCTTAAGGTAGGGTCCAGGACCCCAAACCGCACTTAGGAGAGCTGGGGGGAGTGCCCTGCTCCCCTACCTGCAGGGCTGGGGATCAGCAATTCCATACGATAGCCTCCACAGCAGAGGCTACTGTACAGAATATGGGCTGGATCCAGACTTTGCTTGAAATTAGTTACTCCTGGGCTAAACCATGTTAATTGCAGGGGAGTCATATTTCATATGTTGCAAACAGTATTAGAGTTGAGAGGTGATGTTTCCCAGCCCAAGTCTAAATAACAGTGTGATAGTAACGCTGGTCAGTATCTGTGTGCAGTAAGCAATTCAAAGATATATCCCTGCATGCAAAGAATACAATTAACTGGACTCCCCCTGCAATCAACATGGTTTAGCCCAGGAGTAACTACTTTCAAGCACTTAAGTCTGTTTCCAGCCCAATGCGAGTAAGTATGAATCCAGTTCTCGCTCTATAAAAGTAGGTATATTACAAACCTCATTTCACTTATATGCCCATACACCAGTCCAGACTTTCAGAGGCTGCTACATTCCATATATTTTATAGAATTTTATATAATTCCATGATTTTATATAATTTAATATTTTGCATAATTTCTTATATATTATTTTTATATATGTCTTCTTCATTAAAGCCCATGTAAAAACTGAGGATGTGGGTCAAGCAGGAGAACCAACAGATTGTGGCTTTTCCTCTCGCTCGCACACCCTTTTAACAGAGCCAATTATAGGCCATTGTGTACACTATGGAATCCACTGGTCTATACAATAAGTCTTCTGTTTCTTCTTATATGTTGGGAGATACTGACTTGAAAGTACCACATTCTCCTTTTTTTCCCAGCTGTATTACAGGACCTACAAACAACACCGCAAAATGTGCATGTCTTGCTGGCTATACAGGGAATGGTACTCATTGCACAGGTATGATTGGGCTTTAACAAATCAGTGCACAATGCCATCACTAGGAACTCATTTGCCAACAGTGTTTTTGGTGCAATATTTTCACTCAGCCATAGTATCTTATGGGAAACTTGCTTTCCTGGTCTAAAGTTGGCCGTACACTATATTATGTTTGGGCAGATCAGCTGATTATCGGCTATTGATCCAATTATGTGTATTGTGTGTCTTAGTCTGTTGGCTGTTTTGTGTGGGCACAAACTTAACTGTCCAAAAACTCTCTGATCCGACCACTGCTGGTTAGAACCACTTGTAACTAGCACAGAGTTATCATGGAGCCACGTACTTAATCAGTCATCCATTCCCCTACTTTATTGGGAAAGGAGCCATACAGTAATCTGTTACCTAGCAATTACAGAACATATTATATAATACAGGGTTGCTTACGTTTTATTTCTTCCCTTCAGAAGATCTTGATGGGAAGAAAGGGATGGGGGCGTGGCTTATTGAGACAATGAATGCAAATTGCATCATTATGCTCTTCCCTTATCAATCACTATTGTAATCTCTAGTATTCTGGGGGTAGGTGGGGTTTGAGAACATCATCAATATCTGCCATCCCTAGTAACTCTAGGGTTTACTATAATGTGAACCAGGGGGCTGGGACTTGCTGAAGATTTGCCAGCTCTCCTGCTAATTTCAGGAGTCTCCCAGATATTCCGGGAGAGTCAGCAACCCTGATATAATATAATGACTATAGAAAAGCATATCTCTATTTATTCTCTGATACTTTTTATGTACAGAAATAGGAAATATTTATCATCACAACATATTCCATCCTAAATGCAATCCTTTTAGCTTATAGTGTTACTATTTAGTTCATTTGTATGAAAGATTTGATGAAGGGATGTCTATATAAATATATATTTTTTTTTCATTTCAGAGATTGATGTCTGTGCTGTGAACAATGGGGGTTGCTCAAAGTTTGCAAACTGCACTAGAGCTCCCTTAGGACAGGCAGGTTGTGTCTGTAGAGAGGGCTACACTGGAGATGGAGTCATCTGTCTTGGTGAGGAACAAGGCTTCTCATAACTATTTGCTGATTTGGAAAATAAATATGTTTGATCTAGAAAGTTCTAAAGGGAGGGCATTTGAATATTTGGCTATACACTTTACAGAGCCAGTGCGGATTTATATAGTGAAAATAATTCATAATTTCACACTTTTTATTTCTTCCTTCCAGGTTGATGTTGGATAGTAGAGAGAGATAGAAGTATGGGGACAAGGTTTGATGACATGAATTAATGCAGATCATTGACTGAAGTCCCGCCCCCTGCCTATCAATGCTGTGATCCATAGTATTACTAAGGATAGGTGTGGCTTAATGACACAAATTACATCATGAAGCTCCACCCATCCTTTGTAATGTAATGGATCACAGAAGTGATAGGCAAGGGGGTGGGACCTGAGACAGTGATTTGCATTTATTAACATCATGAATCCCAGAGGCATGAGATTTGATGGTCTTCCGGGATACTGATTTTTATGAGTCTCCCAAACAATCTAGGAGAGTTGGCACCTATGATATAATTTGAGGGGCATTAATTGTTAGTCACAAGTCTTTTTTGACAATAAGAAAATACAATGTAAATAATTGCTCTTGAGAGTAATATAATGGACTCACATTTTGTTGTCTTGCCACTGTGAAAACAATGTTAAGTAAATTGAAATGCAAGTTGCATTTTGGGAATAAAGGGTCATTTGTAAATGAACATAGTGCTCAAAATAACAGAACAATCTTTATCCTAAAAGCCTGAGTCACATCCAGGAATGCAACTTTTCCACATATTCTGTGCTCCTGGTTTTTGTGTTCTGCATATGTATCTGCGCTACCCATTTGTAACGCATTATCATCTATCGAGACTACAGGGGAATGACACACTCTGGCACAGGGGGGATGGGTGATGGCTCTTGCGATTGTACAGTATAGCTGCACCCTCTCTCTGTGTATCCGATCTGGTCTTCTGTACAGGTGCCATTTTCCATGTGCTTGAGTTAGAAAACTTAGGTAGGCCATGACTGTCGAAAGTCCACATAGGAAAGTGGGTAGTGTTGCCCAGCAATTGTATTCATAATCCTCATCATGGCTTGCTAATGCTGTAAAAGAAGGTGATGGTATACATTACAGAAATAAGAAATAGATATAAAATATATATATACACGTGTACTATGCTTGCCTTGATGAATAGCCACCACCATCTCACGTACATCACTATCTGATGATTTATTGAACAACAACCAAGCAAGTATTTTATTGCTGCCCATTTACTGTTTTCTTTGTTGTATGATTAACCTAAAGCTTATTGATTTTTATTTTGCTGCAGAAATTGATGCATGTCTGGAATATAATGGTGGTTGTCATTCAAAAGCAGAATGCATTAAAACTGGTCCAAACCAAGTAAGTATATGAAATAGTACAATAGTACAGTGAATGTAAGTGAGTATACTGAATAGTGTAGCGATTAAAAGGAAGAATAATACATACTAAATAGTATAGTGAGCATGAGAAAGTATACTTACAGCCAGGGCCGTTATCAACGAGGGACAGCCGAGACTACTGTCTCAGGTCCGCAGCGGTTGGGGGCCCTGCGTACCAGCCAAATGGTACCGCAGGTCCCCGCCTACGTGACTTCACCAATGAACTACTAGTGACGGGAATTCTGTCCTGACAAGCTCCTGTATTATGCAATTGGTATTCATGTCGTAGTTTAGTAAATAACACATCAGATTTTTTCTAGTGTTTCTTTTCTTTGTATCTTTGTAAAAACACGAAATTGCATTTAAAAGTTGCATTTTTCCTCTTTTGTTTTAATTTGCAAATATTTATTTCAGGGGAGCTGTTGTTCTTTCTTATTGTAACTTAATCTTTTCAGGTGGCTTGCAATTGTCTTCCAGGTTATGAAGGAAATGGTATAGATACCTGCACGGAAATCAATATTTGCAAACAGGTAAAAATGTATGATTTTTATCATATCTGTCAGTAGGAGACTCATGAAATAGTAAATTCAGATTCTTAAGAAATTCTGGCCATCGCTATGAAAGCGAATTGTTAAACTGTCTAACGTTGAGTCTGCCGGCTTGGTCCTAATATCTGACCCACACAACAATATCTCTCCGACTTTATTCCACTCATCTGTGACCAAACCAGCATCCAGGGTAAGGGGGAAACCCCTTAGCTCACCAACAACTGTGCCTCCCTTAAAATACACCGCACACTGCATTTCCTTCCCACCACAGCAAGGGGACCTCCTAAACTTTGCCCTGCCCACCACCATCTACTTCTAACAACACTACCGAGCTCTCAGTAAGTCCTTAAGAAAAGTGTTCAACATCATGCAAAATCAAGTTATCCATCCTCAAAGCCACACACATCTTGTCCTAATCCCTCCACCTTTTCTGCTGGCAACCTGCATAAAACAGCAATCATATTTTATTATTAATGCGTATTTATATAGCACCACACATTGTCTGCAGCGCTTTACAGAGGTCATCAGACATTCACATCAGTCACTGCCTCTATTGGAGCTACATACTAAGGTCTCTAACACATTCATTCATACATACGTATTTACACACAAACAAACACACACATCATTGACACACACACACACACAGACCAAGGGTTAATTTATTCAGTAGCCAATTAACCTACCACCATGTTTTTGGCATGTGGGAGGAAACCGGAGCAGCTGGAGGAAACCCACGCAGATACAGGGACTAGATAAAGCCTAGTCTAGGATTTGAACTGAAATGCTACTCACTGAACCAATGTGCTGTCCTAATATTAATTTTAATCTCGGGAGCCATCATGCTGCCTTAATATCAATTTCAATCCTGAGATAGGATAAGCACATGCTTGAGTCTTCAGCTTTATCTGGTGCAACGGGAATAGGACAGATACAGAGAACAAAAGGTGCAATCATTGGGGATTGCTTGAAATAACTACTCTACCATGACTTATACTCATTTCTCTTATGTGCCAAATTATGGGTGTGGGTCCCCGCATAGAAAATTTACGAAAATACAGATTCCTCCCAGCCAGATTTCGATTGCATATTCCTCAAAGAGGCATTGTAATCAATCCACGGAGCGCTGAAAGTTCCGTACTCCGAAATGGTGAGTAAAAATAGTCCCTACTCCTTTCTAACACTAACCCTCCCCTCTCACTACCCTAACCCTCCCTGCCTGGCAGCCTGACCCTAACCCTTCTTTAATTGCAGCCTGACCCTAACTCACCATTTCCTGCAGCCTGACCCTAACCCTCCCTCCCATGCAGCCTGACCCTAACCCCAATCCTAACCTTAACACCACAGAGATCATTTACTTACCTGTTCCAGGTCCGGCGATAGCAGCGGCGGAAGGATATCTCGCGTTGTGAAAGTGAATGGGCTAAGTATGCCGAACGGCATACTCACCCATTCATAAAAAAAAAAAAGTATAAAGTGGTAAGTATAGGAATTCGAAAAGGAACTTTCGAATGTCCCTTTTTCGGAAATGAGACTTTCTCTGCGGAGAGTGTAACCACCAAATGATGCATCTCAGGAAGATGTTTCACCCTATCCAATATAAAAATTTGGAATTAAATTGGACCTGAAAACCTATTTGTGTATATAGTAAAATGTTTTTTTTTTTTTTGTTTTTCCAACAACTTTTAAAACCTTTTATCTCCAGAGTGTTACCTTGTACATAACAGACCATTAGGACAGATTAGACAAAATGGTCTCTGTCATCCTGCCTTGGAGTGGAGGATAGAATCTCTTAAGACACAAGTTATTTATTCCTATTTCATCAGAAAAAATATACTTCATCTTTTCCAGACATCTATTTTGTAATCTGCCAAATCGGATGTTTTTTTTCTTTCCAGGGAAATGGTGGCTGCAGTCCATATGCACATTGCACCCATACAGGCCCAGCACAGAGAAGCTGCCGTTGCAACGATGGTTTACTTGGTGATGGAATAATCTGCACAGGAAAAATGTATGAGGTTCGCCTCAGATCTTTTTATACTTCTATCATTTTTCCAGTTTGTCCTCCAATATTGTAGACAAAGTTCCTTTATTTTTTGTATATATCCTTTTAAATTAGATCAATATATTTGATTGCTAAATTGCAACAAGAGTTCTCAACAGAATGTATCTTTTATTTGATCTACATTTCTTATCAGCAAGGTAGAACCAGATCTTCTTGTCTGAAAATGGCAACAGATCTCCTTGCAGTTAGAAAGTCTTTTGTTGTACTTCAGGTTTTTTTTTTCTACTTTCTTTCTTAAGCAAACATACTTCTTAAACTGGGTATAAAATAGCACGATTTTGGATCCCAGAAAAATGCGTGTAGCTTGTACACACTGCCCAATCCTCACGCAAATCTCTTTATTCCACCATGCCATTCTTATAGCACCAGTTGCCTCATTTATGCAAACCCACAGCTCCTATTGTGACAATAAACAATTAGACGATCTATCAGCCGATTATCAAATAATCGAATATGTACCTGGCTATGGCTTTATTTAAATTGATTGTGTTTAATTAATTTTTTTAACCTTCCAATTCCAAAACTACACAACAGCTGCACAGTAGCATATTTCTTGTTCTTCCTTATAGGAAGTTCAAAAGGTTTGCTGGTAATCACTATCCCTAATATATAGTTTTAAGATATCTTGAGAACTTTGGGACCCATTTGCAAAACAAAAGCAGAAAAACAAAAACCCGTCAATGTATTGTTTCACAGTTAATATATACAGTTAAAGAAACTGATATTAATCAGTCAAAGATTTTCTCATTTATTTGTAACTTTAATGTCCACAGAGATTACACAAAATGGTGGATGCTCAGTAATTATAAAGGCCCACCAATAATACCCCAGCACTTTGCTTATTAAGCTGTAGCTAAACTGCCATACTCTCTAGCTGGCCATACACTTGTAAGATTATCGGCTGTAGATCTATGTACAAAGCTGCTCTGACAGCTTTGAAGTATATCTTCAAAGCTGTCAGAGCAGCATAGTGCATAGATATGCAGCAGCGGTTATTGCAGGGAGCAGTACAGACATGGATCAGCCGAAACCGCGGTACACACAGCGCAGCTTCGGCTGGTCACTCTCTGTACTATTCCCTGCAATAGACAATGCTGTATAGATATTTAGCAGCACCTATTACAGGGATAGGGAGCCATTCAGCTCGCTGATTGGCTCCCTTAAAATATCGGACGCATGTTTAAAAATCCAATAATCGTACCAGAGCGTTTCTGCTGCATTTACTGGAAGTTTTAAAAGTTGATCTTGGTCATTAACTAGAGCGATTTTTGCCCCGATCGCCTGTTAATTGGGTGTTCGGGACGATAATCGCTCTAGTGTATGGCCAGCTTCCGTAAGATAAAATTGGGAAACATTTCTTTCACACACATATACAAATATAAGATCTGCTGCTTTCCAGGCCTCTCTGCTAAGGTAGGTCTAACGCTAAACAATCAGAGTCCCAAAGTGCATGCGCTCTCCCAGATGTTCTGAAAGTTTTACCATAGTAAGTTCTGTCACAAGGAACTTAGGACCGTGTTCACATGTAAAAACTTCAAGTAGGTGCGGATAAGCATGTATCAGCACCTAACTTAAACTCCCTCCCCCGCCACTTTCCACTTTTTTTTTTAAGAACACTTAAAAGTGTCCTAGGGCTTCCCTAAATTTTCATTCATATTTTCCTTCTTAAGAAGCAGAATACGAATTGTGTTTTCCCTACCCCGCCCCCTTTCTGTACCCCTCCCCAGTCACTCTTCTTTAAAGCTCCCAGAGGCTGCCGTGGCACGCCTCCTTTTTATTCGGAAACTACGTGCGGTCTTTAAAGACGTAGTATGGTATGTAGATTGAGTAAATGTCCTACTACACATGCACAAAACAGATGCAGGGTAATCACCGTGTTAACAAGCAGCTTTCTGCATATGCGCCAGGTCCTCCATGCATGTGTCAAGCAGTTGCTGTTTTGCGGACCAGTGGACCACACACATACACAGTATATACACAGTGGTAAAAGTGGGGGTATGAAAAATATTACGAGCATTTACACGTGTCTTGGCCTATGCCACTATCTCAGTTTTAACAGCAATACCCAAGGTTGACGATTCTCCAGGAACATCCGGGAGACACCCTAAATTCGGTCATTTCTCCTGGTGTCCTGGGAGAGCAGGCAAATGTCCCACAATCACCCCCCCGCCTCTCATTACAGCAATCCCTAGTGTTACTAGAGATCAGACAGGACTTAGTTGGATGGGACGTAATTTTCATCATTAAGACACACCCACCCCAGGAACACTATGCATTGCAATAGTGATGGGCATGTGGGGGGGCTTAATGGCGTGATACCGGAATCTGTTTCTTCCCTCCAAGATATGCCAGAGGAAAGAGATAGAAAGACGGCACCCATGGCAATACACAACACATTATAGCAGTAACGCATGGCCACAATACCCCCAGCATACTTATAGTAATAACTACATAGTTCCACAGACAGCCACCTCACACACATATTACAGCCATGCTCCCTGTACATCATACATTACATGGAGGCATGAGAAGCAGGAGAGGCGGAACTAGTGAGTCATGCCCCCCCCCCCCCCACCATTTAGGGGTTTTTTTGTTTTGTGACCCCCATGATTTACCGGTTTTCTCTGTATAGGTCTATTATTTGTGTAATAACTATGTGGGAATAATATAATATAATAAAAATAGATACCAATATTTTATTTTAATAGGCTATTAACAATATTGGTAACTATTTTTGTTATATTATTTGTGGCAATTACACAATTGCTTAGTTTAGTTAGATATTAGATATCTACGTTTTGGTGTGTAGATTGCATAAATGCGCAGTCTTAAAGATCGCATATACACAATCTACATACCGAAACGATACGTAGATTACGTACAATAGTTACTACGCATGCGCAGTAGCTATCTGTCGGCAAAATTTGCTTTGCACCACAAATAACATTTATTGAATCAGGCTCTAAGTATTTGGACATAAATTGGCTATTTCCAATGTGTCTATAGCATTGTTGCCCTAACTGAAGGCTGCAAATTAGCTGCTTTTAATTGAATGAAATAAAATAGTTTGTTTCCACAGCCAGGAAGCAACATCGTGTAGAGCTAATATAAAATATAT
>WWET01000712.1:443325-454730 GCA_011038615.1 Limnodynastes dumerilii
AGAAATACACACTCAACTCCACATAAAAACGGATCTGTGAACTCAGTCCATTGGTCCCAGCAGGAGAGCTCTATGGCACCAATAATGGGACCTTCTCCTGGCAGGAAATCATCCTGTTTATCGGGCCCCTCCTGCTGGGAGTGGTAAGCACCCTAGTGCATGTCCAGCTGAAGGGTGTGCACTACATGACTTCACTGCTCAAGTGTAGTTACAGACACATGAACATTGCCTAGGTACTGCTGCTTTTAGTAGTAGTGAAACAAGCAAGGTGTCTGAGGTGTGAGAGATACTCCTAGCTCTATCTATATAGAGCCAGCACCAAGCCTGTAAGCCTTAGGAGGAAGAAAAACAAAATTGGCAAAAGTAAGTGAAAAGGGGTTGGAGAAATATGGAAGGATTTTATAGAGCTATTATGGGGGTTTATTGATCCCTACTAGAAGGAGTATGGAGATCTATATGCCCCCATGGCAGGTCTTCATATGGGGCATTTCTTTCCTGTGTTTACTCCCCCTCATGTCCTTGCTCATAGTTCTACCAGTTAATGGATAATGTTAGCTAGATCTTCTGACTATTTATTGGCCACTGGTAGTAGATCCTTGCATAAAAATAATAAATATAGACCTGATTCAGACTTAAAAGGGAGCTTGAAAATAAGAGAGGAAAGTTACTCCTGGGCTAAACCATGGTGATTGCAAAGGAGTTGTATTTCATCTGTTGCAAAGCCCAAGTCTGACTAACAGTGTGATAGTAAAGCTGGTCAGTATCTGTGTGCAGAAAGCAATTCAAAGATATATCCCTGCATGCAAAGAATACAATTACCTTGTCTCTCCCTGAAATCAGCATGGTTTTGCCCAGGGGTAACTTTCCTCTCTTATTTTAAGCTCCTTCTTAATTCTGAATCTCTTTGTTTGCTTTTTTTCAGGGAGAGATAGAAGAATGTAAAACACGGCTGACTTCTCGCCATGGTCTCTATATTGCAAGAGAATTTAGTTTTTATAGAAACAGGATCGACTTTTATGCTTATCGTAGAGATCCTAGAGGACGGATTTTTCACGGTTGTACTAGGAAATGCTACATAATTAGCTGGGAGCCACGTTGCTGTAAAAACCATTATGGTGGAGATTGCCATGGTAAGACTGTAGTAAGGTAGTAAGTAACATGTTCTGGTTGATTAGTTCATCACCTACATATTATTGCATGATACTGTGATGGGAGATAATAAAGTACACCATGATAATAGTAGACTGCCATGGGAAAATATGGATTTTGTTTCTTATATAGACTTTAAATGAACAGTGGGCCAGACCCAGAATAAGGTATATACAGCAGCAGTGATATTACACAGTGTAATCCTATATTCCGTAGCTGCGAGGGTAGCTCATTCCCCTCACGCGTAGCTCCTTCCCCTCACGCGTAGCTCCTTCCCCTCACGCGTAGCTCCTTCCCCTCACGCGTAGCTCCTTCTCCTCACGCGCAGCTCGTTCTCCCTCACGCGCAGCTCGTTCTCCCTCACGCGCAGCTCCTTCCCCTCACACGTACAGGACTTCCGTACCCTGGACCCTAACTTAACTCTTATGCACTCGGGCTGGTGCATAATAAAGGATCGTACATAAGTGCTTAACCAAGCCCTTAATGTGCGATTTAAATACCACCCCTGCCCAGCTTGCTGTTGTCACTCTCCGCTGTCAGTAAGGCTTACAGTGTGTATCTTTAGTAGTGCGCTCTGATTTATTATGAGCAGCTTCAGGCATAAATCTGTTAGTGATCGCCATTCTGAAAACTCCTAAGGGCCGGTTCAGTTTTCCATAATGGCAGCAGATGTGAATGATACTTATTTCCATCTGTTACCCTTGTACCTCTATGTTGCCGTGTGATAAAGTAAGTCATGTATCAATGATTTCTGAGGCACATCAGACGGAATTGACCCCTAAAAATGAGTGGTTAATAGTAATTAATGGACAGAGTATTTCCAAAAGGGGGACACAGTATTTGGTGGGTGGGGGTACATAATTGTGTTGCAGCTAACTAATATTTTTCTAATGCTTTTATCGATTTAAAAATGTTATCTGCAGTCTAATGTCTTGTACTTTTTTGTAGTGTATCTTAAGATGAGCTCTAACAAGTATTACTGTGTTTCAGTGTGTCCTGGCGGCCTGGAGGCTCCATGCAGTAATCATGGAACGTGTATAGATGGTCTTGCAGGAACAGGACAGTGTAAATGTATGAATGGATTTAATGGGACAGCTTGTGAAATCTGCGCACCTAACAGATATGGTTTTGAATGCAAAGGTATATTAAGATACTGATAAATGTACAATATGGACCGGATCCAGAACTAATAACGGCAGGGGACTTACACAAGTCATTTGCGTAAGTCCCCTGACAAGTAACATTGGCACAAGCACACGCCAGATGTTACTCAAGCGTGCCCACTGACGTACGGAATTCAGTTCTATACGTTAGAAGGCACGATGAAGGGGTGAACCCTTAAGGTGCGAATGCTGTATCCACTTTACCAGGCGTAATTTTAGACCCTGTGTGCTCGTATAGTGTGTGGGGGTCTAGATCTGGCCCTGTTAGCATTGTTATTAAGTTATACATAATTGCAATACTGTCATTGGGCTAGATCCAGAACTACGTATGACAGCGGAGTCACACTAGCTGCTAGCGTTACTCCGGCTGTTTGTACATTCTGGGCATACGTACGGCAGATGTTACGAATGGGCGGTCGTAATGATGTCGTAACTATGTTCGAAGGGGCGTGCCAACCGTACGCTAGCCGTAACTACGCACTGGAGGTGGAGGGAGGCATTTAAATTGTATAGTATGGGCCGGGTTAGGCTGTTACGTACGGCAATCCATTATGTACGAGCGTACTTACGCTGGGAAGAGTTAAGGTAGGGTTTGGGACTCGTGAATCAGGGAATTTACTTAGGGCCATGGGGAGTGCCCGTGGGAGTGCATAGTATACTTACAAACGTGTAAATACGCTACGCTATCATATGTAACCTGCACTTAGGTCTGGCTCTACGACATTGGGCCTGATCCAGAACAACGCTTTGGAGCGAATTTACGCGTGACAAAGACGTAAAATCGCAGTTTTGTACGCACTGCGCATGCGCACCATAGAAAATATGCACATTAACGTAGCGTAATTGTGAACGTATGGGCCATTCACGTATGTGTCACGTAAATACTTACGTGTGGGCGTGCCAATTTTACGTTACTCCAAAATACGTCTGAAATACGTGAAGTAGGCGGGGGGTGGTATTTAAAGTGTACAGTATGGGCGTGCTTAGCTGCGTAAATACGTGTTGGCCATACGTACGTGTGCGGATCACTGCGGTTACATTGGAAAAAGTTACGGTAGGGTTTGGAAAGCGTATCTTGACAAAATACGTACGTGCAAGGGGTGTGCCGAGGGGAGTGTAACAAATTTACGCGCACGAAAATACGCTACGCGAATAAACGTACGGCAAACGTAGTTCTGGATCTACCCCATTGTCAGTAACAAAGCATTAGGTTCAATGATAAGATTTGTTTTTTTGTACTTGAGGGGAGTCAGAGAATGCATAGAAAATAATCATTCGCATTCAGAAAGACAATTTAGCAAGTGGTTCTTGGAAACTGGCAAGAACATTAGGGAGTCTATTTACATAAGCAATAGACTGTTGGCTTTAAGATAAGAAATACCCCCTCTCTGGCGTTTTACGGCTGTCACTGTCCTCTGGCTCCTGCCTTGTCGGACTGCTGACAGTCAGAGGATATAAGGACAGTAATGTTCAGACTGAAAGTGTACTTCCAGTAATCACCCACTATTTTATGTTATCAAGTCCCACCCAATCCCTAGCAAAACTAGTAATTGCTGTAATGAAAGATAGGGGGTGGATTTGCCTGCTCTCCCGCGATACCAGGAGAGACGAATTTGGGGTCTCCCAGATATTCTGAGAGAACCAACAACCCTGCTTCATACATATTTGCAAAGCAATTGTTTTGTAAATATACGCAGAGCTTAGATTAAAACTTAGTTTTCATGCTGGAAAAATTAGTTTATCAAAGCATAATATTAGGGTTAAGGGGTTTTCATACTTAAGGGCCCCAGAGCCTTGAGAATGTACAATAATAGTAATGTGTAATGAGCTGCTTCGCTGACTCAGTGTTTACTTTCCAGAATGTACATGCACAAAAAATGGTAAATGTTTTGATGAGATTTTCGGGGATGGATCTTGCTTCTGTGATGAAGGATGGTCTGGTAAGAACTGTGAAATTAAACTTGGTAAGTAAGAGCTTACTTCAGTCCTCAGCAAGATCTGCATGCATATTATGGATTTGTTTTCTCTATATTATTCTCTGAGTGTAAATGAACAGTTCAATTTGATAACTTGGGACCAGTCAATGAGATCAAATTTTCAGTTTGGTCGCATTCCATGCAGTACTATAACTACTGTGGGAGCTGTGAGTGAGTGTCAGGGGCCCTACTGTGGGGCCTGGATGAGAGGGGGGCTGTGGCAGCAACTACAGAGCTCTCATCTGACAGAGGCTGGCAGCGTAAAACTGATCTCTGCACTTAGTTTATGAGTGTTGGGCATTGTTTACAAATACATTGCCAGTAGCAGCTGTGACTGTAGTCATGAACAGTGCTCAGTACTTATAGGTGCTGTAGCTGCCAATGCATGCACAAGATGGGAAGTTGTGGCACAAGTGCAAACCCTCCTAAAACATTCACACTCTCCTCCTTGCTATGGGGCTCGAGTCAGTCTACTTCCTCCATGCTATGCAATTGGAACATATTGAAACACATTTAGGCTTAATAGGAATGACACACCTACTGCAGAGGGTCTGGGCTGTGATTGCAAGTAGTCAGAACTTCTACTTACAATGTACAGTACAGGCATTGCCTCTTAATTGTGCACCGACCTAGACTTCCGCGATGCCTCATGTTCTGTGCACCGGAAACAGAAAAGTTAAGGTATGTCCTGGCTGCCATAAGGCATCCTGTATGAGGGGTGGTTAGCTTTTATTTATTATTGTTTATTTATACGGCACAACAAGGTGTCTGCAGCGCCGTACAAAAATATACAGTACAGACATACAGGATAGGGATGGACAGCATAGTACATAATAATATACAGTACAGACAAACAGGAAAGTACATAACAATATACAGGACAGGGATGGACAGGATAGTACATAATAATACACATTAAAGACATACAGGGCAGGGATGGACAGCATAGTGCATAATAATATACAGTAAAGACATACAGGACAGGGATGGACAGCATAGTACATAATAATAAACAATACAGACATACAGGGCAGGGAGGACAGCATAGTACATAATAAAATACAATTTATTGTAATACAATACAATCTAAATATAAAAAATATCACAAAAATACAATAAAGTAAAGCAAGCACAGACAGCCAGGCAAAATGCGAGGTGTCAAGCTTGGCAGATCAGGTAGGAGTGGATAGAGCGCAGTGAGAGGTTGACAGGGAGACACCAGGTGGGGATGGGGTAAAAGGGTAGCAGAGGGGAACAAGAGGGTACAAAGTGAGGGGAGTAGTGGAGAAGGGAACAACACTAGGATGGAGAACTTTGTGAACGCATAGATGCATGGATCCAATCCTTGCTTATGCTACTTGGTTATTTATATAAAGACAAAACATTGTAGTTGGCTAAAACACCAATATTTAGTTTTGATTGCTTTTTGAAGAAGCTACACGTCCAATGTTTGTTTATTTTGATCTAGCTGTGTGCACCCTTTATGTTCATTGACTGTTGTCTTATTCCAGATACCGAACCTGTTTGCTCACCACAATGTGATGGTAATGCCACATGTAGAGACTATAATGAGTGTGAATGCAATCTTTATTATGATGGAGATGGAAGAATATGCGATGGTTAGTAGATCATCCAAACTGTGCTAAAGAATGTGTTCTCTATAAGTTATTTAGTGATGGGACTAAAGTTTCTTTAAGCATCAGGAGTTAAGCAAATAAAATTCCCCCAAGATTATTTGTGGCCAAATCACTGAAAAGATTTGCAATGTAAAAAAATATGGACCTAAGCTTCATAGTGACAGATGGTATAAAATATGTTTATATGCAAATGTGTTTAATATTTCAGCTTTTTATTTTATAGATTGGATGACATGGGGCCTGATCCAGACCTACGCTGGGGTGCGTTTTTACGATGGTCGGAAGTGTAAAAACGGCCATTTGTAATTGCTGCGCATGCGCGGAGCAGATGTTATGCAACGAAAATCTGAGCGTAGGGGCCTTTAGCGTACCACCTTCGTAACTACGGTCGAGGGGGCGTGCCTTGCATACGAT
The DNA here is from genome assembly GCA_011038615.1 of Limnodynastes dumerilii. Classification (NCBI taxonomy): domain Eukaryota; kingdom Metazoa; phylum Chordata; class Amphibia; order Anura; family Limnodynastidae; genus Limnodynastes; species Limnodynastes dumerilii. Next base: position 449,665 of record WWET01000712.1, read on the forward strand.
TCTCGGAAATACGCACCGAGGGCGGGGTCATGCATTTAAATCGTACAGTATGGGCCTGCTAAGCGTCGTAACTATGCTAGGAGCTTACGGACGCCCGTGGTTACGATCAAAAAAGTTAGGGTAGAATTTTCTCGGCATAAGACGGCAAGAGTAAGTACGAACAAGGGGAGTGCCTATGGGTGTGCATGGTAGGTACGCCGGCGTAAATACGCTAGTCACATGAGCGTTTCATGAGTGTAGGTCTGGATCAGGCCCATGTTATCTACTGTTTAATATTAATGTAGTATAATGTTTAGTATTACCTCCTTTTTTGAAAGCATCTGTTGATTGGCCTATAAACTGATTTAAGAAAGATCTAGTGGAGATGTTGCCTATAGCAACCTATCAGATTCTAGCTCTCATTTTCTTTTTCCATACTAAAGAATGTCTGCTAAAATCTGATTGGTTGCTATCGTCAACATCTCCACTTTTCCAAACCCGCAGCTTAGTAAATCTGGCCCATAGCTGGGTAGTAGGCACTTATAACTTGTTAAACTGAAGGCATCCCACATACCATACTAGCCTGGTTTATTCAAATGCCCTAGGAATTGCCACAATACCTAGCAACAGACATAAGCGAGCAATGATTGAAACCACGTCCACACCTGCCCAACATCCCCACCAAAGTAAAGTCTCAGAGAACGGACATGTGTTCTAAAAGGGGGCATAGATTTTTTGCTACAAATTATCATTCAGAATTGATTGGTTTATAATTTTGGGAAGAGCCAGATATAGGAAAAAGATTGGGGAATAGGAAGGTGCATGTAGAGGCTCCTGAGGAGGGTGGGGATTGTCAGGGCATTGAGGGACTGTTTAGATAGATTATTGACTATTATGGATAAGTAGGATAGTAGTTAGGTTGGGGTGGGTAAAAACCTCTATTCTCTTGCAACTGCTCAGCATGGTACCTTTACTCAGATTTGATGTTTCTCATATTTATTCCATTTAATCAATCGATACAACCAGTATTTTTCCTTATAGTGTACAATACAAAAACATGACTAGCATTGTAATATTACTTATTAACACATTACAGTCATGTCAAGGTGTTGCTACAATACAGGTCTTCATATAGAACTAACCTCATCCCTAGATCTAGACTGGTGATACATCTATGTCCAGACTAGTAATGCAGTAGCATAAACCCTATCTCCACAGTTATAACAATGCTTCATTATTAGCAATGCACTATTTCAGCATTATTAGAATTTCACACAATTAACGTGTCCTGTAGTATATGAGGTATGTCTATAAAATAACGAGACTGTGATTCCACCTAGTAAACAAAGCAGTCAGAAGCGGTTATAACTGTATACGTAGTGACCTTGAACATGTTGCAGAATGGGTTCCAGAAGGCACAACAGTTACCAGCATTATTAGAAGGAAGTTTTGAAAAAGCTGAGAGAAAGAGTCAGAAAGAAACGGCCGCAACTGTGGAAAAATGGTTTCATTCTTCACCAGGATAATGCGTCTGCTCACACAGCACTTTCTGTGACCAACAATCACATTACTACACTTAAATATCCTCCATGTTCGCCTGATTTAGCACCTTGTGACTTTCATCTTTTCCCAAAAGTGAAATCAGTGATTAAAGGGACACATTTTGAGTCAGTTGAAAAAAACGGCAGATATGTTGAAATAACTGACAGAAATTGATTTGCTCCATGCCTTCGACCAGTGGAAAACAAGACTACAGCGATGTATTAGTGCAAATGGGGAGTATATTGAAGGGGACAAGCATTACATTTGTAATACCAATAAATAAAAGTGAGTTATTTAATCAGTCTCGTTATTTAATAGACATACCTCGTATTTGTTATTTTCTCATATGCCCACAGTGCTTGTGTCACAGCACAATTATCATGTAGATTAAGCCAAATGATTTATAACTGTATTAAGTGTTACAAGTCCGTTGAATACATTTCCTATTAATTACTTTGTACAGTGGTTGACAGATGCCAGGATAACAATGGTGGTTGCAGCAATAATGGGCAATGCTCTCAGGTTGGGGTGCAAGTCTCATGTGTATGTTTCCCTGGATACGAAGGCGATGGCTATGTCTGCACTCCGATCAACGTCTGTGCAAATGCTGAAAATGGGGGTTGTAGTGAACACGCAACATGTATCTACACTGGTCCGGTACGTGGAAAGTAACTGTTTTCCCTGAAATAAGTACAATGATGTGCTGGTAGCAGGTCCTGTGTCTGTTTGCAAATGTCACAATCTAAAGATAATTAGGTATCCTCTCCCACCACTCCACCTCTACCTCTTCTCTCTGTCAATCTTTCCATTAGCTTCCTGTCCGCTTCAGAAGTCTCCTCAAACTCCTCACCACCACCTGCAAGGCTCTCTCCTACTCCACTGCATCCTCCCTCACTTCCCTTATCGCCACCCAATCTCCCTCCTGGCCCCTTCGCTCTACCAACAGCCACTGCCTCACCTCCCACTTGATTACACCTCCCATTCCCACATCAAAGACTTCTGCTGTGCTGCCCCTCTGTATTGGAATAACCTACCACAGCCTATTAGACTATCCACCTTCAAACTAGCCTACCCTTCCTCATCTAAACCCTCCCCTCCCCCCCATCTTACTAGCTACTAATTCTTTTCCACATCCTTGCATCTTCTTGTTTCCCTCTATATTATATTTATACTGGAGTCCTGATGGGGATACTGAGGGGCTGGAGAAACATTGGCCCAGATCCTAAGTTAAATATGCGCCAGAATTTCTGCGTGCGTATTTCCTGACGGACATAACTTTGTTACGTACGACAGTAAGTATGCATAAGGGGCAGACCCAGCATTTACGATGGTTATATGCTCGCCCGGTTGTAGTCCCCATTTAGAAAGCCTGATTTCCGAAATAGGGACATCCAAAAGTTCCTTTTCGGATGTCCGTATTTCGAATACCCCTTTAGTTTAGACATTTTTTTAGAATGGGTTAGTATGCCGATCAGCATACTCACCCATTCCGTTTCGGAAGCGCCGCCACTACCACGGGACCCGGACCACAGGAAAGGTGAGTAACCTCTCCAGGGTTAGGGTCAGGTTGCAGGAGATGGAGGTTTAGGGTCAGGCTGCAGGGGAGGGAGGGTTAGGTTCAGGCTGCAGGAGAAGGTGGGTTAGGGTCAGGCTGCAGGAATGGGAGGTTTAGGTTCAGGCTGCAGGTAAGGGAGGGATAGTGTAGTGGAAGGGGAGGGTTAGAATTATGGGAAGGGTTGAGGTAGTTTACAGCCTCCATCGCATTCTGTGTTCCGTGGATCTATTGCTATGCCTCATCGGGGCATATGTAATCGAAATCCCAGCCAGTTTGAAATAGGGCCGTTCTTTCCAGAGACCCACACCCATCCTCACCATACAGGCGGGGATAGCCATGTAAATTAGGGGTCGGGGGCCGCAGACATAGTCACGCTGATTCCAATTCATCTTCTCCATATATTCTCTCCAGTAATTTTCTTTGGGTGCATTTGAGGCTCCCATAGGTGAATTCAGCAGCACCTTCCCCCTGTGTTTAACCTTTATCTGAGCGCCATCACATCCGATTCTGTAAAAACTTACGTGTCCAGATTTACTACCGTTAGCAGGGAGTGCAGGGGGCGTGCACTTCCCACTTCGTGTGTGTATCTACGGACCCACAAAAACACGTATAGCATGCGGGGGTCTAGATATGGGCCATTATTATAATTATTATTAACTTATATTATTGGGATACTGGGGGGCTGGAGATACACATGGGGGAAATATTGGAAAACTGGATACAAGCAAGGGGGAGAGATTGGATGGATATATATACTGTACACACACACAAACTGGATAACATTAAGCACTTTCATATGACACAAGGAGGTCACTAGGATAATGGGCCGGACCCAGAACTACGTCTGTCTTCCATAGACGGACGTAATTCAATAAACAGTAGCTACTGCGCAAGCGTAGTAGCTATTGTACGTAATCTGCACATCGTTTCGTTACGTAGATTGCGTATATGCGGTCCAAAATATTCAATATAATATTATAGAATATTCAAATTATATTTGTTACATTGTTTTTATTTTAAAAAGTTTAATAGAGATTTTCTAAACACACAGAAGGAGCCTGTTACTAAATGCACTTGTGATGCCCTTTTGTTTCTCCTTCTTGCAGAACATGCGGAGATGTGAATGTCATGATGGTTATGTGGGTAACGGGATCCAATGTTTAGAAAGAGCTATTCCACCTGTGGATCGCTGTTTAGAACTAAATGGAGGCTGTGATTCGCTTGCAGTCTGCTCTGATTTGCATTACGAAGGTATTTAACTCCCACTTCCCCAGCGCTTACTGACTATCGACCGGATCCAGACCCTTCACGCGCTCTCCGTACATGCGGGGGTCTGTCCGTCAAACCCCCCCTGTCACTCCCCTCTCTCGTTTGTAACTAGTGCCATAAGGCCGTCTTAATTCACACTTGTGAACTTGCGGATCAGCGGCCCGTGTGACCGCATGGGCCGTCCAGTCAAAACAGGCTACTTATGCACTTTGCATGTGACAGACCAATTCCAGTTGATTATGAAATATGCAACACTTATATGTTTACAGATGGTTTTTTTGTTTGTTTTAAAATATATATACATTTTTAGCATAAAGCTTTTATTTTGTGCATGTTTAATAGGCAAGGGATCAACACAATATTTTTGCAAGTAGATACAAAACACATACATACAGTGTAAATGCAACAAATACAATTTTATAAGCAAGATTGTATATATTTCCACCTGAGCACCACTAGCTTTACCAGAATCTGTTTATAATATACATGATTACCCTTAAGCTGGCCACACACTAGAGCGATTATCGCTCCCAGCATGTGGCTGCCGAAAAACGGGACGATTTCCCCCTGGGGAAAGGTCCCGATATCGGCACCATACACTGCCACAGACTGGGAGCGATAATCTCTGCTGGAATCTCTCCTGATTGGCTGGGTCTCCTGTCAATCTTGACAGGAGACCCAGCTTTAACTGTGACAGGCTGCAAGCGCTCTGTCCTCTCTC
>WWET01000712.1:455061-468799 GCA_011038615.1 Limnodynastes dumerilii
ATTGTCCGTTTCTGACAATAATCGGCACCATACACTACAGCGATAATTCGACCAATCCACGATAATTCGAAGATCGGGACGATAATCGCTCTAGTGTATGGCCAGCTTTACACCATGGATCGGCATCAGACACGGTGTGGGTGTGTCCTCCGCCATACAAAGGCTTGATCCAGGGGAAGCTTTGAGCCCAGCGGCATCGTCATTCTCGATCTAGTCCATAATGATCAAGCAGAGTTAGAAAATACTGGACCAGAACATGGCCCACCCCCTGCATTGATGATAATTCAGTCACTAAATAGCAAGACGGCTCAGATACCCAATGCCAGGATTCAGGTAATTAGGATAGACCAATAGATGACAGTAATAATTACATATAGATTACACAGATTTTAGGGGTCTGGTATATGATGTTGACAATCAAAATATCGACAAGTCAAAATGTTGTCAGTTCAAAATGTTGACAGTTGAGTATTATGAAGCAGATCCAGACTTGCGTCCTGAATCCCACTTACACACACACACACAGTGCATGAGTGGGGTGTTTCATAGTTGCCAACTCTCCCTGAATATCAGGGAGACTCCCTGAAGATTGGGTGATCTCCCTGACTCCCTGAAGTGTTTGGTAATCTCCCTGATTCTAATTTCATCCATTAAGGTCTGTGGAGATGACCAATTTCATGGAGGCCAAGATGTAATGAAAGAATCTTGTTAATCAGCTGCAGCGTCACTTTTAGCTTTTCTATAAAGACAGTAATGAAAGTATTCACTGACAATTTAATAATCAATAAATACTGACATTTTTATTGTAAAATAGTTTTCCTGGCAGTGCTAGATACACCTATGGGTGGAGCTATTCACAGGACACACCTCTTTGGCGCTATAGGACACACCCCTTTGGTGCAGCACCTTGATAGTGCTCTTACAATCTCCCTGATATTCATTTGCAAAAGTAGGCAACCATGGTGTTTTGACTGGAGGGCGCATGGCAAAAGGTTGTTTTCTATTCGCAAAGAACTGAAAATGACAGGATTTTGCGTGTACACACTTAACAATATTTCATACAGAGCTCTGTAATGGAACCCTTTCTGGCAGCTGTTACATGCCGTTAGAACGGCAGGCCTGCGATGCTGTCCTTACCTTGTTCCTGGCGCCGCCTGCCCGCTTCCTGCCGCATGGTCCGTCCCTCTGCATCGTGCCGGCCATCTTCCTTGCATACCGTCACGGGGGCGTGGCGGTATGCAAATTAGCCATGTGCTACAGCGCCAGCCAGGCCGTCCTCTCCTGCGTTGGCCCACGTTCTCCTGCGTCCTGGCCGTTGCCAGGACAACACCAATCAGATTAAGCTGAGCTCCTCTCCAGCCTATGGGGATTCAGGTGTCTCTATATAAGCGCCATTGCCCTGTGCTCAAATGCCGTTTATAGCTCCAGCTTGTCTGCCCTGCCTGCTCTTTTTCTGTCTCTTACTCTCTTGCTTCTTGCCTTGCTTTTATTTCATTGACTACTGAGTGCCCATTTATCCTGCTTGTACCTAGTGTCTCTCTGTTCCCTCTCCTTCCCAGTTACCCTCTGTTTATTACCTTTGTGTTTGTTTGAGTGAGTGTTTGCTGTGTGATAGCCCTGGTCAGTTCTGTCAGTCTGTGTTTGTCTGCGGCTTGCCGCCCCCTGATTGTTACGTATTCTTGTCTTGCCCCCTCTGGGGAGTGTGCTCCCACCTGGGGTGAGTCTCCACTCACCATCTCCATTTCTAGGCTGCTGGTAGCTTCGGTAGTCCTCCTGCCTATCCCACGACATACTGCTGCCAGGGTCCGCGACCTCCGGGGTCTGCAGCTCAGATTATCCCCACCTTCAGGGGCTCTAGTGAACACCAGACCTTTGGATAGACTCTGCGCCCTGGTTAGTGGTATAAGTCGTAACAGCAGCAAAGTGGGATGGGGAGGGATGTATGCGTCAGGTATGCATAGTGGGAGGGGTATGTTCATATTACAGTAATGGCTTGATTATTGCCTTATGTGCAATGCAGATTTCTGGCCTCCCCTCCCACGCATTGGAGCTCCGACCACAGCAGAAGTTCTGGATCCTGTCAGTGATATTAGCAGTGTACTGCATAAGCCATGGGCTAAATCCAGCCATTGGTGTACAATGTAAATGCCTTACGCCACCCACACTTGTGTATCTGATATGCATGGTGGGTAGTCCTGCTCCCATTGCGGATACCAACTTCCCCACGGAACGCAGCAGCAGATGGCTGCGTTCCGATGTGGTAATATTGGTTCTGCGCTTGTGCCATATTCAGCTGACTTCCGTACCTAGTTGATTTTCTTAATTGAGGATCAGGCCCTTTGTTTGTCTCTGTCCAATAATGGGTTTTAATAATGATCTTTCTAGTAAACCTGTATTTTTTTGCTTTGTAGAAAAAACTGCTGGTGTTTTTCACCTGCAGTCACCAATAGGGAAATATAAATTCACATATGAGGAGGCAGAAAATGCCTGCATGTCGGAGGGAGCCACCATTGCCACGTTCCAACAGCTCTCTGCTGCCCAGCAGGTATGTACTTCTGGGTGATTTCTAGGTTTGTGGGATGAGCAATCCTATTACTAACTGCAAGACATTTCCCTTCAGGGCATTTGTAGTTTTGTCGGCTGTAATGAAAATAAATTTTTATGAAATGCAATTGCCAACATATGGGGTTTGCAAATACACTGCATACTAAATATACCCAAGTGACAAATGAGTACATGAGTTTAGAGAAAATATTCATTTTAACGACATTGGACTGGATCCAGACCTATAATAGTACATTTGTAGCCGCAGGGAAGTGCATTTATAGATTTTGCACTGAGGTCTGGATACTGGGGCAATAAATTTAGGAGGAGGGCTCAGATTTGGTGAAGTTGATTTTATTATAGGAAATGTGATTATAGGTCTCAAGTAGGTAGAAGAGATTGGGGACTGAGATCATTTGTTGGCTGAGAGGGAAGAGGGCATTATCTGCTTGTTTTCTCTACAACCATCGGGATTGGTCTAATCCAGCACAGGGGTAGATCGTGGTGTCATGTAGTTTTAGGGAGAGGTTGTGACTGAGCAGGATCATATCAGTTTGAAATTAGGATAAAAAATTGAGGGAGTCTTCCTAAGACGGTTATGAAGTTTAGGAATAGCTGGGAGGGCTTTAGAGTTGCTGGAGTCAGTGATATTACAGGAATATTGGGTGGTGTCTGTTTTGTTGAGGGTGGGGAAGGGGGGGGGGGTAATTGAAATCCCCAGCAACAGTAAGTAGCTCCAGGCAATGGAGGCAGAGGAGGGAATCCAGCTTTTGGATTGGAGTTTAGAGCATTTCCATTGACAAGTGTATTTGTAAGGTGATTTAATATACCAATGAGGAATAGGAATGATCCCTATGGATGTCTGTAACCTTAATGTTTAAGTGCTTAGATATTAGTATGGTGACACCTCTCTTTTTCTGTCTGGTGTCAGAAGCATGGATAGTGATGGAGTCATTTCTGGTCCAGAGTTTTGAGTGTAGAGAGCCCAAGTAGTGTGTTTCTTCCCACTGCAATATTTACCGATAATTGTCTCCCTGTCTTGTTCTCCTCAGCTCTTGTTCATCAATTTATTTTCTCCTGCTCCTCTTTGGATTCAAAGGCTCCAAATAGTTTACTTACCTTCCCCTCTCACTGCTAGTTCATCTTCTTACATGCTCCTCTCAGTGGTTCCTTTGCAATGTTGTGACATCAAATGAACAACAGATGTCACAACACTGCAAAACACATTGAAATGTTACAGTTGTCTCCTCCATGGACAGGTTTCTCCAGCAGATGGGCAAGTAAGGTGGTCCTATGTATCAGCAAAATAAATCTTAAAGATATTGCATGCCAGCCCATTCCACCTCACTTGTGCCCCTGATTGAGACTGTTTGACTGATTTGGGATTTGTAGTGTTCTTTTGATATCTACCATATATATCTTGATTTGAAACAGTTGGGGTTCCACCGCTGCTTGGTTGGATGGCTGTATAACAGGACTGCAGGTTATCCTATAGTATATCCCAGTACGAGCTGTGGGTCAAATCATGTTGGAATTGTGGACTACAAACAACGATCAAACATGAGTGAAACATGGGATGTATACTGCTACCGTTCCCAAGGTTAGTACATGCTGATGAGACATAAAGCTGGAATAGCTTTATTAGCCCTTCATTACAATGCTATGGTGAATATTAAGGGTTAGTTATGTAATGCTATGCCATAGTTGCCAACTCTCCTTGAATATCAGGGAGACTCCCTGAAGATTGGATGATCTCCCTGACTCCCTGAAGAGTTTGGTAATCTCCCTGATTCTAATTTCATTCATTGAGGTCTATGGAGATGACCGATTTCATGGTGGCCAAGATGTAATGAAAGAATCTTGCTAATCAGCTGCAGCGTCACTTTTAGCTTTGCTATAAAGATAATAATGAAAGTATTCACTGACAATTTAATAATCAATAAATACTGACATTTTTGTTGTAAAATAGTTTTCCGGGCAGTGCTAGATACACCTATGGGTGGAGCTATTCACAGGACACACCTCTCTGGTGCAGCACCTTGATAGTGCTCTTACAGTCTCCCTGATATTCATTTGCAAAAGTGGGCAACCATGTGCTATGCCATTCCATTTTTTCTCCTGGTACTACAATTGTAAAACCATTTTTTTTTGTTTACTTCAAAATCTCCATAATTCTACTTCAAAATTTTCATTTGGACCAATGATAATGCCACAAATGATAACACTGAATTAAGTGATGTTTCACTCATGTAAAACAAAAGTTATTACCCATACACTACAAATAATATTCTGATAATGTAACTTCAAATACAGTATAATTAATACACCATTTTAAGCCATACACCCTGGCTGGTCCATTGTGTGATATATAGCACTTGCCCTTATGTATCAATCCCACTGTCCTATAGAGTGTAAGCCTGTGAGCAGGGCCCTCTTACCCACCCAGTCTGTCTGTTATTACCCAGTGGTGTTATAAAGATTGCAGTCTTGTTTATACTAATTGTTAAAATTGTAAAGCGCTACGTAATCTGTTGGCGCTATATAAAAACCTGTTAATTAATAAATAAATATCCCTTATTTCTACATATGACTTCACAACATATGCATGTCCCTTTTACCTCCTGCTCAGTAAATGCTCTACACACACACTCTATCTATGATACAATTAAGTCAACCGCTAATTACGCTGCCAACATATAGCAAACAATGGCTTAAGCTTATATGTCACCACCGTTTCTCTTTATTTATGTATTCTAAGCAACGGAACAACCTACAATAACAAGTGTCAATAGCTATGAAAGGCATGTAAATGTATTACTTTAACTATTTCACTATTCTTACTAAGGTTTATTATTGTTTCAAGATATAAGGCAGTGTAAATATATTTACTACTTAGGAATAACTAATGGGATGCACATGGAGAATTATGATGTGACATCCCTATTGACTTGGTAAGGGTCTTGGGCCCGTATTCATACGGTGAGTGAGTTAGTTAGGTGCGGACTGATCCCACCCATCCTGCCCCTAACCTGTCCCCCCATGTTTAGGTACTTTAGGGCTACCTTATCTTACCATGCTTAGTTTTCTTTTTAAGAAGGAAACTACGCATGGCCATTGCCTCCCCCGCCCTCCCCGGCTAATCTAATTCCCTGGCCCCTCCCACTTCTACCTAAACACTCCCCGAGGCAGCATTAGCACGCCTCCTTCCTCCTAAACTACTCTTTATACACCGCACGGAGGCAATCTGCGTACCTAACCAGTACGTAGATTGCATAAATGACCTACTATGCATACGTAGTAGGTCATTTCGTAAATATACACACCTAAGAAGCAGAAGTTTCTTAAGTGTGAATATGGTCTTTGGTTAGTAGCACCATATTTTATATGTTATTTAGATTTGTTATTGGTAAATATAAGTAACATATTAAATTAAATTCACTCATTATTCTTATCTTCTAGACATACAATGCCAGTGTACTTATGGCTACGTGGGTAATGGGATATTCTGCAATGGAAACCTGCTGGAAGTTATCGAGGCAAATCCTAAACTGTCCAGATTCTACTCTGTGAGTTTTCTGTCATACATGAAAGAAGAAACACGTAATTATTCCTGCTACATATCAGAGATAAGACATAAAAGCTGCATACAAAGGTTAACCCACACATATTAATATTGTATATACCATTTATGTTGCTTATGCTGAGGATGACTTTGTTACTTATATATGTCATCATTTTAGTAGTAACGCTATTTGTAGAAATAGTGGAAGAAAATTGGTTGAACTATATACAATCTTCAAGTTACATTGCACATTACCATACTACTACTGGCTACTTAAACTTTATTGAATAATAAGAATGCTTTTTTCCAGATGATTCTTGATTATGGTAATTCCAGTACTCAGGGCTCAACATTTATGGATGTCCTGTTGAACAGAACATCATATAAAACCTTGTTTGCACCAGAAGATGGCAGCATTGAGGACAATGTGGTGAGTACAAACTAGGACACACTCAGCATGTGACACAACCTAAGCTAGGGTTAGCTGCCACCTCAGATGGGAGCCTATTCAACTTACAAACTACCGTTGGAGTGAAATATATTTTCCTCTCAACCTACCACCCTCCAATTTATACACATGACCTTTTGTTCTAATAAACCTCTTCCTCTAAAAAAAATTGCACCCACCTGTACCTGGTTATACCCCTTGATAAATTTGAAAGCTGCTATCATATCCCCCTGTCTCTACTCTTCTCCAAGCCATAACTGTTAAGTCCCTTTACTCTTTCCTTAAATGTTTTATAATACAGGCCATGAACCATTTTAGTTAACCTTCTTTTGCACAGTCTGTAATATATTTATTTTCTTCTGGAAATATGACCTCCGAAACACAGTATCCTTGGTGAGGCCATACCGATGGCTTATAAGGGGGAATTACTACTTCTGTTTTTCTTCTACCGATTCCTCTCCCTATGTAACCAAGTATTTGATTTGCTTTTATCATTGTTTTGTTACTGTTTACAAAGAAATGTCAATAGTTGAAACAGAGCATGAAAGACACGTATAAGTGTAAACAATTAATTCCAGAAATTTGTGTTCATTAAAAATAAAAATTCAGCGTTGAATCAATCTTCCGACAGGTGTGGGGGGGGGGGGGGTCCAGGTTGAGCTCGCATGTGGGTTTGATTTGATGTTATAAGGTACAGCATAGGCATCTGTACTGATCCAGACTTCAGAACCGTTTGCATTTTCCGTTCACACAAGTTGCTAAATGTGCCTCTTAAGTCCAGCAATGTGAGGAGAGTGGTTAGCGGTGTTATTTCTTGGATGCATGGATACAGCAGGTCTCCAATAGTTATCCCGTGAATCAGATTTTCAAATGCTTAAAAATCGGATCTTTGAATCCAGTCAATGGAGTCTGTGTCTGATAGTGAGTGGATATTAAACAATTATATTGGTTTCTAAGCAGCTTTTGCCCCCTTACCTGTTCAGATTTAAGTTTTTACTAATTTTCCACAGTTCATTTAATCCACTTTAACATCTACTATACATGTGAATTCTGATATATACTACAAGTAGATATATATATATTTATTTCTTTATCTTTCCAGACTTTAACATGGCGAGATTTGGAACATCACATTACCATGCTGGATGTATTACTTCCATACACAAATCTTACACATGGGAGCACACTACTCTCTAAACTAGGATACAATCTTTCAATTACAGAAGAACCCTGCTCTCAACCTCTGGTAACTATATGGACAGTATTTTTGTGTTATCTTTTTGTGGCTGATAGTTCTGGCCTTGTATTGCATTATAAATAAAAAATTATATATATAATTTTCATGTTGCTCAATTGCTAACAGCCTGCAATTCACTATGATAAAAAGGGAAATTCTTCTAATCCTGGGGATATAATATTAGGAAGAGTGAAGATAGAGGGAAAAACAAATCAAAAAGTCCTTAACATACAACCTGATTCACAATTAAGAATCTGTGACTTTTTAGGTGCGTATATTTAAGAAGGGATATGCTACACACGCGTAGTAACTTCATGTAGGCAAGTTACGTTGGATTTAAAAGCGGGACATCTCTGAATCACCATATTTCAATACCTATTTCTTCAATGTTCGTATATGACTTAAGAATGAAGGGGCGTGCCGGGAATAATTAAAAATGAAGATAAGAAGAGCTGATGGATGGAGGCATTTAAATGGGGAAATCTGGGCGCGGTTAGGCAAAAATGTTCTTAATTAGTCACCATACACAAACAATTAAAAACCTAAAGATAAGGTAGCCCTATGGCAGTGATGGCTAACCTGTGACACTCCAGGTGTTGTGAAACTACACTTCCCATCATGCTTTGTCAGGTATCTGCTATGCTTTTGAAGTCAAGGCACACTGGGACTCGTAGTTTCACAACACCTGGAGTGTCACAGGTTAGCCATCACTGCCCTATGGCATTCATAAGTCGGTTAAGAAGCTAAAAACCAGGGGCTTGTCAGGGAAGTCACCTTGCTACTTTTTGTGTATAATTAAGAACCTAAAGCATTGTTAAGTGTTAATACAGTCCATAGTATTGAAGTAAATATTGTGTATCTTCAAAATCTTGTCTACTCTTATTTCTGCTGCAGTGTCCTAAAGTTGTAAATGATAAGGCAATCATACAGTGGGATATCCCAGCCTTCAACGGAATCATCCACATCATAAAAGGTCCATTGCTAGCTCCACCTGTGCAGGTAAATACTTGATTAGCAATTTACCTCTTTAAATAGTATGGTCCATGTAACAGAAAGTTGCACCTGGCTGTATCTGCAGTCACATCCCTTGATTTAGCATTGGGCACAGAAGACTTGTCTTAATGAAAGGTGTTTATTTTTTTTTCTATGAATGATATCTATGTGAGGTGTGTAAGCAAAACGGTAACATTTAGTTTTGTAATTAGGAATGTTCTAGAAATATACGTTAAATTGGAATGTGTGAATTTAATTAATTCATTTCAGTGAATCATAAACTGGAGGTTTTCAGAAGAGCTTCAAAACATGTTTCGCTTTGACAAGACCAGCAAAGTGACTGACCTACAGAATGGACTATATGCCAATCTCTTGTATTTTATATATAATAATGCACATGTATTTTTTAGGAGCCAATGCAGAGTCAGACGTCTCATCCACTAACTGTAGGATTGGTCACAGTGATACTGATTGTGCTAGGTGTGATCACAGCCTCAGTCAGCTTCTACTGCTATAGAGAGCGGTTTAACAGCTTTCGTTTCAGGCAATTTAAGGTTGGTCTTAATGAATTAATGAAGACTTAATGAATTTTGTGTACATAACACAGGGTTGTTCCACTGAGGGTTCAGTAGCACAAATGAAAATGTATTTTATTTGGAATCCAGATTGCTTTGTTTTAACTGTAACAACAAAGTAAAATTATAAGGCATGCGTTGTGCTTTATGATTCAAATCTAAGTGTAATTTCCATGCGCACCGAAATCTGTATCTTAAGAGGCAAAATATGAACAGGAAAGTAAGGTAGCCCATTGCACACATAAGTGTCATTAGGCACCTAAAACAGGGGCGGGGCAGGGAAGTGGACTGGACAGATGGGTGTGCACACATGCATATCTGCACCTACTTATTTCACACAGATCTAAACGCAAACTAAAAAAAGTTATTCTCTGGTGCATTGTCAAGAGTTTTGCTCTTTTTTTTGTTGCTATAATTCCACATCTGGCGAAACTCCTTAACATAAACCAGAAAGGACTAGAATGCGGTCACTTATAATTCATATGTTTCTCATTTATGTTTATCGTTGATCGCAGGCTGAAGAGGATGATGATGAAATAGATCTGCAAGAGGGTGGAAATCCCCCATTGGTCTCTATACCAAATCCAGTGTATGGTGCTAACACCTCCTTCTGTGGCCAGTTTGAGGTAATGATATCATATGTATTAGCTTGCAGACACAAGCTCTATGTTGTGGCAATCACAAATAAAATTACTTCTTTTACAAATATGTAACATACAGTGCTTTAAACACTTACCGACCTTCGGTTACTATGTAGTTACTAGACCCATCTGTACTGCTGTCAATCCCTGACAAGTATTCCATCAAATATATTAACTTTTATTATCTGTAGTAAACCATGTTGAATTGCAAGGGAGGCAAATTCATCTGTTGTATTCAGTGCTAGAGTTGAGAGGAGATGTTTTCTATCCCAAGTCTAACAAATAGTTTAAAGGTAAAGTTGGCCAGAACCTTTGTGCAGATAGCAGAATCCAAATCAAAGTATTTTCCCTGCATGCAAAGAATACAACTATTTAGTGTTCCCATGGAATTTAGTATGTTTTTCTCCAGATGTAGCTTTCCACCTGATTTCCTATTTTAAAATTCTGGTTCTGGTCCAATCAGACTATTACAAGACAAAGAATTATTATATACATATAACATGCAGCTACAGATTTATGTACTCTATGAAGAGTCACATTTGAATTGCAGTAGAGACAGTGGGTCTGATCCAGTCCTACAGGCGCCTTATGGCCCCCCGAGGTCTGTACGGCCGTCATCATAGCTGGGAGTGCACACCCCGCGCTCTCCCCGCTGGCAGGCGGAAATCTGGACACTTACGTGTCAAAACGGCCGCATTGCTGATTGTAGGGCGATTTGAGTAAAATCGACGGAGATTTAAGTAGTTTACCGGTGCTTTGCAAGTCTCCGAATTTACTAAAGCAAAATCTCCACAAACTCGCCAGAGATGAGTGTAGAATAAAATCGCCGGTGTTTAAATCTCTGGTGATATTTTGCATAAGGAGCATACAAATCTCTGGATTTACCAAGGGGAGATTTTTACTAAGGGGAGTCTCCCGAGATAATTCTCAGGGGGGTCAGTGGAGAGTTTGCTAAAATCACTGGCAAATGGTCATGTAATCATGTGTCAGGGTATAAAAGTAAGGTGTAAATGTATTTCAGCTGCTTGTTTAGACTCAAACAAAAGCTATGGCTTTTTGTGTGCTGCATATGCATAGTGGACATTTAATGGGCAATTTAGCTTTAATAAGGGCAACATCCAGGACAGAGAAATATAACCATAACAGGCTCAGATACAGTAGGTGTGTTACAGTATGTATAAGACTGCACATATGCCTACATAGACATGGATATGCATACACTGTTATAAACAGAGCATATGCATGTTCATAGAAAGATTCCATAGTAGGTAGATGCATTGAATATCACAACTGGAGGAACTATTGAGTTACAGATACAGTATCCCAGATAAATGAACCAATTAAAATCAATACACACTCAGAGATCACACAAGCCCATACATTCACGTGTTACACCTTGCATCAGCATTAGGACTCCATCACATGAGCATCCACATTCACACATATTGCAATAAATACGGACACCACTGCTGTAATGATCACACTTACCATGGATAAAAAAACCACATTCAAAATGCATAAAAAATCCACTAATATACATCAGTAGTTTATTTAATGCACACATATACAAACACACACCTTTAAAATTCTATATGCAACCATTCAAACAGTTTAGCATTGTTTATGTATCATCTGTGTCTCCCCCTCAACTCAGGTGATGTCTGACCTAATCAGGGAGTGTTCAGCATTTAAATAGTGTCCTGTGTGTGAAGTCTCGCGATTTCAAGCCAAACTCCAGTGATTTTGAGTGAAAAAAAATACCCCATACTTAACATTACAGTGAAAAAATTGCCGCCATCTCTGGCGATTTAAATTGCCGTTAAAAAATCGCTTTTAACAAATTTTTACAAATCGCCATGCAAAATCGCCTAATAGTAAATACAGAGATTTTCATCCAAAAATCGCCCCTCAACTCAGGCGATGTCTGGCGATTTTTAGAGGCGATTTAATCCTTAGTCTCCTTAGGTTTTGTTATGTAGACCATGCACCATTTTAGTTGCCCTTATTTGTACAGTTTCTATCCAAAGAATTGCACAATAGATTTTTCTATAATTTACTCCAAGAGGATCACAGATAAATTGCAATTTTATTGCCAAATTAGAAGTTAAAATCCCAATCCACACCGTTGCGCAATTCTTTGGATGATTATGCAGATAATAAGGTCGGGACTGTCTTAGCTATATCAGTAGGCAGAAAATTTAAAGGTGCCCTGTTTATATATTATACCCTGCTAACAATATTTTATATTTATGTATATATGATATGTGTGCATTTTAAATGTATTAACCAATATTGTTGGTGGGTTATACCCAAAGTGCATCCCTTGTTTTTTAAGTTTGGTCATTCCCAGGACTGCTTCTGGTTATAACCGGATATTATTACAGTTTTTTTATGTTTTCCAAGTATATTTGTAAAACCATTTCTGTAAAGCAACAAGTTTACCTTTCCTATTATTTTAGTAATCTGTACCTACAGGTTTAAAGTCACCAGTACTGTCAATGCCAATGTGCCTACATCATGGTTGCCTACTTTTGTAAATGAATATCAGGGAGATTATGAGACCACTATCAAGGCGCTGCACCAAAGGGGTGTGTCCTGTGAATAGCTCCACCCATAGGTGTATCTAGCACTGCCAGGAAAATGATTTTACAATAAAAATGACAGTATCAGTATTTATTGATTATTAAATTGTCAGTAAATACTTTCAGTACTATCTTTATAGAAAAGATAAAAGTGACACTGCAGCTGAGTCTTTCATTACATCTTGGCCTCCATGAAATTGGCCATCTCCATAGACCTAAATGGATGAAATTAGAATCAGGGAGATTACCCAGTCTTCAGGGAGTCTCCCTGATATTCAGGGAGAGTTGGCAACTATGGCCTACATTTATGAAAAGCCCACTCATGTTGTGGCAGTCACCCCACTCTGAATACACCCCAGGCTAAAACCACATTTTTGCCAGATATTTTCAACACTTTATATGGTTATAGGTGCTCTAAATCACTAAGAAAGTGCCCTTTAAAAATAAGATTGTGGTGTTCTTGGCTAAAGTGGTGTATGGCCTGATAAGACAACCAAAATACATTACAGCAATGTGGACAATCCTGTGGCTTAAAGTAATCTACAATATATAATTACTCTTTCTTTTCTAGGACACATACAATGGTGAAGAATCCTCTGATACTTTGAGAATTCTCCAATAACCCCAAACAAACCAGATACTGTTTACATTTGGTGTTACCTTCTGTAAAGAATACAAGTTCCTCTGTATAATTATGGAGATGCAACCAATTAAAAAGACTTGATCATCCATGTTTACATATATATATATTTGTAAATTAGAGTATATATTGCTTAATTACTATTAAATACTGATTTCTGATTTATGTTGAAAAATAAACTTACAAATTAAAGCTTTGTCAAATATGATGGAACTGTCTCTAAAAATCCCCATATGAGAAGCTTAAAATAAAAGCCTTGCTGCTGTATTTTACATTATGCTGGAGGTGAGTTTGGGGAGATTGTTTACACAGTATGAAATTAAATGGAAAGATAAAAAATGACCAAGCTTTTTGTTTTGATCTGTATTTCTGTTCTGTTTGGTGCGAAAGAAGCATTCTTTTAAAACTTCTTGGGCCAGATTTACTAAGCTGCGGGTTTGGAAAAGGGGAGATGTTGCCCATAGCAACCAATCAGATTTTAGCTGACATTGTCTAGTATGTAAAAAGAAAAGAAAG
>WWET01000712.1:474672-485437 GCA_011038615.1 Limnodynastes dumerilii
ATTTTCCTGAACCAAAGAACATTTTAATCAATATGCCCATAACTCACATTGAACCAGTTTCTGATGTGCACAGTCGTCTTGTTCCCCCTAAATGGAAGGAAAAGGACTTGATGCTAATCGTCTTCTGTTCAACTCCCAGCCCAGAAAGACTAATCTTATTATAACATCACATTTATTTCCATCTTTGTGATATAAGATCAGTATAAATGTAAATAAATGTTTTCATAAGTCCTCTCTAGCTAGTGTATTGTTTATCTGGTATTTTTTGTTGTTTTTTATGGTTAATAATATTTACAATTAATTAAATAATAGATTTTTATTTTTGCCTGGTTTCTGCTCCTATTTATTAATGTGCTCATTTATAATGTTTTGTATTACATATATATGGTTGATTCAAGTAAAAAGGATGTTTATAGAGACATAGGGCCTGATCCAGACCTACACCGATGCGCTGTGCTAAAGCACAGCGTATTGGCGTTCATTTTCCCCGACACTCCCCCTGTGCGGACGTATGGCCCCTTCCCCCTCTTACAGGAGCGTTTGGCCGCCTAGCCCCCCCCCCCCCCCCCCTTACGCCGGCTGAAGGCTACCCTAACTTCAGCCGGCATAAGGAAGGGGCTATACGCTCGCACAGGAGCGTATGGCCGCCTAGAACGCCCTCCCACCCTTATTAAACTAGCTCCCCCCGCCCACCTACACTAACCTGAACCTAGGGACACTGGGGGACGTTCCCTCCAGCATCCCTACGGCGCTGCTACGGACGCCCGATCCACAATTGGGTGTTGCCGTAGCGACACCGGGCAAAATCTGCACGGCGCATGCGCAGATTGGCTTTTCAGCCGATCTTACGCCCGCCGCCCTAGCGACAGCGGGCGTAGGTCTGGATCAGGCCCATACTAATTAAGCTAATTCATTTGCTGCATGGGGAGAGAAATAGCCTAGTCTCTATATAATCTGTATTGGGCAATGCACCTTCTAAAGAGACCTCGTTAGTGGAGAAATGCGTTAAGGCTTTATTTCAGACTTTTGTTTTATCTTATGTGTACAGCATACTATCTCCACAGTTATAAGCCCAGGCCGCAGTGGGCTTGAGTGTTAGGGCAATCACAAGTACCAGCATGCCATGGGAGCCCGGTTAGAATGTCCCATTTCCGAATGTCCCATTTTCCCTTTTCGGATGTCCCTATTTCGAATACTTACCAATTTTAAATTTTTATTTCAGAATGGGTGAGTATGCTGATCAGTTCGAAACTGGCTGGGAGGAAACGGCCCAATCGAAATAGGGCCGTTCTAACCAGGGACCCACACCCCTGGGAGCCATGGGCATGTCAGTGCTTGGAGTACTACAAGCACCAGCATGGCCAAGCTTTTTATGGCCGCCTGGGCTTGTGGCGACCTGCAGTGCAGTAACACAAGTGGGTTTATTTTTGTTTTGTTTTTTATGAATTATAACTGTAAGCGTCTTACTATAACCAGAGATAAGGCTGATCTGTTCCAAAGAGAGGATCTCTCTACTACACTTACCAACAAGATTCCATGGGTGAGCCGTTATAACCATCAAGTTTTTCTCATAAAAGAACAGTCAGGTTACTCTGGCCTTTAGTGAGCACTGATCCTTCATTACCTTCAATGCACGCTAAATCCTCTTCGAGGTAAAAGCAATGGATTTCCCAGTCAGTTTGGAGCTGGCTGGGAGAGAACGGCTCCTTCGAAATAGAGCCGACGGGAGAGGCGCTGCTGCTCAGGAGGTGAACGGCCGTGGGGAGTCTGCCTTCTCAGTGGGGTGCTTCTGCGGGGCCTTTCACTGGGAGGGGAGAGCAGCAGGATCCCTGTTAATTGTAAGGCAGGATGAATCCACCGGCAGTGCAAACAGTGAGGTGCCGACGGGTTGGGAACAAATTTGGCACAAAACGCCGCCATTTTGGTCACCATTCACTCTGAGTAGCGCTATAAGTGGAACGGGCACTACACTGTGTGGAGGCAGAGCACAAGGTAGCAGCAGTAGTTTTATGCACTGGACATCTCCTTAAACACTTCCAGCAAGTGCTTGCTATAAGGCTGCATAAACAGCAAATAGTTACTCCTTCAGAATACCTGTATCCCAGGGGGTGGACATTTTAAAACCTGCTATTAGTCTGATTGTAGCATTATTCTATCAGGTATTAACCCCTAATCAACCTAATAAAGCTTAAGATACAAGTCTGCAGCAGCAGTGAGAGAAAAGGCACTCTGTTAACCCCCGTGTTGGACATTCTCTTAAATATCAGCAGCAAGTGCTTGCCAAAAAGGCTGCTTATACCCCTTTCACATCACCACCAAATACTTAGGATTTTCGAAAAAAACCCGGGTCTCTGCAAAATCCCGGGTGGTGATGTGAAAGGGGCACTTCAGGTCGATCCGGGTCGAAAGTCCCAGCATTTCGACCCGGGAAAAAAGAAGGGTTATTCCCGGGTCCTACCCGGGAGGGGTGGTGATGTGAAAGGTGCAGGGTTGTTTTTCAACCCAGGGTTTTCGCATTGCAACCCGATTGGTTAGAAAAATGGGCAGCGTATGATGACATCATCATATGCATTTACATTATGCTCCCGTAGGAGCCGTGTATTACTTGTACTGTGCAGTGTAAAGCCCTGCCGCATATACAGCTCTCGGGACAAGTTGTGAGGCGGGCGGGACAGCGGAACAGTCCCGCGAAAGCAAGACTGTCCCGCTCAAATCGGGACAGTTGGGAGGTCTGGATAACCCCAGTGTTGGACATTCTCTTAACCACTAGCAGCAAGCAAATGGCTGCCAAAAAGGCTGCATAGTCAATAAATTGTCACTCCTTCAAGACATCTATATCCCCTACGGGTGAAAATTGCAAAGCCTGCTATTAGCCTGACTGATTGTTCTGTAGCCTCATTCCACCAGGAAGTAACCCTTTATCAACCTAATAAATCTTAAAAAATAAGCCTGCAGCAGGGTTGAGAGGGGAGGCTCTGACAACCCCAGGGTTGGACATTCTCTTAACTACCAGCAGCGAGTACCTGTCAAAAAGGCTGCACAGATAGCAAATCAGTATTCTTTCATAACTATCTGCAGCCAGCGCCTGCCAAGAAGACTGCATATCAGCAAATTGTCAATCCTGCAAGGTATACTCACCTCAGTAGGTGGACACTTGAAAGCTTGCCATTGAATAGTCCTATTTGTGAACCAGCAGCTGACCAGCATCTTTGTAACCATGGGTAAAACCAGCCAAGCCACGAGTGCAGCAGCAATACTGGAAAGATTCAGCAGGCACGCACCTCATAGCTCATGACCTGTAAGGGCACAACAACCTATGTCTCCAGAATCAGTGTAAGACAATCCCCCCCACACCCACCGAGACAGCTTCACCTACCCTACAACAAGTCTTACTTACTGATTTTTCCTTGGTTCACCAGGACATGCAAAAAACCAGAGAAAGGGTGGGGGAAGTGGAACACAGGGTCTCAGCCTTGGAGGGTGCTATTAACTCAATCAAAACGGATGTCGCTGAGATACACACACAGATCCGTGCTTGTAATTTCAAGCTCACTGACCTGGAAGGAAGATTGAGGTGCAACAATTTGCGCCTCGTTGGTCAAAATCCAGAAGTATTTCTAGAAAATTTACTTTTAAAAGAGTATGGTAAAGAGGCCTTCTCCTTACGCTCTGCTGTGGAAAGAGCACATAGGATCCCTTCACAACCTCCGAGGCCTGGCATGGCTCCATGCACCTTCATTGCTAAATTCCTGCACTATAGGGACAGGGATGCCGTGCGGCATCTAATGTGACAGGGTGGCCCTATTAAGATAGAAAATACTACTGTTTCAGCCTATCCAGATTATGCGCTGGAGGTACAAAAGAACAGAGCCCAATTCACACGGATCTGGAAAAATCTGCAAGAGATGCGTCTTTTGTACTCTATTCTGTTTCCAGCGTGGTTGAGGGTTGTCGCTAATGGTGAGACACACTTCTTCTCCTCCCCAAAAGAGGCTGAGATATGGATTGATCGCTATCCCCGCCAAGCGGCCTCACCCAGGCATTAATCCTTTCCGCATACTTTGGATAATGGAACTGCTCTTTACTTTACCTACGCTCATCAGCCAGGACAAACCAGGTTTATCCTTTATACAGCCGACAGTAGTTGGTTATCTGGTGGTAATCTTTTATACTTAGAGGTTTATGCAGGGAGGCTGCTCATGGCTTGGAGCCGCAGTATAAGTACTGTTACTATAGCGCCTAGTTTGCAGTAGTAGTAAAATAACAATTTTTGGTTTGGGCAGGGAGGGGTAGCAAAAGAGGTTTATTATTTCTTGTTAAGGGACTAGATTTACCTTAGTTATACAGGGTATATGGGGTGGGAACGGGTTAGTATAGTTTATTTGGTTACATGCAATATTCTGTTTTTGATAAAAACATGGTCCTACTGTTTACAGTACATGGCATTGCCTTCCCCACCCTCTTACCATTGATTGCTGAAATCCAATATCTACCCAGAGGAATTTCAGACCATTCCCCTTTACTATTTCAAATTAATGTAACTCATGACTTGAGTATAAAGTTTTGGAAGCTAAATCCCTTTTGGCTATCTCTGCAAGACCCTGGGGAGGATATTAAATCCTACAATTAAATCCTACAATTTAAATGCTTCCCCCCCACCCGCTTTAGCGAGCGGAAGGGAAGCACAGCCCATTTCCTTGGAAATGGGCTCGGACGGAACAAAGTTTTGTCCGATTGTTGCTATGCTAGGGTTACTGGGTTGCATGCGCCCTCCAGTGAAGGCAGGTCACTTACGCACAATGCGTGCGTAAGTGACCTGCGTTATTAAATCTGAATCCGGTCCAAAGTTAAGACACAATAAAATGACAAGTTCAGGCTCCAATTGTAAAGGCTCCTTTTTGTATTACACTCTTATTTATACTGTTATCATTCATATACAGGTTGTATGAATTCCTTTCATGACTGTTATTTATAATAATAATAATAAAAAAATATTTTTTAGGGTTTCAGTACAGTGCTTCTTTTTTTTCTTTAAGCTCTCCAGTATGTATATATATATAATTAAAAAATAAATATTCTGCTACAATATTGATGTATAAATATTTGATGTTATTACAAAAATGGAATAATATGCACTGGGGCCCCCCACAAATTAGTTGCCAAGAGGACCCTACAAAAATTAATTCGGTCATGAGCTTAATAAATGGACCCAAAAATTCATACATGTATCGTAGTTACACACGATAATTACACGTGTAGTTACAGATGTAGCAACGTTATTTTTCCTGTAGGGGTCGCTGAGCAGCACATAACATTCTCATAGCTTGGGAAGACGTTCTTTTACATGGCGATTTCCGGGCACCCTGTCCCCGTTACCTGGTTACCGTGAAGCTGCCGGAAGTTGTGGTCAGGATGGAAGCGTTAGTGTGTCTCTAGACAGTAGAGATGCTGTGAATTGGAGACGGAATGGAGGAGCATATGCCGCGTACGGAGCTGGCGGATTATAGGATCGTTAGACTGGTGGGAAAGGGAAGTTATGGCGAAGTCAGTCTGGCCATACACCGGGCAGAAGGGAAACAGGTAACAATGCTCTACTTCTGTCTAATACTGCAATAATCTACTGTGTGACTTTATAATACTGCAATATTCTACTGTGTGACTTTATAATACTGCAATACTCTACTGTGTGACTCTATAATACTGCAATACTCTACTGTGTGACACTATAACACTGCACTACTACTGTCTAATACTGTGTTACTCTATAATACTACAATACTCTGCTGTGTGACACTGTATAATACTGCAATATATTACTGTGTGACTCTGTATAACACTGCACTACTACTGTCTAATACTGTGTTACTCTACTTTGTGGCTCTGTATAATACTGCAATACATTACTGTGCAGTGTACTCCCCAGAAAATAGTGCCAGCCGGGTGGTATTAAATAGCTGGGTGGGGAGATCCGTTCCCACTGGAAGCTAAGTTTCTGTCCCAGCGGAAAGTGGTTGTCCTTCAATGGGCTGTTCTGACTTTTTGCTGCTACTGCTAGGCTGTGGTGCAGCAGTGTCAGTAAGACTTTACAGCCCATTGGAGGACAGTCAGGACTGAAAGCTGGAGATCACAAAGTTTTGGTCAAGTCTGGCCAGGTGGTAAGCTAAAATAGCCAGGTGGAGCACCCATCTAAAAGGCCCTGGGGAGAACATTGGTGTGTGACTGTATAACACTGCACTATTACTGTCTAATACTGCGTTACTCTACTGTGTGCCTCTGTATAATACTGCAATACGTTACTGTGTGCCTCTGTATAACACTGCACTACTACTGTCTAATACTGTGTTACTCTACTATGTGGCTCTGTATAATACTGCAATACATTACTGTGTGACTGTATAACACTGCACTACTTTTGTCTAATACTGCGTTACTCTACTGTGTGACTATAATACTGCAATACATTACTGTGTGACACTATAATACTGCAATACATTACTGTGTGACTCTGTATAACACTGCTCTACTACTGTCTAATACTGCAATACTTTACTGTGTGACTGTATAACAATGCTCTACTACTGTATAAAACTGCAATACTCTACTGTGTGACTCTGTATAACACTGCACTACTACTGTCTAATACTGCGTTGTCCATTTGCCATCACTGCCTGCTGCCTACAATTTGACCGATCTGTGATCTGTGATAACAGCAGAAGGGATAAGCTACTATATATCTCAACATCTGTGGCCCCCACATTCTATTTCTCTACCAAAGGTGCGGTAAAACCGTTAACAGTGCTTTTAATCTTGAATGTGAATTGCACAATTGGATTTCTACTACTGCTACCTTCCATTGATAACAACTGTGATAATATTATGATGTTGCCCATAGCAACTCATCACTAAGTGGAGTTCATTCTACAGGTTCTACTGGGTCTAAATTGTCGGGGACGCCCGCCAGTAGAGACTTTAACAGCTGATCAACACTGTTGGACTTGTGTACAATTCCCTTAGAGGTTTATGTTTCATATATAGTGCATGCTATTTTTATATGGATAGGAGTAATTTGAGTGATATATTATATGTGGATCTCTTGGTAGTTCATACATAATTCCCCATCTTCATACCCTCTGTGCAATTCTCTTATTATAATTGTTCTTTTTATTGGGTGATCTCTATTGAGATATATATATTTTTCTATGTATATCATTTGATATTAATTGCTAAATTTGTACTAATACATTTATTTTTATACACTTCAAGCGCTTACTATTATATATATTTTGTAATACTGCGTTACTCTACTGTGTGACTGTATAACACTGCACTACTACTGTCTAATACTACAATACTCTACTGTGTGACTGTATAACACTGCACTACTACTGTCTAATGCTGCAATACTCTACTGTGTGACTCTGTATAACACTGCTCTACTACTGTATAATACTGCATTACTCTACTGTGTGACTCTGTATAACACTGCTCTACTACTGTCTAATACTGCAATACTCTACTGTGTGACTCTATAACATTGCTCTGTTCCTGTCTAATACTGCTATACTGTACTGTGTGACTATATATAACACTGCTCTACTACTGTCTAATACTGCGATACTCTACTGTGTGACTGTATAACACTGCTCTACTAAAGTCTAATACTGCAATACTTTACTGTGTGACTATATAACACTGCAATACTCTACTGTATATTTTTTTTTAAGCATTCTTTATTTATGTTTTGACAAAATTTCACAGTATAAAGAGGGTAAGTGGTTTACAACAGAATTCAAAGAATTAGCTAAACAATATATTAGTCAGTACTGTATAATATTGTTCTGCTTTACTGCACTTTTCTCGCTCTCCTATTCTATCCGATATATATTACATTATATAATCCTGTATTACTATACTATGTAACACTGTATAATGCTGAATTACTGTGCTATTATATAATATATTGGAGAATTGGAGAAACACTTCACACAATCTTAGTTTCTAAATAATGTTAATATTTAAAACATTTAACACATTAATTCTATAGTGTGTATCAACAATAACTGTACTCTTGGTGTAGGATGTCAGAAAGATGGCTATTGTGGTATGATTTGTTCATTAAATAAAGTCTTAAGAATGAATTAAATATAGATATCTTTATACCAATGAAAGAACCACAAACCATCTATTAATGAATTTGGGCTGGATCCAGACTTAAGAAAATGCTTGAAATTAGTTACTCCTGGGCTAAACCATGTTGATTGCAGGGGGAGTCAGGTTAATTGTATACTTTGCATGCAGAGATATATCTTTGAATTGCTTACTGCACACAGATACTGACCAGCTTTACTATCACACTGTTATTTAGACTTGGGATAGGAAACATCACCTCTCAACTCTAATACTGTTTGCAACAGATGAAATATGACTCCCCTGCAATCAACATGGTTTAGCCCAGGAGTAACTAATTTCAAGCACTTAAGTTTGGATCCAGCCATTTATCTTCTATATTGTTATGATTTCTAGCTTAAGGAATAAGTTGCTTTTTTATATGTAGAATTTAAGTAGTTGTAATGGGCAAGGAGATGGAATCCATTGGAGTTTTGAGCTACTGTCACTAAAATGTGATGACTTGAGGACTTATTACAGTGTCTGAAATTAATGCATTTGATTAAACAATCTTTTTCTCCCTCCCATATGAATGAGACATCATCTATAAAGCAGAATTCTTAGATATTTGACAATTGTTTCTTTAATATATATATTTTTTATTTTCAATGTGAAACTTTTACACATCCCAGGACATCCAGCATCTCAGTGTCCGATATAACTCATGGCTTTTAAATCTCAGTGTGTTATCCGTGGTTAAGTAAATTAGTACATCCTGTGATAAGATTGGTCTATGCTTAGGACATGCCTCCATATTTTATGGATTTGTATATCTTTATACTTATAAAATATGAATTTACAGATGACTTTATGCTGAAAACATTTACAATTACATCACTGTGTAAAGGGGCATGTGTCCATTCCGATGGCTCACTAAGGAATGGATCCTGAATGAAGTGCGATTGCATGCACGTAAAGCTATTCGTATGAAAGGGACTTAAACGCATGCCATCCTATAGTCCTTGCATCTAGGACACTCCCCTTGCACGCACTGACCTCTCAAGTTCAGAACCCACCTTAGATCTAATGCACCTGCCCTATGTAAAATGGGGCGAGTGCATAGAGCTGAATTGTGCGTAAGGGTGTAGCCAAGTCCTCACTGCATCTCTCAACCCACCCGCCATGCATACACCAGGCACACACAGTGGGCTGTCATGGCCCATCATCAGAAGCCGTTGCTGCACATAATGCATAATTGGCCTCTACGCATTCACAGGAAGACTGGACAGGGTACATATGTGTTGGCCATGTGCATTACCCTCTTGTACTTAAATATGGACCCCTCATTTTTGTTTTCCAGATTGAGGTAATAGTCATTTTTATTTATTGGCGTTATAAGACCACTATATGTCCTAACAGCGGTTCGTTTTATAAATAAGCTGCACCTATTTTAAAATTTGTTCTAATTTATATTGGTCTTCATAGTTTAATATTGTGTATGTTTGCGTGTGTATTTTTTGCATTTTTGTTAGTCTTTTTTTGTTCTTTTTCTTTTTTAGTATGTGATTAAGAAGCTGAACCTTCGCAGTGCCCCGCGTCGGGAGCGTAAAGCAGCAGAACAAGAGGCCCAGCTCCTGTCTCAGCTGAAGCATCCAAACATTGTGGCCTATAAAGAATCCTGGGAGGGTGGAGATGGGCTGTTGTACATTGTCATGGGCTTCTGTGAAGGGGGAGATTTGTACCACAAACTAAAGGAGCAAAAAGGAAAACTTCTTCCAGAGAGCCAAGTGGTGGAGTGGTTCGTACAGATTGCCATGGCACTTCAGGTAATGGGATTCTGCATGACATTTATTTGTACAGCACAAACCACTTGATAATGTCTACCACTGTTTAAGTAACCCCTGCTTTGCGCATAGAGGTAGTGATGAAGCAGTATGTCACATCAAGAGTAAAACTACTCTACGTTTTTTAGTGTTGCTTTTGTCTGACGAGGACAGTATATTATTTTTTTTGTAGTATAATGTAACATTAATTTGTCATATGATGCACAATATTCACCGTTTACATAGGTAAACAATATTCAAAGTTGTTACAGGGCATCCACGCTTAAATGGAGATGACAGGTTAATGTAGGATTACACTACTAAAAATTATATACTACACACTATATACCAGGAGTTATCGATTCTACATCACAATTTGGGTACACAAATATAGTTCCAGCGCATAACATTACAACGAACAGAGATTGCATTGTACAAACAATGGGTGCATAAAAAAATATTGAAGCTGCAAGTAGTAATCCAAAAAGAGAGAAGCAAAGAGAGATAAAGAAAGTTATAGTTAGAAGAATGCGAAAGATGTATAGAGAGATGGGGGCAGGGGGTTATCATCCTCACAAGTGGCAATTACCATCAATAAAATATTTGAAAAGACACCTTTTGAATATGATCAGATTCGTACCAAGCTGAGAGAGTATAAAGCTATGATCCATCAGGCATAGATCTTGGGTGGAGGAAATCGAGATAAGCAGGGGCGGTCTTGAAGTCTAACCAGGTGAACCATGTAGCAACATAGGCTGTACATTTTTAGGTGGCAGAGGTGAATATATCGTTCATAGATGCCAATGCGATCAAACCAGTTCTTTATAGTAGGAGGA
>WWET01000712.1:521166-534794 GCA_011038615.1 Limnodynastes dumerilii
GGAAGAGCAGTCCAAGGTTCACACCGACAGAGTTCTACAGGTTCTACAACAACATGGTTGGATTGTGAACTGGCAGAAAAGTCAGCTGCAGCCTTCACAGTGTTTAAGGTACCTGGGACTCAATTTAAATACAGTAGTGGAAAAGGTGTTTCTTCCTCAAGACAAGGTAAAAAGTCTGATTCAACACGTAAATATCATCAGGAGACAGCCTTGGGTAACAGCAGAAGATTGTATGAGAACCCTGGGATTCATGGCAGCAGCAATAGAGGCAGTGTCATGGGCAAAATGCCACATGAGAGAACTGCAGTGGTGTTTTCTAACACAGTGGAACAAGAATCCGTTTCAAAAGGACCAGTTAATATCTCTACCACCAGCAGTCAGGAAGGACCTACAGTGGTGGACAAGGGAGGACAATCTGTTAAACGGCAAGCGATTCAGGAGCAAAGATCTTGTTGCAATAACGACAGATGCCAGCAGTCTAGGATGGGGAGCAGTATGCAAGAAGTGTATAGCTCAAGGTGTATGGGACCAACAGACCCCACTACAACGTTCCAATATCGGAATTACAAGCAGTCAAACTAGCTTGTTTAGCCTTTCAGGACATCATTTGAGGCAGAAAAGTAACTATCTATTCCGTCAACAAAGCGGTGGTTGCACATCTCAACCACCAAGGGGGCACACGAAGCCCAACCTTGATGAAGGAAGTAAAGGCACTCCTCACCTGGGCAGAATTGCATCTGATAGACCTCACAGCATCCTATAGAGCAGGCTCCGAAAACAGTACCACAGATTTCTTAAGCAGAAGACCCGTATTAGCGGGAGAATGGAGACCCGTATGGAGAATGGGAGCTGAATCAAACAATCTTCAACAAGATCATAAGAAGAATGGGAATGGCAGAGAAAGACTTGATGGCGACAAGAAGAAATGCAAAGGTAAAGAACTTTTTTTTTAAGGTTCCGAGAACCAGAGTCGCAAGGAACAGATGCACTGTCACAACATTGGCACGGGACGTTAAATTACGTTATTCCTCCTTTTCCGATGATCCAAAGGGTGCTCAACAAGATCTGGATATCGCAAGGTCTATTCATAGTAATCCTACCATACTGGCCGCGTCGGCCTTGGTTTGCCCAGATCTTCAACATGGTGGTAGAGGGTCCATGGAAACTTCAGGTAATACCAAATCTCTTAACACAGGGCAAGATGGCTCATCCTTGTCCGGAGAAATTACAGCTGACGGCATGGCTGCTGAAGTCTCCTCATTACAATCTAAGGGATTCTCAAACAAGGTAATTGAAACTCTCCTCAAAGCCAGAAAACCAGTAACCACTAAGATCTATCATAGAAAAACTGGAAAATTTATGCAGACTGGTGTGCGCAGAAAAAATATGCGGTAAATTCATACTCCATTAATCAGATCCTAGAATTCCTGCAGTCAGGACTAGAAAAGGATCAGCAGCCAACACTCTAAAGGTTCATGTGTCCTATTTAGGTGCGGTATTGGATGTGGACTTAGCAAACGAAAAACATGTGAGACAATTTTTTCAGGCCTTGCTTAGGATTAAGCCGAGTATAAAAAGACGCATTCAGGTTTGGGACTTAAATTTAGTTCTTGATTAACTACATTTCCTTTTGAACCCTTAAGTTCTTGTCAGTGGAAGTTCCCGTCCTGGAAAGTTGCATTTTTAATTGCGATTACATCAGCTAGAAGGGTGTCGGAGCTTCAAGCATAATGAACTGAAAAACCATACATAAATTTTTTCCCTGATAGGGTAGTTCTCAAGACTAACCCTAAGTTTCTTCCTAAGGTGGTCACAAAATTTAATTTACATCAAGACATTGTACTTCCAGCGTTCTTTCAAACACCAGCTAATGAAGAGGAGGAAAGGTTTCATACCTTAGATTTGGTCAGAGCCATATCCATATACCTGGACAGAACAAAGAACTTAAGATCAAGGAAACAATGGTTTATTATTCCAGAAGGAAAAAATAAAGGACATCCAGCTACTAAGTCTACAGTAGGAAGATGGATAAGATCCTGTATTCAGCAAGCATATGTTTCTAAAAATTTGGAGCCTCCCAACAAATTTAAAAGCTCATTCTACTACAACAGTGGCTTAAAACATTACAGAATCGATGTGGCAGCAGCAGCTGATTCGGAATTCGGGAAGAAGATTTAAAGTGCAGTTAAATAAAAAAAATAAACAAATAAATACTAAACGTACAGGTTTGTATATCCCTCCCTATAGAGTTACGCTTGGGCAAGACCCAGGGGTACTATGCTGCCAGGAGGGGAGGAGGAAAAGGTAATTATACCTGATAATGATATTTCCCCTACAACAGTGGCTTCTTCCTGGGCTCAGAAGAGAGATGTTTTAATTCAAGATATTTGCAAAACAGCCGGATGGTCTTCTGTACACACATTTACGAAACATTACAGAATCAATGTGGCAGCAGCAGCTGGTTCGGAATTCGGGAAAAAGATTTAAAGTGCAGTTAAATAAAAAAATAAACAAATAAATACTAAATGTACAGGTTTGTATATCCCTCCCTATAGAGTTACGCTTGGGCAAGACCCAGGGGTACTATGCTGCCAGTAGGGGAGGAGGAAAAGGTAATTATACCTGATAATGATATTTCCGCAACTCCTCCTTGGCAGCATAGGTACATACCCCCCCTTGTCATATTAAGTAACCATTATTTGAAGTTTATATTATGTTATGTTGATTCCTATCTTTTTAGCTGGAGAAAGTGAGAAGACACCGAGGGGAGAAGGAGGAGGACCTATATACACAGAGGGGGTGTCTTCTGCCAATTTCCTGTTCCTGTCTACCGCCAAAGGGAAAACCCAGGGGTACAATGCTGCCAAGGAGGAGTCAGGAAAATATCATTATCAGGTATAATTACCTTATTTCTAACTTATAACTTTTAAACAAGCATTGCATAAACAGCGTTCCCAGACATTCTGTATTGCATTAAGACCGTTAAATGCAAGCACAATGGTCTGAAATATGTTGTGAAATGTCCTCAGCCGCTCACTAGACATGCAGTGTGGTTGGTGGAACTATGAGCACTTACATTTCTATAACCGGTAGGTGAGAAGAGCCTCCCTGTACATAAACTACAACCCTCCACCCCTTTTCTCTCACAAAACACTCAGAACACAATAAGTTACAGCAGTGATAAGTGACCTCGTGTGAATCACTGTAATTTCGTTTGCATTTGTTCTACGCACGCACGATGCAAACAAATGCAGAAATACATTAGTACCTTTAGGTCCGGGTTGAGCCCTTGGTGTGTAATGCATTGCATGCCATCAGCTGGCTTATTACATTTTACCTTAACTGCATTTTGCTGGGTTCTATCTTTGACTCTGAGTTGTGTAACATTCTGGGCTTGACCCTCTCTTTTGATGACAATTAGATCTACCTTTTTTTTTTTTTTAATCCTCTCTTTTCTTTGCCATCTATATTTAAAGTATGGCAAGCCCTGGAATGCAGGGGTTAGAAAACAATCCACATTCTGGGCGATAGCTTTAACAGAACTGCTATATACACACTAATATAAAATACAGCTGAGAATCTGAAGTTTTACCGAAGCAATGCTTGGCAAATATTCCCTATATACCGTAATTAATTAACAGAATTCCCATCCTGCTTTGTAAACTTAAAATCTATTACCTGTTAACCCCACATAAGCCAACTTAAATTTGTGCCGTTTATACCGTCATGGCCAAAAAAAAAGGTCTGAGCCCAAGACCCTCATCCTCTCTAGACTGGAGTATTGTAATCTCCTTCCTGGTCTTCCCTATTCTCATTAGCACCCAACTTCAATCATGCTTGATCCATTTTCTTTCCAGGCATTCAACTCATGCTGCCCCTCCATACCAGTCTATATCTGCACCCCCCCCCCTTCCTGTACAGAGTCAAGTGCAAACTCTTCACCCTCACCTTGAAAGAACAACTGACACTCTCTGCAGATTAATAGTTTTACAGAAGATGCAAATGTGCATTTTTAATCTGAATTTGATCCCAAATCTGCACAAAGGGCCTGATCCAGAGCTACGACCGCAAGCGAGCGTACGCTCATTGTAAGCGAAAATTAGTGAAAAAAAAACGCACTACGCATGTGCAGTATGACAACTTCCGGTCGACCGAAGGACATGAGCGTACAGCGAGCGAATTTTCAGCGTATTTTTCGCTCAAGGGGCGTGCGTTTTTTACGACGAGAGTCTGGACGCTGGAGTTACTACACAGAGGCGGGGATAGCCATTTAAATTGTACAGTATGGGCGTGCTAAGCCCAGTACGACCAGCGTATCGGTACGAAAATTCGCACGTACGCTGGAAAATCTTAGGGTAGGGTTCAGCTGGCGTAAGCAGTTACAATCAATAGGAGTGTTATGGGCGTGAAAGTTTTTACGCCCGGGCGTACGTTCGCTACGCTCGCGGGCGATTGCGGTCGTAGGTATGGATCAGGCCCAAAATGAGTGTTACTACATTTTGTAATTTGATCTAAACCTGTGTCTGAAACACCCCATAAGGTATCCAATAACCGGTATTAAATTTCAAAGAAGTAATTTTTAGGGATGTGTGGCTACTGTCCTTAGTCATCTATATATATCTATACCTATATCACTGCCACATCACAGTTGCATTATTGTAGAGACCCCCATACGCTTTCCGTTAAGTAACACGAGAGGATTAGCAGTCCACCTGACCGCTGATCCACTAATAAATAGTTAATCCCACCCCTACTGTATAATTTAAATGCTTCCCCCCACCCACCTTGGCAGGCAGAGGGGAACCTCTCTTACATTACTAAGTTCGGTACGTTAGGAGGTGTTAAGTGCATAAAAGAATAAAAAGAAAAACAGATCAGCCATTTTATTGAACATTTAGACAATACATGGAAAAAAAAGCTCAATGTTCTGCTTAGCAGAAAACACATCCATTCAAGTCCCTTTCTCATACATGGTCCTCTGACTTGTTGATGCCTGTGGGGAATTATTTGTGCTTTTTGGATTTCTTGTCCTGTTGTTTCTTGTCATCTGAACCACTGTCCTGGACGGGAAGCCATTTCAGAGGATGGCGGCGATACATTGGCCATGGAGGAAGAGTTAACTGTGTCAGGAAAAAAAAAAAACCATTGTGCTCAGAAGATTAACAAACTCCAGGACATCACACCACACAGAATTTCTATGCAAGACAGGTATCCAAGTTCTACGGCATGAAGAGCGTTCATCATTTACTTTGGTTATATTGGCCACCTTCATTTCCATAAACTAATCAATAATAAAATAAAATAGAACCTACCAAGCAAGACACAGCAAACCCAGCAATTACTATGTACACTGTCCAGCCAAACTGTTCAATGATGAAGCCATAGATAAAGCCAACCACCTGCAAGACACAAGTTTACATTTAATTAAGTCATTCAACCATTACAATCATCTAATAAGTATTAATCTACACATCTGAGAACTGAAACTTTTTTTGAAAAGCTCATACTTTAAAAGGTTTTCTGCTATTTATCAACATTTTGTGACATTTACAGCCCTGCAGGTTTCATGTATATAAAAGTAACATAAATAATATAATACTAACAGTCATGCACAATTCTATAACATTCTGAGGAAAAAAGTGGAGAAAGAATTTATCCCAGACAAGAAAATAAATCCACTCTGCTTTCTATGATAATATCAAAACAATTGCAGGGAACAGAAAATTAAAGAAAATACTTTTTGTTAACATCCATCAGGTTCTGGTATATGTCACTATGTACAGCGCTGAGATGATAAGTAGTAGGTGTTTTTGAATACAGTATTATCAGCCCATTGGCCATAACAGTTGCTTATAATTTCAAGAAATACAAACGCAAAAAAATGTGAAAGTCATTAATAGGCAGGCTGGTCCTGACTATACACCAGGGGTTCCCAAACTAGGGGCCAGATCCAGACCTATGTATGCTACCCTAACTGTACCATCTGCGCATACCAGGTATTATGCTACGGACCTCCTGGGATACGGAATGCAATTCCATGTGTTCGAAGACCCCCTCCACTCATCTAAAAAAGGTGGGGGGGGAGCATTTAAATTGATAGTCTCCTACATGCAGACTATCAGACCTCTGTATGTACAGCCGCAATGCTCTATGGACTTAAAAACTCACTCTAAACGACTACCACTATAGCTTTGAGAAAGGGCACGGCTGCCCGAAACACGTCAGCTGGTAGTCCATGTGGTTTGCAGTCGGTCTCCGGTACCTGTTACTTCCGCCTCTCCGGGTCTGTTCCATCCTGCTGTCTGAAGCTCCCCCAGCCCCCTGTTGAATGCGTCCAATTACATCTACGGTACGGAGACGGTCTGCCCCTTACTTATGTGTTTATGTGCCCTGGTTATTTAGTGTTTTAAAGAGTCTGTCCAGGTACCTAGAAACTTAACATGTTTCGGGCTTTGCCCTTTCTCAAAAGTATCATTAGCATCTAGGGGGAGGGCACTTTTGTAATAGGTTGGCCTTTGGAATCCCAAGGAATCTCTCACCGTCAGTTTGCACACCATCACGCATATACAGGGGTAATTTTCAAGCATACCACATTCGCTAAGGGGGATCAGCGCCTCTCTATATCCTTTGTATTTTACTCTGTATGTACAGAACATGCACAGAGGTCTGGATCCAGCCCTTGTTCCTCAGAGGACACTAACAGTGGAAGTTTTCCAGGTCTCCTCACAGAATCACTACTGATATAGAAAGTTCCACTTGTGAAGCTTTTACAACGTGTCAGTCAGTAATAAACACACCTGTTGTCCAGCAAGAAGACCTGTACTGTTAGTGCTCTATGAGAACATCCTTTGTAAAATAAATGATGTCCCTTTATGCATCTATTAAACTATTTACTGTATTATTCAATTAAAAATAATAATATTTGATGGGAATTCATATATGTCCATGTTAAACTATATTACTGAGATTTGAGTACAGCTGTAATTAAGGGATTTAGGTGGGAGGAAGTGGGACTCTTACTGTCAAACTACCAAGTTTAACACAATTACTATACTACTGCAACTAATCAGGAAAGAACCCGCTTAAAAATGGAAAGAAATATATTATATCATATCATATATATCATTCTACTTACCGCGGAAAACAGTATTATTCCTTGAAATATCTGCTCTGCGAGTTTCTGCCCTTTGTAATCCTACAAGAAAACATAACATGATATTTAATACTTAATAAACAATTGCAGTATATTTTGCACTGGGTTTATTTACATTACAGAATATTTGCCAGCTTAATCCAATTGAATTTGGATGGTGTGTTCTGGGTCCTGTTCCCCAAATGGAATGTAACTTCTGGGGCCCACTATCTAGCTGAAATTGTTTAGAAAGATGAAATTCGTTCCTCCCCAATATCTTCCATGACATTCTTACAACACACTATTCACAGATATGTGAAAGAAACCACCTGGGGCCAGATTTACTAAACTGCGGGATTGGAAAACTGGAGATTTTACCCATAGAAACCAATCAGATTCTAGTTGACATTCTCTAGAATGTAATAGGAAAGTTAGAGCTAGAATCTGCTATGGGCTACATCTCCAGCTTTCCAAACCCGCAGTTTAGTAAATCTGGCCCCAGGTCTTGACTAATCCCTGGCACCAGAAATCTGGACCTGGCTTTTGAGCTGAAACTAAAGGAGTGACCACAGATGTTCTTTCATGGACCCCTTTCCCTCCTGGCTTCCTGGTGAACATCACACTGCTGGGAACTTCTGAACTCCTCCTTCAGCAGTTCCTGCAATAAGCCACAGCATTGATCATTCTCAGAGTCAGCACACCAGCATGTGCCAGGGGGTAAAGGAGAGAGAAGGAACAGATTAGAGAAGTGAGCGTTTTGGAGGGGGAAGTTGACTAACGGATAATTATTACAAAAAAGAAAAGGATCCAGAAACACTGCCATTAACGAACTATGCCTTTCTACCTGTAAAATAAATTCACGCATTTGCAAATATATGGCTTCTCTGCTAACTCTAAACAGCGAGTCTCTATACACACGATTGTCCATATAAAAGGATTTGCTGAAAAACCTGACTCCTAAATATTAGTCCGCACAGGTCATAAAATATCCGATATTGTAATCAGCAGTAAAGACAGTGGCCTAGTTTCACATGTAATAACTCCAGCAGACTTCAATATGCTACGTATGCACAGTACCAATATCCCACATCGAAATGCAGCCGACCGATGCTACGATCAGCCCCCACATGGAGGACATGCCCCACCTCCATACTTAGAAGATATGCATGAGGGGTGGTGATAGGCATTTAAATGATACAGTAAGGTCTTAGCTAAGCCCTTATGTACAATCCATTATTCTGCATGCTTGGAGATGCGTGCAGAATACTTAGTGGCGGATTCACAAACCACATGTAGGTGAGAGGGAGTGTCCTGGTCTCATGTATGCAGGGTTGTGGATTGCCAATTCCATGCACTAACCTCGGCAGTGGAGGCTGGCATATGGAATTTAACCATAACTGTGCATACTGTCAAGTATTAGGAGGTTAGAATGTCAGACTGAAATATCAACCAAACACACTTACTTATTAATATCTTTTGAAGAAACCTAGAATAGAATTAAATATAAATACTGCAGCTCAGATAAAGCGCCTTCATTCCCTACATAAGACCAGGCAATGCAACCAATCAGCATAGACCACACAGGAGTGAGAAGAATATAGAACAAGGTTTCAGCCAGTTCTGTGTAAAGGGTCAATTATCTATCCCTGCAGAGGTGGTGAGATTAATGGGCTAATTCCCCTGCATGGAAAGGTTCCACAACTGGCGCCATACACCTCTCCCGCTAGGACCGATAATCCTAGCAGAAGAGGGAGCAATACAGAGAGCTGATTGGTTCAGCTTAAAATATTGGACACTCAATTAAGCAGGTAAAGGAAAAAAAAAAATCAAATAATCATACCAGGGCGTTAGTGGTACAATTAATGGGCATATGAAAAGTCTATCCCACCAACTAACTACAGCTATTATTGGCACAATCACCCAATAATTGGACGAGCCAATATTTGCTTTAGTGTATGGCAAGCAAGAAATTAGCAGACACATTAGGGCAATGTGGAATTATAGAAAGCACAATTATACTGTGCTGTCTACTGCTTCAGAACAACCCTTTCTACTGGAAATGTTTTGCTATTCAGATTTTATGACTGAATACTTTATTTTTTGCCCATGCTCACAGCAGCAGAGATAACCAAGCATCATAGAAGCAGTGTCAATATAGTTTGAACCTGTCCCTGTACCATTCACAATCTATTTTCCCTGCCAAACGGTCATCACTCTGTATTCAATCCATACTGGTACAACTCTGGTATGGGATAATGCAACATAAAAAGACAGCCAATGAATTGACATAAGTCAAGCTTAATGAGCACTGAGTATGCTCAGAATGGGGGCGAGGACAAAAAGATGGGTGCAAGGCTGCCCATCCGCCTGTGTCCACCATCGTCTGTTTTGTGCTAGTGGAACAGGGAGTTACAGGATATATAAACGAGAAATTACTGCCTTTTATTAGCATGCTATCCAGAGTTGCCCGTTTCTGCTGGCACACACAACTCTGAATAGGACCTATAACACATCTGCAGCTTTAACTCTGGATTAGCCCAACAGTATGGTGGAAATAATAACACAGCTCTGCTCCATCTTTAATACACACAGTATGGTGCACAAAATAACACAGCTCTGCTCCATCCCCAATACACACAGTATGGTGGACATAACAACACAGCTCTGCTCCATCCTCAATACACACAGTATGGCGGACATAACACAGCTCTGCTCCATCCCCAATACACACAGTATGGTGCACATAGTAACACAGCTCTGCTCCATCCCAATACACACAGTATGGTGCAAATAACACAGCTCTGCTCCATCTCCAATACACACAGTATGGTGGACATAATAACACAGCTCTGCTCCATCCCAATACACACAGTATGGTGCAAATAATTACACAGCTCTGCTCCATCTCCAATACACACAGTATGGTGCACATAGTAACACAGCTCTGCTCCAACCCAATACACACCGTATGGGGCAAATAATAACACAGCTCTGGTCCATCCCAATACACACAGTATGGTGCAAATAATAACACAGCTCTGCTCCATCTCCAATACACACAGTATGGTGCACATAGTAACACAGCTCTGCTCCAACCCAATACACACAGTATGGTGCACATAATAACACAGCTCTGCTCCAACCCAATACACTGTATGGGGCACATAGTAACACAGCTCTGCTCTATCCCCAATACACAGTATGGTTCACATAATAACACAGCTCTGCTCCTTTCACAATACACACAGTATGGTGCACATAACACAGCTCTGCTCCATCCCAATACAAACGGTATGGTGCACATAGTAACACAGCTCCGCTCCATCTCCAATACACACAGTATGCTGCACATAACACAGCTCTGCTCCATCCCCAATGCACACAGTATGGTGGACATAACACAGCTCTGCATCCATCCCAATACACACAGTATGGTGAACATAATAACACAGCTCTGCATCCATCCCAATACATACTGTATGGGGCACATAGTAACACAGCTCTGCTCCAACCCAATACACAAAGTATGGTGCACATAGTAACACAGCTCTGCTCCAACCCAATACACACAGTATGGTGCACATAATAACACAGCTCTGTATCCATCCCAATACAGATATTAAACAAATCTGCTCCATCCCCAATACACACTGTATGGGGAACATAGTAACACAGCTCTGCATCCACTCTCTTTATACACATAATATGCTGCACATGGTAACAGATCTACAATGACCATCAACCAGATGTTCTCTCACCATTTGGGTAGGGATGGAGGCAAATATGTCCAACATGGTGGCAGCTCAGCCGTTCTCTGTCACACAAGTAAGTCCCAAACCGGAAGCGAGAGTCCCCCGAGCAGCGTCACCACAGCGAAGGACCCCTATAGGTGTCTTCTTCAGCGCCTGACTAATTCCATTTCATTAGACGTCAACCCGCAGCCCAATATATGGTGAAAAGAGTCACACCATACCCTCCGCGAGGTGCTACGCAATAAGTTGCCCACAGTGGTGGTGAGGGAATGTTTTGAGGTCGCCATGTCTCTTGAGGGCAAACATAAATAAATATACTTAGCAAAACACTACAGACATGACAATTAAATGGGAAAAGGAAAACAACTATTTTAGTACATGATATTTGCGCTAGATATAGTGCTTCAACTCAAAGTCCGGTCGTGGCTCTGTACAGTCACGTGATACGTGTGTTGCTCCCGATCATGTGCTCAGAGGTGCCACGGTCACGTGACGGGTGCGGGGCGTGTCCAGCCTGTAGCTCAGTCAGTACGGATGTTGAGTTGGCAATTTGGCTGCTTGTAGGTTTGTGCTGGAGGCGGGGCGCCCTGTGCTTGCAGTGTCCTGTGAGTGCTGTATGTATGTAACTATTATGGTATCTTTATTATTATGCTTCTATTACATCGTCTCTTCTCCATACTAAGCCCTTATGCACTATTCTTGTATTTTACAACCTAAACTATTACTGCTCGGCTGTTTGCACTGGCTTGTTTACATAACGATGTGCTGATGTCCTCAGTGTATGTTTGTGCTTTGTGCATATTATAGATGTTATCAGATTATGTCAATAGCTTGTTTGAGAATTGATTTCTTTATTCTTCTGATGATATGATAAGTGTATGGCAAATGACCTGATTCCTGCCTCTGTTCATTTGCTCTCATGCATTGGTTCGTGTCTAAGGAGTTTTGTCTATGTCTGTAAAAAGGAGCAAGTATTCTCCCTCTTTGTGCCAATGAAACTGTAGCAGTATATGGTCTTGTTGCAGTGTCTGGATTTTGTGTGTAATGCATAATTTTTATTAGCTGAGTATGGATAGAGGATATCATAATGTTCTGGGTTTCTATTTCTTCTACAGATCTCCAAGAGCAGATTTAAATGTTTATAATCAAAATCTAATTTTGAAAATTTAGTTTCTTATGACCATTGATCTAGATGTGATGATAGGCTATGTTTATATTATGTAATTGAAACAATAACATCCACATCATCAAACTCTTTTGTTGCAGATTTAAGAAGGTTGCAACAAAGAAACTTAGATAAATTTGAAAATGACATGTCGCAAAGGTAACATTTTTATTTTTTTAATATTGTAATTAAACAAAAAAATATTTTATTAAGTACTATACAAATAGCAGAAGTATACAAAAGCATGTATTATTAAATAGTTAGATAAACTTTAATATACTTTTACTACTATATAAATTAGCAGTATCAACATAGAAACATGTGACGGCAGATAAGAGCCATGTAACCCATTTCTGCCCAGTTATTGTTTTCAACTATACTGACCCTATTTGACTGTCTTTTTAGTTTTAGATTTCGGATATTCTTATATTTATTATAAGCATGTTTAAATTGTTCTGCTTTGTTAACGCCTCAGAATTGGAGTCTAATTCCAATCACCAACTACCCAATCTATCAGAAATATATCATATATAACTATAATAGATACAATAATAATGTAAGGTAATCTGTAATAGTTTTTGTTAAATTTTATGTAGATGAAGCAAAACATGAAGGTTTTAATATTTTTACAACCTATTTTTCAGTGAATATAATAATTATTGTGCTGGCTGCTGTGATTTTCCTTATCATACTTCACCACAATCTACTGGGCCTCAGTGATATTCTGAAAAGACAAGATTCAGGTGACTGGAACTGTTAGAAGCTAATGACGTTTTTCCAAGAGCTAATGCATGAATTATCACTCACATGTGTCTTTACTGCACCTTCTTCATCTGCTGCACCCACAGGCCTACTTTCCTAAACTCTGTTTTTGCACATATCCTATGCACAGACCTTTTGTACCTCATTACTGCTTGCTTATCTTCCTCATAAAGCTGAACAAAACATAGCCCTGCCTCAAGAAAGGACTTTGATATGCCTTAAATTGTTACATAAGTGAACATAGCTCATTTGTTTTCAGTTTAGTGATATAAAAAATATTCAGAATACATTTTCATCATATCTAAAAATAATACAGAAGCAATTGTTCATCTGAACATCATTAAACTTTGCCTGTTGTAACTTTGAAACTGGCATTAGGTGCATGAGTCAGCTATATGTATGATGTGAAGTAGCAGCACTGGATCATATATGAATTAACAACAATTGGTGCTTGCAAGAAAAGTTTTAACTACAATAAGCTGCACTGAAAAAACTTAGACTATATCTTGTACTTACCCTATGGGTAAATACGAGTGTTTGCTGCGCTCAATGTATCATAATACCAAATCTCTTTATTTGTATATACAAAAAAATTGCTAGTCTGGTTAAAACACTGAGTGAATTTGGTGATATAATCCTAGTACCAATAAATAATGTTTGATAAGCAATAATGAATTATAGTCCTGTCTTGTTTCGTAAGATGGTTCCCAATAGGTGCTCTTAATAGAGTAATGTGGGAAAATGTGTTTATTAACTGGTTGATGACCGAAACAGTTATAAGATGAAGCTCATCGTTAACAGTCCTCTATTATTGCAG
>WWET01000712.1:534921-567239 GCA_011038615.1 Limnodynastes dumerilii
AGTTCCTAATGTTCACAATGGGGGGAGAGAGAGGGAGATTTTATTTATCTGATTGTTTCATATAAGGATTTTAGAGTTTATTTGTATAAAAAAAGTTGAATTTCTAATAATTGATTTCTTTCTTTTTAACCGGTTGCAGTCTCCAGCCCGCTTTGCGAAAGAGACAGATGAAAGTTACTTTTCGGCTGTCTCTATTTCGAATAGGAGGCCATTTTAGAATTTTTTTTATTTTTTAATGGGTGAGTGTGATGATCGACATACTCGCTCATTCATTTTCGCAGACCCTCCGGATGACCGCTACGGAGAGTATTAGAGGAGGGATAGCGTTAGGCGCTTAGGAAGGGAGGGTTAGGGTTAGGACCATAGAAGAGGGTTAGGGTCAGGCTGCAGGAAAGGGAGGGTTAGG
The DNA here is from genome assembly GCA_011038615.1 of Limnodynastes dumerilii. Classification (NCBI taxonomy): domain Eukaryota; kingdom Metazoa; phylum Chordata; class Amphibia; order Anura; family Limnodynastidae; genus Limnodynastes; species Limnodynastes dumerilii. The sequence continues at coordinate 535,328 of WWET01000712.1, forward strand.
GTAATGGAAGGGGAGGGTTAGGGTCAGAATTAGGGGAAGGGTTAGGGTTAGTTTAGCCACTCACCTTTCGGAGCACGGTGTCCGGTGCTCCGGGGATCGATTACTATGCCTCTTCCAGGCATAAACAATTGATGTCCCAGTCAGTTCGTAATTCATATAAGATCCAGTACTGCCCCATAACGTGTATTTTCCATTGTTCATTTATTTAGGAGGTGTTGAATCCAAAGTGTGACAGAAGCTGGTGCAGCAATCTTTTAGCGCAGTGAAATTTTTGTTTATGTGGCTACCTGTTTGTTTAGTCACAAACAATATTTATGCCAATATTAAGTACCCTTTCCTCAAGCAGATTCCAGTCCTGTGGGATTTCAGCATGTTGATTTCCTCCCAGAAGCCCCTCAGAGTTTATCTGATGACAGACATGGCGTGGAGATTCCTGTGGTTATTACTGCTGTGGAAAGCAGACTCGGAGGGCTCATCACTGCAATCAATAGTATTTCCAGTAACACAAAATCCAGTGTCATCTTCTACATTGTCACCATGAATGATACCAAAGAACACTTGAGGTATTTCTGTTGCTTTGGTATTAGTGAATCAGTAATTTGTCAGCATGTAGCTTTTTTCTGATAGGAACCTAATGTTTTTTAAAACTAACCTCTGACATCACAAATTGTTTTTCCACGAATAGCTCCCATCTGGCAATAAAACTCTAAGATTACCTCTGTGTGTCTGCAGAATGTTTTACTTTTCCAATAAAAATAATATTGGACCTAATTCAGAGACTGAAAATAAGAGAGGAAAGTTACCCCTGGGCAGAACCATGTTGATTGCAGGGGAGTCAAATTTCATCCATTGCAAACAGTATTAGAGTTGAGAGGTGGCGTTTCCCAGCCCAAGTGTAGCAGTGTAATAGTAAAACTGGTCAGTATCTGTGTGCAGCAAAAAAAAACAAAAAAAAACTAAGATATATCTCTGTATGCAAAGAATACAATTAACTCGACTCCCCCTGAAATTAACATGGTTTTGCCCAGGAGTAACTTTCCTCTCTTATTTTTAGTCTCTGAATCAGGTCCATTATGCTGAACATCTTATACCCAGGAACTCAGCCCTGCAACTGCATTTATTTTCACCCATTCATTATTGAACATGTTCAGTTATTAAGTGATCTCTAAAGCTATACAATAAACCAGCAGAAATTCCTGGTAAGCAAAGGGAAGTTGTGAGATTTAACAGAACTCCTTTTCAGCATAAAAGCAATTCAATAATAATAATTTTTTCACTATTAAGCTTTTTTTGACCTTTTTGTTTTTTCATTTTCGACTCATATTCCATTAAATGTCTTTGACATTTTTCTTTTCTTTTTAGGACTTGGATTGCTGACTCTAAACTTAAAAGTATCAAGTATAAAATTCTGGACTTTAATCCTCAGGTCCTTGAAGGGAAGGTTCGATCTGCCATGGGTGTGAAACCCGTGAGTAAATGCACATTATTTTATTTTTAGAATACAGTAAAGGCTCCGTTTAGATCATTTTGTCACCTTTTTAATCTTATCACTTTCTAGTTAACGTTTGCAAGATACTACCTCCCTGATTTAGTCCCTGGAGTAGAAAAAATAATTTATCTTGATGATGATATCGTCGTACAAGGTATTCCACCTATTTTGATTCATGTTGTATTGTTGTACATAAACAGTTCTACATTTGCTTAAAAAAATGACATATGTATAAAATTAACATTAACGGTATAATGTATCACCTCCTCTCCATTCCTTAACAGGTAAGGTTTAAAACAGTGTATTTGTGTCCAGTTTCTGCTTTTATTATTAGTGTATTAGACACAAGATTTAGTCTATATTTTACAACAGTAAACAAAATATATTAATTTTGCATGTCTGCAATTTGGATGTAAATGGATTGTATTAGCCGTAATAAAACCTTCAGGTTCAAATCTAAAAAAAAAATTGCTATCCTCCATAGGTGACATTCTAGAACTCTACAAAACACCAATAAAATTGGGATATGCAGCAGCATTCTCTGAGGATTGTGATTCAGTCACCTCAAAATACCTTGTTAGAGGTGCAGGAAATCAGGTATGACCATATTTCTCTGGCTTTAATGTGTGTAATATGGATGGACACTGCTCAAGTAAACAAGTGCATGGCAGCTAATTGTGGTTCTGTACAAATGGTAAACTCAATACTGAGGCTGAAGAAACAAGCAAGTTAACGTGCAGTTAGCCAAAATGTGCATGGTACATAAAATACATATTAAGTATTCAGTGTAACCCAAGGGATCGCAAAAAAATGAACATCAAAGTATTTTTCTTTTAACAGAGCACTTATTGCTATATGTGGAGATTAAATAAACTTTGTGTAAAACGCATGTTTTATAAATATTTGCACAGTTTGCATCATTTTTGAAAATGTGCAAATTGTAATACTGGGAACAGGTACTTACAGTGAAAAGGCCCCATGTCGCCAAAGTACTTGTACCCAGTTATGAAATGTTATCTCCCACACACTGGGTAGAGAGTGAGATGTGGCAGCCTGCAGGGATGGCAGGGAGACTGCTGCAGAACATTGAAGGTTAGGGTTAGGCTGCAGGAGATGGAGGGTTAAGGTTAAGCTGCAGAAGAAAGAGGATTAAGGTTAGGCTAATAAAATGGGAAGGTTAGGCTGCAGGAGAAAAAAGAGGATTAAGGTTAGGCTGAAGGTTAGGGTAGGCTGTAGGAGATGTAGTGTTAGGGTAATAGAAGGGGTCGGTTAGGGTGAGGATCAGGATAAGGGTTGGAGTTAGGGTAAATTTTTACCTGTTGGCGGGGCACCATTAAAATCTTCACTTGTTGCTAGATGCAGGAATTCTTGCTACCCTGTTGGAAAACGGCGTGCACCTGCAACTAACAGAATTGAAGTGCTGGGAATGACAACTGCACGATCTTTTGGATTTTGTTTTGCCTTCTCTGCAAGGATTGGCTGTATGTAATTTATATATACACTGAAGTATCCATGCTGCAGGCAACCGGATGATTGTCACACGGGGAGAAAACGATGGCTTACTACTGGATTACTGTTTATACACCTCTAAAGCTTTTGAAAACCTTAACAACTTTGCTTTGTTTTTCAGTATAATTACATTGGATATTTTGATTACAAAAAGGAGACAATCCGGAAGCTGGGCATGAAAGCTAATACCTGCTCATTCAATCCAGGTGTCTTTGTAGCGAATCTTACAGAGTGGAAAAGGCAAAATATCACTAGGCAGCTAGAGAAGTGGATGGAACTGGATATGACGTGAGTATTGCATGTGTGATCTCCACTTCATTATGTAGTGAGCACTGTGTTCCATTGGTCAGAGGTAGACATCTACGTCTTGTCCTGAAATGTAACATCATAGTGGCCTTTCCAATGGCTTTTAGCGTGAATGCAACTACTTTACAACCCTGAGTCACCATCATCCTTCAGTCTGTTTTAACTTGTGTGGCCTAGATTTTGCTGTGCCTCCGAATGACAGTTGTAAGAAACTATTTAATGTACAAGGTGGTAGGATAACTACAGTGTATATGTATATATGTCCATGGATACAGAAATAGAGCAATAAACAGCTGTAGATTAATAAATGAATGAATAAAATTGTGACATTGGCCCAGATCCAGACCTACGGACGCTAGCGATTTTATGTTAGCCGCTGACCTAAAATCGCCCATTAGTGTTTACTGAGCATGGCAGATGTTATCGTACGTAACTCTGAACATATGTACCATCAGCGTAACTACGAACGAAGGGACATCTTCATCCATACGACACCTGTAGTTACGTTTGGTAGGCAGAGGGGGGCATTTAAATCGTACAGTATGCGCCGGGTTAGGCCGTTACGTACGTCAGTACTTACGGTTTGAAAAGTTAAGGTAGGGTTTGGGAAGCGTAAAACAGCCAGATGAAACGTAACAAGCACTTAGGTCTGGATCTACCCCATTGTAGCTATAGTTCAATAAACCACTGAGTTTGAAGGTGCCATCATTCTGTGTTTCCAGTCCAAACATCCAATATATATATATATCCAGTGTTGTAGTTATTTATTTCTGGTAAATTGTTGACTATTAATTGTCTGCTTTCAGAGAGGAACTTTACAGTAAGACATTGGCTGGCAGTATCACAGCACCCCCATTGCTCATTGTTTTCTACAAGTTGCATTCTAGTATTGACCCTATGTGGCATGTCAGACACTTAGGTAAGTACTACTCTGTGACCACTAGAGGGAGATGTGTAAAGATAGATAAAAGCTGACACGGGCTTCCATCTAGCTAGCACATTTTTGGGGAGGCTTGAGGTGTATTTCTGGCGTTTGCTAACTGAAATCAATAGATTATCCTTGTTGTTTTCAGGTGATAATTTTCATATGAATCCAGCAGTCATAATCATATTATTCGATCCATAGATTTCATGTATTGTATTCTACAGATATAGAATTGTACAATCAAGAATTTATTAAACATACACACTGTGGAGTCAGCCATCTCGCAACTATTGAGAATAAACCAATATGAGAAAATTGTACATTAAAATACCTCCACATATCTCATATATACTATGGCCTGGATTTACACCACTGGACGTATTGCTCATAAGTCCGTATTTTTCCGATATTTTGCTAAGACCGTATATGCGCAATCTACGTAATGAAACATATATTACATAAAATATTTACTACACATGCGCAGTAGCAAATATCGGAGAAATACGGACATATGAGCAATACTTCCAGTGGTGTGAATCCGAGCCTATATCTCTATTTACTATTTTCTGCATGTAAAAATCATTAAAGATTGTACATTATTTAGGGATGAGGAGCATTCAGCATCTTGATGCTATTTTAATGATACAATTAAACTTTATTATAGGTTCAAGTACTGGGAAGCGCTACTCTATTCAGTTTGTGAATGCTGCTAGGCTCCTGCATTGGAATGGACATTTTAAACCATGGGGACGAACAGCCTCCTACTCTGAGGTTTGGGAGAAGTGGTACATTCCTGACCCTACTGGGAAGTTTTCCATCATCAGGAGACACTCTGATGATGCCCAGTGAATGAAGCTGTCTCAGAATCATGAACTCTTATATCAGGAGCATGGAAAATCAGCGTTTTCTCAGGAAGTCACGGTTTACGTTTTGTGTTGTTTTTTTCTTTGTTATAAAACTACACTACAGCGTCTTTTCATTATTTTTTTTTTTAGAGCCATTTCATATTTTAAAGGATAGCTTTAGACAAACTTAAGGAAAGACCCATATCTATCTGGGCACGGTTTATATAAAATGATCTAAACAACAAATGATCAAATTTTGTGGGACTATATTACTGCCTATGCACTATAGTACTATGTCACCATTTAACTTTATGCCATCAGCAAAGATGTCTTCATCATGGAACAGTCACATGTCTAAATTTGTAGCTCAGGTGCTCACTTTATGGATCCTAATAGTTATTTGCTTATAGGACTGGCTGACCGCATGCACAGCACATCAATGTCCAGGATATGGGATGTATATGCATGTATAATTCCCATTGTGTTGTGGAAAACCATGCCAGAGCCCCCTGCTCGCTATGTATGGTGTTAAAGTTCTGCAAGTACATCTAATGTGAAGTGAGTGGTTTTAACTCATCCTCACCAGTGATGAAGCACAGCTCCTTGGCTTTTGTTTAACCCTTTTTTTTTTGTTTTGTTTTTTAAATGGTGGGTCGGGGCGTTATTTGTGAATCTGTTATTATGGTGTTAATTTCCAAATATATAAAGGTCAGTTATTTTCTTGGTACTAGAATAAAGCAGGGTACACACTAGGGATTTTTTTTATGGTAATCGTGCAGATCTTACCTGTGTCCTCCGAGCGGGATTGTGGCTGGAATTGAAGTTTCAGCAGATATCTGTGTATTGTCCAACAATGCTGCAGAATAGTCTAAAACAGCATCTGATCGTTTGATTGGACTTTTGCCATCAACAATGCCCGACGTCTTTCGCATGATAGCAGCAGAACTGCATGATGGGAAGAAATTGAGAATGATCCAGTGGGGGGATAGTTTAATTGTATACTGTACTCACGTTGGGCACACAATTGTTTGCGAAAGCAGTAACTATGTTGAATCGTTACTTAAACTGTCCGGTGTGTACCCAGCTTACGTTTAACCTTTCTAAAATAATATGGGTTTTTTTTCCTCTCAAATTTTGTTACTCGTGAAGAATGGTTGATCATTGTACTGTATTTCTTAACCACTTATTTTATTGTCTATCAAATAATTTGCTGTAAAAAGTATTATGGCAAAAAAATATTTGTTAACGCTATGCCTGCTCCCACTTGCTCTGTTAAAACAAAATGTTTGTGTTACTAAAAAATTAACCTCCATGAGGTAAACAAATGGAAATTAATTCAAGTAAAGTTTATGATGTTATAATCCCTGACTCTATAATGTGCTTTGTATGTTTTTTTGGTTTTTTTTTACAATGACATACCACACAACAGGCACAGCTCTTAGGTTTGTGGCCTGGATTTTCACTTGAAAGACAGCATTTACACAATCTACTACTTGGAACAAGAAAAATTCTCAAATGAGAATCCGGGCCCCGGATGCAGAATAGGCCTTGACGTGACTGGTGGCTTATTATATTTTTGCACAAATAACAGACATTTCTGCGTTTTATTTTACAGAGAGGGGGTATTGTCTGTTGCTGAGGCATTTTCTTTCCTTTGTTTCTGTGGTGAGGGTCAGAATGTGTCCTGATGAATTATCATGCAAATCCGAGTATGCAGTATGGAAAAGCAGAGAGAATTCAACTGAATGACAAGTGTTAAGCACAACCAATTATTATTTAAATAAACAGACCTGATCCAAACTTTTCTGTTTTCCACACACAGTTACTAAAGTATGTACGCAAGAAGCTAGTGCACTCCTGTGACACTCCCCTCTTTCAAGTGGATTTTAGCTGATTTATTTGTCCATAAGATCACCTTATCTTTTCTGTACACCTTAATGGGCATGAAAAATGCTCAGACATATGGAAGCGCCTAGCCCAGCACATACTGTCCAATTTAAATGCGCCCACACTGCGTATAATCTAACAAACAAAGGGCTGTCACACCCTAACGTACAGGGTCCGGAACGCATAGAAACCAGTTTCATACTTCAGAGTTTTGAAGCATAACATCTGGCACTCACAAAGCCAAACTTCAGCATGCAGCTTGCATAAATTGGCTATGGTTATTAATTCTGGATCCGGTTTAACATTCTTACAGCCTATCATAAAACTACAATTACATTTAGGGGATCTCAAGAAATGCATTTCCAAATTCTGGGGCATGTCCACAATTAGGAACAAGGAACTTACACAAGTCTTTTCTTTAAGTCAGCAGATTCAAGCAAACCAGGAAAAACCTTCCATATGCAAGCCCTGCTTAAGACCAATAATGATATGGATGCACTTCTGTAACGTTATTAATCTTCTCAAACTTTATTAAATAGTATATATCCTAGTAGCAGCATGGTTAAAAAAGGGACAAAGGACAACATATTTCACACATTACAGATACATATTAAAAAACAAAAGCTATGACTCCACTGCTCCAGTTATATACATTACAATACATGGCCAAATCTTTCCCTGCACTTAAAAAAGGAAAACAAAAAAATAAACAAAATACCAACCCACGGTGGGTCTTCATTCCACAAGGAGCATCTAACGTACCCTACCTGAGAAGACCATTCCAAAGCATGTTAATACAATATCGGCAAAGTGCAGGAGCCTAACAAGTAATATCAGCACATGCACATGTCGGACGTTACTTAGATTAACCTTCTAATGTACTGAACTCAGTGCAGTCCGTTAGGAGGTGTGATGATGGGGCCAGCTTTTCACTTCTGCATGCCTAATCCACGCTATTCAGATGGAGATAGGCATGCAAATGAAGGGGCGGGCTACAGCAGATCCTCATAGAACAGAGTCTGTACAGATGCGGAGAAGGTAAGGTGGGGCACTGGACACTCAAGTGTGCAGAACCACGCACGAGAAATTGGAGTGACAGGCGTGCACTCCCCTATTCCATCATTTTATGGTCGATCATAACAAAATTTACTTTAACCTGTGGCAGATAATATGTCAGCTCTGCATATTCAAGATGTGATCAGGTGTGAGAGGTTAGATGGGTTTAGATCATTTTCAATAAACCTGCCACATAATGTTCTCTCAAGCAGTATATTGATCTGCTGAACTTTATTTTGTTTTATGCATTGTTGGTTCATTTTTCTTATAAAAAGGTATGATACAACTGACCATATGACGACATACAAAAAAAAAACCACCCATTACCCCAACCAGGGCCATATTTCCCACTAAGCAACATGAAAAGTCTTCCAAAAAAGCATCCCCACACTCAAAGTGACAAAACCCTGCTGATAAATGAAGAGCAGAGAGTTTATTAATTTATTCATTAACATGCATTTACAGAACGCCATCATGTTACATAACACTTTACAATTTTAACATTCATTATAAAACAAATGGCAGTAGGATGGATAAAGAGATTGCAATTCTGCTGCACAGAACCGAAGTGTTTGTAAGTGTGTTAGAGAATTTAGACTCATCTCCAGTGGGGCAGGGACTGACTAGAATGGTTGCTTAAACATTGTTAAATGCTACATAATATGACTACACTATATAAAAACATAGAACTTTGTAAACCAAACTTACAATCCATTGGTCGTTGGGTTTGAACCGTAATGAATTAGCCAAGTTCTATAGAAAAGGTGCACAGTATGATGCATTAATAGTGGAGCTGAGATTGATTTTTGCTAGAAGCCTGGAAAAATGTCCTGTAACTAGGAATCAGAGAATTCAATGTAGAAGCGAGTTGTAGAACATCTAAGACAGCTTGGATACATCTTGAGAGAAGTGAGAATATTTATATGGGAGAAGTCATTGATGCTTTTGGAGATTAGCAAAAATTATTTTGTATTTGATTCTGAGAAATACAGGCGACCAATGCAGTGCTTCAACAGAGTCTGGCTAGGGCTGGGACAGTGTAAAATTGTAAAGAACAAAAACATTTTGCTACTATCTGTACATTTATTTAAAATCTTAAATAAAAAAAAATAAGACTATATAATCAACTTACTTGTCAGTTATAATTCTACAAATAGTAGATAAGAATCAACAAGAAGTTACCAATTTAGTCAAAGATAAAATTGTAAAGAATATTTAGAGAGCCTCTAAATCTCTGTGATACATTAAGGTGTGTTACCGGAGGACCGCACCTAGAGCAGACTTCCATTTGATGTAAAACATAGGGGCTCTTCTGTTTCAAATGGTGCAAGCAAGTCCTGATAGTATAGCAAGCTCAATAAGAAGGTAAAGGGGAATATTCCCCAAGTGTAGGAACAGGTCATGAACAGAAGGTTAGTTTGCTGCACTGTTCATTCCATAGGGCACACGTGGATGTCCAGAATAATTGGAAAGCTTTACATGAGAGATGTGAGGAGGACATAAATTTGGATATATCAACAGCTAAAGGAATTTGAAAAACAAAAGCTACACAAAAAGCCTGTGTGATGTAGGAGAAATAAGATTATTGTGATCAACTGAGACCATTGCAGATAGAAAATGACAAAGGGCCCGATGCAATTCAACCAAAAGCCTGCATTATGTTGGTTGCAAAGCTAATTGTGCAAATTTATATAGCATATTTTATATGCACCCCATAGAGGTGCATATTAAAACCTGCGAATTTTGGCTACCATATAAACGCAATTAGTTTCACAACTGAAATACACAGGCTTCGCATTGAATCGTGTCCAAAGAATTCACGTGTTAATTAGGCAAAGACAAATTTTAAAAACCCCATAAACATCATTGATGAGGGAGGAAGGTAGGTCGGTCGTGCCCGCGGCGCTCTGGATAATATGACGCTCTCGCTGCTGACGGAAGCAAGGTAAAGAACCGCCTCCTATTCGAAGCTCTGCTGGCACGTGACCATCTGCCCTTAGCAAACATGGTCGCCAGCTAGGCCACAGACCCTAAACTAAAATGGCCGTTTTTCAAGGCCGGTGTACAGCGCTTTATAACAAACCAAAACAAACACCTGCACCTAACCCCACCCCTAACAGGCCGGTCCTGGTAGTTGACCATATAGCGCGCGTAACCCCGCCCCTCAGTGCAGCGGCTTTCTCCGGGACCCATAGCGCCCGTGTCTTTAGCCCCGCCCATTTGTTGTAAGCCGCTGTGTGTGTAGTCACGCCCGGTGCACTGCCCCCTGCTGGTTGACCGGTGTGTGTGTCTTGCGGCCTGCTCGTTTCCCAACACAGCTCATTGAACTCTATCTTGTGTCCAAATACCGGCTGGTGCTTTGTGCAACCCTGGCGGCTCCAGCGTGGCAGAGACAGCGCCTGTCCGGGTGGCGGCGACGCTCGGTGAGTGAGGGGATCATTCTGGCTGACTGTGAGAAAGCTGGGTGGCGGCGGTTACCTGGTTTCTTTGTGTGACTGATTGGCTCCTGCTCCTCTCGTTTCATTCATCATAACAGAAGCCATGCTCCCTAATTCCGAGCTCCATGCTCTGCTTTCCAGGGTAATGCCCCTTATTAATAACCCCCCTGGCACTATTATATTGCGTAACCCTGCTCTCATGGTTAATGCCCCATAATAGAAATATCCCTGGCACCACTTTAATACCCTCCACTTCACTCCGGGTAAATATAATACCCCTTATAAATAACATACCCTCCATCATCACCTTTATACTGCATACCACCCTCTTCAGGTCAGTGCCCCATAATAAAAAATCTCCCTGGCACCACTATAATACCTTCCACTGCTCTTCAGATTATTGCCCCTTTACTAATCTCTTTACAGCACTTTGAACCATCATAATACCATATTCTACTGTACTATTACCTGTCTGTATGCTCTGAAATATGGTCCTATTTTGTGTACTAAAAGGTGCACTGTAAACATATGAATTAGGTCTAGCATGTATGATATTGTTCGAAATAATTCCTTTCATAGAAATGATGAAGTAAAGTATTCTAATACCATGGACAGCACAGAATTGAATATTATTCTCCTTAATGTTTGTGTTTTGAGCAATTTAGGTTTATTGTTTAGCTGAGTTATAATACTTCTATTCTATCATTCTGTTATTTACTCTGCAATTATAAACAGACCTTTAAAAAAAACACCCCCAAAAAAAAACCCAAGAATTAAAAAATAGTAGATTGCAAGATCTTCAATGTTGCATAGTTCTACAGCGTGTGAGCATGTAGTATTTTTATTCCTACACTCCGATTCCTCATTAATTGTTCAGATTTACCACAAAGTCTTTTAGAATGTCTTTTGTTTGGCATATGTTTTAAGGTGGTAATTATAAACTTTATTTTAATGAATACATTAAGTCTTATTCAACCATATGCTGAGATTGGTTAAGTTGGTAATTTTCTGTTAAAACAGGTTGTACCATCGTTATGTCATTTATTGTGCATTGATAAAACTGTAAAAACAACAGTTATAAATGTCTATTCAGCAAGGTCCGTATTAAACATTGGGCCAGATTGACTAAGCTGCGGGTTTGGAAAAGTGGAGATGTGGCCCATAGCAACCAATCAGATTCTAGCGCTCACTTAACTATTACATACTAGAAAATTTCAGCTAGATTCTGGATGCTTTCGGCAACATCTCTACTTTTCCTTTCCCGCAGTTTAGTAAATCTGACACGTTATTTTACATAAACTTCTAGAATGAGCAGGATATTTTAAATGCAAGCATACACGTTGCAATTAGGTGAGATTAACTTTTAAATTCTTGGACCAGCTCAGAAAAAAATATGGGATTTAAAAGTGAGGCAAGACCGTTAAGATACAAAAAAAGGAAGAAGTTCCGGCGCAGCCAAACAATATATATTTTTACCACAAAAATATATACTCAACAAAATACTGGATATAGTAGCCATATAAAATACCCAATTTATTAAATGTAAATAACCTTAAATAATAATGAAATAGATTCACATTATCGGAGACTATTTGCTTTAATCTGTGACCATATTAGCAAAAAGATGTAAAATTGCCTAAACAGATCTATAATTTGGCTATAGTAATTATTTAGTGTCAATTATGGGAAGAGGTGGAGCCGATCTTCCACACACCATACAATGTAATAGAATAAAATGAAGCAAAATGTTTGAAATAGCTACAATTTAAAAGTCACAGAGAATGATGTGATTTCCAAACACTAATATATTAGTGAGGGAGGCAAATTTCACCCACTAATTCAATTAGTTTCGTGGCCCACGAGAGACGGGAAAATGTTCGCGCTGCGCATTTTCCCGTCTCTTTCGGTAGCTGATTTTAATGCGCACCTCTATGAGGCGCGTATAAAAATGGAAGAAAAAAAATTCGCACAAACCGCATCGCACCACAAAATACGCGGGTGCAATGCTAATTGAATTAGGCCCATAGATGGTTAAAGACTCAGCACTTATGTTAACAGGTTCAAAGCTTTTGCAGGCTGAATGGCCACAAAGTAGCAAAACGTTCTTAATTAAATAGCGTTTGGAATATGTGCTTGTGCAGATAGTTAACAGCGGGCAGTTGGGAACACCGTGAAACAAGTATAGGAGTCCCAGCTGTTACCTTAATCTTGAAGACCAACCAGTCACTGTGGGCCCGATTCAATTGCCGGCGATATTTTAAAAAAGATTGCATTGGAAAAAATACGACGCCTTCGCCAGCAATTGAACGGTAAAAATTTGGTGATTCAATAATTTTTTTACCGCTGTGCTAAAACAGCAGCCAGCGGAAAAAAATCTTCTCTAAACGTCGCAAATCACCTCCTGCTAGCAGGAAGTAACCGGCGCTAATGACAGGTTATTGGCCGGTGTCTGTCTCATAGAGGCGGATTTTTAATTAATGATATCGTTAAAAAACGGTATATTTTTAACGCCAAAAAATAATTGAATAGGAAAAAAAATATCGGCCGTAATTAAAAAAAAAATAGGGTTAAAAATACGCCGGCGAACGATTTTATCTAATTGAATCGGGCCCACATATAAAGTGCAGGGAGAGCTGTGTGTCCACCAAGTCTTCATATACCTGCGTGTGGGTGCGGGAATAAAGTGCGTCTAGTGTTTCGGTTCAGCGGTGTAGCAAACTACGGGTTTGCACTCGCCGTGTTGCTAAGTCGGCTGTTAGTGGTGGGGATAATCGTTCACGGCAAAGAACATAGGTCACAAATGGAGCCCAGACAGCAGGCTGACGCGTTTCTTCTCAGATAGAAATTTCATCAGAGGCATAAGACGGTTAAGCTGAACTTTTCTTTTTTTATGGGACCCTGTGTCCTCTGGTATAAAATCAAAATCAAAAAGCCTCCTGCTACATAGATGATAGAGACTGTAAATTGTGTATTCTAAAAAATGTGTTAAAACTAATAATGTAATACAACAACTTTCTGTAAATTCTAAATTGCTTCCAAGAAAAATAAATGGTCATAAATTGATTAAGTGTTGCTTTTTGTCTTTGGGGAAATGCACAAACCTTCTCTGGGGACTCCTCAGATGTCGTCGCTTTGAATTTAGGCCCCATGTGTATGCTTTAAAATTCATTTATTTTCACAAGTTTGTTTCTTGTGTCTGTAAATATACTATTGTATATTGTAATTAAACCTGTAGTGCAATAGTGAGAGAACGTTAGAATAAATAAGGGATAAACGGTCATATAAAAAATAATATCCCGCACCAATTAGAGGAGTAATTGGGGATATAATCACAATCGATAAGGGTTAATATAGTAAGAACTACTAAGATGGTCCTGTCTGATTTATTTAAACAGGGTATATGCTGATGTTTTCGATACTTTAAAAAATAAAATAAAAATCTTATTGTATTTCTTCTTCTGACGAGCATGCTGATTTATGCGTACACACTACACACGATATCGCCAGCTCGGGTTTGCTGTTCTAGTGTATTTTTTTTTGTTTTCCCTGTTTGTTTTGCAGAAATCGGGACATCAATTGATCTTGGAGGTTGAAGAGTTTGGAAAAAATGTTAGCAAACTCTTCAACCTCCAACCTCAGTTAGAAATAATAAACAACTATAATTGTTCAATCATCAAAAAGATACTGTAAATTGTGTTACAGTATAAAAGGGAAGTGAATGTAGATAGGAAATTGTGGAATAAAATCAATGTCTGTTTGGTTGTATAAACTTCCACTCACAAAGATCCACATTTTCTACTTTAGATAGAAATCTGCCATGACTGCTGGGTTTTGCAGTGTGCACTATTCCCTTCTGTGTATATGGTATCCTGATTGTATTAATTTACACTTACAAAACTTCACAGTCATGCCCAGTTCAGAACTTAGATGGAGCTTTTCATATAATCAGAGCTTGTTCACTTTTAAAACATGCTCCATTGTATTTTCCTTCATGCGTGTGAGTTCCTGCATACACACATGCTACTTGACTGTTTTATGTTGACCTTCAAAATGTTGACAGGTCAAAATATCGACAGTTGAGTATTAGGTTATTATTACAGCTTTATTATTGCATTTCTGACCATTTTTGTTAACAAGGCGCATTCATTACATTAAGTTTGTTATAAACAAATCTATATATAAGCCATTCTGCTCCTTATTGTTATACACTTGCACAGTAGTGTTCACTCTGTTGTGTCGCTACTGCACATGGGCTTGGAGCAGAATAGCTGCTGCCCAGGTTCCCCACTGCCTCACTCCCTCCCTTCACTGTACCCAGTCCTCACCATGCCCTCCTCTTCTTTAACCCTATTGCCATCCTGCCCCATTCAGGCTCTCCCCCGCTCCACTCCCTGGGCACAACTGTCACTCACCCACTTCACCAGACGGGAGTCACTGTAAGGCAGAGGGTGACACACTCTCTCCTAATTGGTTCTGATCCCGGCTGCTAGGGAACAGCCGGCATGCGCCACAGGAGAGATGGCGGCGCCCATAGGAGGCCGCTGCCGCACCAGATGGACCTGAAATACTTGTGAGACACATGATGGGGGATACTAGAGGGGCTGCAGACGCATAATGGGAGGCTGCAGACACATGATGAGGATACTGGGTTGGGACTGGAGACACATGATGGGGTTACTGGGGGGCTGGAGAGACATGATGGGGTTTACTGGGGGGGTGGGGGACATGATGGGGAATACCGAGAGCCTGGGGAAGATACATAAATAAATAAAAACACATAAGACATATAGTCTGTAGAGACATGATGGGGATACTGGGGGGGGACTGGAGGAACATGATGGGAATAATGGGAGGTTGGAGACACATGATGGTGAACTAGAAACACATAAGGAATACTTGGGGTCTGGAGAGACATGATGGGAAATACTGGGAGCTGCAGAGTCATGATGGGGAATAGTGGGAGCCTGAGAGACATGATGGGGGAACACTGGGAGCTAGAGAGACATGATGGGGAATACTAAGAACTGGAATGACATGAATAGGAAATACTGGAAGATTGGGGACACATGATAGGGGATGCTGGGATGCTGGAGAGAAGTCTTTATGACGTGCTTTAGACTAGTGTTAACATAATACTTAACTATTGGCATTTAATACCAGGCCCCCACATGCCAATATAATGTAAATAAGAGAGTTTTCTTGCTGCTGGTATGATACAGTTTAAAAGTACAATGCGATAATTTCCCAGTACACACGTTACTATCATCGTATCTGACAATCGCTTCATGTTCTGTCATACAATCAGTTGTACTGTGTGTATGAAGCATATAGCTGGGTACACACTGGAGGGTTAGCTGATGATTACCGTGCCAATCACACAAAAACCACCAGATAGCTCAGACATCTCACCAGTGTGTTCTGTCCAATGATGCTGCAGAATTGTCTGAACCTGTGTTGCATTGGGCGATTGTATTTGGGGAACATTTGTCAACCATCTGATTTCCATTTATCTTCCTGCATAATGCTGTTTTCGTGGGCATACATATCACTGCAACAGAATGTTATGGGAACAGCTTGTAAAGAATCCACAGGAAAATAAAGTGTAGCATGCACAGAAAATTGGTGTTCTGGTGGAAGCAGCAAATTACATTGCCAATTTAATAAATATGGTGATAAAATACCTAATGGATAAACCAGGTTTCTATGTGTACAACATAAATGTTTTAAATCATGTAAACAAATATACAATTGATAAATAAAATAAACATGTAAAAATATATATAATGTAATTGATAAATTAAACCCTTGTGTTCAAACACTCAACATTATGATCTAAATAACTTGTTCTCAATTTATGGATAACTTGTGAGACTGGGCAACAAGAAAAGGAGACCGGTCCCAAATAGTTCTGATAAAACATGTTTGGGGGAAGTCTTTGTTACATATCATACAATTATCAGTATTTTTATGCTGAATGCTTTATTGGTAGACCATTTCAATGTATATTCCTCGGAGGGGGAGAGAAAATGGAATAGTATCATGTATACAGTAGCCGTTTTAAACATTCCATAGGTTTATCATAGTCATAATATAATAAAGCAGAGAAGCTTATAACTAAACTAGTGTGAAATAATGTAGTTAAAAAATACTTTCCCCCCTGGGTTAATAGCTTGTGTGCCCACAGTCTTATTGTAATTGGTTCAGGGTCAATCTGGATACAGTCCTGGTCAAATTTGATTTGCTTTGACAAAGCACTAGTTCAAAATTCATGGACAGTGAACCAGAGGTATAAAACTATTAGCCGATCCAGGATGATATGTGCCCTGGACTATACATCCAGATTGACCCTGAACCAGTTTTAGTGATTTAGGCCCAGATTCACAACCCTGTACGTCTT
Organism: Limnodynastes dumerilii; assembly: GCA_011038615.1. Taxonomy (NCBI): domain Eukaryota; kingdom Metazoa; phylum Chordata; class Amphibia; order Anura; family Limnodynastidae; genus Limnodynastes; species Limnodynastes dumerilii. Next base: position 552,180 of record WWET01000712.1, read on the forward strand.
CCACATACGTCCTTAATTTCCCGATAGTAGCTAAAATGCATGCGTAGTAATTATTTTACATAATCTACGTATCGTTTCGTTACGTAGCTTGCATATATGCGGTCTTTAAAGACGGATTTTGAGGGTTTAGACAGGCTGCTCCTCGGATCACTTATCACTGTAGTGTGTATGGGTTATGCAGTTCAGGTCTTTAATAATCATTACTACAGTTTTGAAAAAATGTCCCATCGTTGGTAAATACTTCAGTGTGTACCCTGCTTTAGTCTGTCCATATATTGTTTACATCTGAAATGGTATTGGAGGGCATTTGTGTGAAAATATTGTTTTAGAATTTAAGATAATCAACACACAAAATCCTTATTCTCCAACTTTTAGCACGTTTATAAAGCATTCAACTTGTCTTATGTAGTCAAAAGCATTCCCTAAAAGTCGTGTTATGTGTTCAGATCCATCACAAATACTTTACACGCACGCACACACGCACACACGCCTCTATGCTTTTTCTATAGTGGTAATTTTAATATTTATTTCTCTGATGGTTTTTTTTTTTTTTATATTTCAATGATTCCAGTTTTGTCTCAAGGCTAATTGATAATTAAAGTGTTCGTTATTTGTATATACTTAGACTGATTTCACTATTGTCCAAAAACATATTCAAATGTTACATTACATTTTATAATAGAGGATGACAATTCATGTTTTTAGTATAATCATAGTTTAATATATATTTATGTGCCCCTGTCCATTACATTTTTTAAAACAGTCGAATTGCGCACATTTCCCAAAAACCTTTTTCAATCTAGTAATGTGCTCATTAAATACTGACAAGTCAAAAGTTTTTAACCTGTGGTTGGAAAGTCATACTATTCTGAAAACCTATATAGCTGTATTAATGTACCATACTAATTCTGATACTAACATCAGTACATTATAGGGTACATTTCTTTGGTTAAAGATTATTATTTTTCCACCCCTCTTGTTTTATCTATTTCTTTTTTTTTTTCTTGTGTATTCTATTTTTATTTGTTTTGCTGTTTTTTTGTTACTTTTTCTTTTTTTATTCTTTTATTATATAATTTTTTTATGAATAACACCATTTCTCCTCTTAGGACAATATTGAACCTTTGCCCTCCAAGAGACGTAGAGCAACGTCGCCATCCAGCAGTGTCAGTGGCGGAGACTTTGATGATTCACCACATACCACAAGTACCCCAAACTCTGGCAGGAAAAGGAGGAGGCTTGCTAATGTGTCAACAGTGGATCCAGTAAGTGGCCTATAAGTATGGCCATGACTTAATAACGACAGCAACTTATATTATTATTATCTAAAACTCTTATATTTTTTGTGGATAATTGAATATTTTTTCATTTTTAGGATTTTGCAGTAGTATAAAGTGACAGAAAAGTGGTTTTCTTGGTTGTGTGTTTGCATTACATATACTGTATGAAATCTCTCTATAGATTGCTGTGTGCCATGAACTCTATAACACAATCAGGGACTATAAGGATGAACAAGGTCGTATACTGTGTGAACTCTTTATTAGAGCGCCAAAACGCAGGTAAGACATGCTGGTATTTGTGCTTCCACCAACACATTGCCTACATCTTATGCAAGCTAAAATAATTACCTAGGTGCTATTTACTCTGTCATAATACAATAATTCCTGTAGCAGGATCTCTGGAATTATCACGGTCACTGTCTCTTAAGCATTTGGATATATTAAAGTAATATTTGGCCAGTCCCTTAAGTAATGGAATGGTACTTATGCTTTTTAAACCATAGACTACCAATGAAGATACCTAGAAAATGTAGAAGTTTTGCATTTGTGCATTTTATTTTCAAATTTTTTTTAAAATTTTATTTGCTTTTCTGTTTCTTTGTTATAGTTTTTTTTAAATGGTTTTTATTTTTTAATCCAGCTTTAAACTAGAATCTTTAAGTTAATTAGACTGAAATAGCCCATGTTATACATGTTTTGTTTTACATGGATCCCACTGTAAATCCTTGGCATTAGCAGATATAAATTGTATTGTATTTGTTATATAAGCAGCAGCTACTTTCACATACAGAGAGATATTTGTCTGTTCCATGCTTCTAGATAGTGTAACGGTAGACACATTTTTTTTTTATAATCTAGGAACAGGACATAGGAGACAGAGGATCACATAGGTTTATCAATGCTGCTGATCATATCCTCCCCCTCCTGCTCAAACTTCTGAGTGGTAATATCCCAGCAGGGTGATGCTGATGACTGTACGCATCGCACTACTGGGACCTTTTCAGTAGGTTCAGCGGGCAGCAAAGAGAAAAAGGGTCTGCAGCGTGGATAACCCTCTATGGGTACTCTGTGCCAGATAAAAATGTCACCATGGCGACCTGGCGTTTCTGGTTTTGTCATGCCATGAGCTAGTGTAGTTTGGATAGTGCAGTAATAGAAAAGAACCTTCACTTTAGACTAATGAGATTAGGTTTTTATGTGTATGTGTTACAAATGAAATGTCACTTTGTTACACCAACAGAAATCACCCAGATTACTATGAAATTATTACCCAGCCCATCGATTTAATGAAGATCCAACAGAAATTAAAGATGGAGGAGTATGAGGAAGTCAGCCTCCTTACTGCAGATTTTCAGCTGCTGTTCCAGAATGCAAAAGCTTATTACAAGGTGAGTGGAAGTCTAAAGGGAGTAGAATTTAGCAAATGGTAATCTGTATGGTAACTGGGGACCAGACCTCCGCTGCCTCAGGTTTCCGCTGGTCCGAATGCCGCATGGGCAAGCGGAGGCTTGTTAGAAGCACAGGACCAAAAAATGGGGCACACCGTGTACACGCTTGATGAAGCCCATCCTACCCAAAGAAAGACTTCCATTATGCATCTATAATAAAAGTTTGTTGCATGTGCACAAGTACACTCCGGTCATTTTCCATACCTTACATGTGGAAACTCCTATTTTACTTAAGTCTGGATTCACTTCTGGGTTAATGTCTTGTCTTGGAGTGATTGGGGTCATATGTATCTGAAATTTTGCTTCATATTCCATCTGTGCAAAAAGAATAGTTTTTCTAAGCATCCATAGTAGTCAACATACCTACAATACAGTTTCCTTTCTTAGGAAAAATTGTCTTCTATATTTGTAGTTCAAGATTTTTTTTTTTTTTTTTTTTTTCATCCATTTCTACTGTTACTAATCTATATTAGTGCAATTTTATTCTGTTTTACTTAACAGTAAACTTTAACAACGCTCAGCAATAGGCTAATCAGTTCTTTTTATACCTGGTCTCTGGGCCTGAATTTATAGCTATAAGATAACCATTCAAATGATTTATGCAATAGTAAATATCCTATACTCCATACCACAAGTTCTGATAAAAAGAAAAAAGTTACATGCATTGTTAAATCATGGTATTTAATATATAGTGCTATACATTTGCTTAATGCATGTTTTTATTTTGGCCAACAGTCTGATACCCCAGAGTACAAAGCTGCATGCAAGTTATGGGACCTGTATCTACGCACAAAAAATGAGTTTATCCAGAAGGGTGACTGTGAGGATGACGAGGAAGAGGAGGATGTACAGGACAGTGCAACCCCAGAAGGAGATGTTAGTTCTCAGAACATTTACTTAAACTGTAGATGTGCTTTTATTGTCTGGCATTTTCATTTTACCTTGTTGGCTTTGTAGTCTTTGCATTTAAATATGCTACTTTTTTTCGGTGTCAGTCATGCATAAAATCAAGAAACCGTGTGATGTCATGTTTTTATCTTAGGCTTCTCAGAATTATTTAAAGCCCATCTTGGAACAGCTACTGGAATCTATCAGCTCAGCTACACATCCGAATGGCAGGGTGATCAGTGAACTCTTTCAGAAAGTTCCTTCTAAAGTGGTAAGTATCATAACGGTTTATAAGGGAGGTATCGGAATAAATATCTTGGACCGGATCCAAATTTAAGATCGGCAGGTGATTTACGCACGCAAGGTGCGTAAATCACCTGACTTAACTGCATGCGCCCTCCAGATGTTACGCTAGGATTACTAAACCCGCACGGACGGAAAGCACGCGGAGGTCTGGATCCGGTCCCATTGTGAAAAAAAAAAAGATACTGAGATGTCTAAATCCATAATGTATTCACTCTGTCTGGTGTATGAGGAAGATTGCTAAAGTGTATGATAAAGAGTTGTAAGGCATCTTATGAACAAAAGAGCACTGCAGGGATTCCTATGTTGGGTTAGGGTGAACTTATCTTAGTTACACACAATGGAATGGATCCAGAGCCCCGCACACTTTCTGTATATGCGGGATCTGAATGTCCACACAGAGGAGGGGAGTGCACGTCCCTGTCACTCCCCTCTCTCGTTTGTGGTTCTGGACATGTACGTTACCTTAATTTCTCTGCACGGGACTGTGGTTCTCTCTTTACCAGTGTGGCGGGGATCAGGCAAGCAGAAGTGAAGAGCTGGCCCCTTCCACATAACTTCTACTGTATGAAACTAAGTGGTCTTAGTCTGGGACTGATTAACTTAATTGTGAATCCAGCCCTATGTTCAGTTGAAATGTGCGCAGTTGTACCAGTTTTGAGCTTATGGACTTTCATCTGCCTGACATTGGTGCAGATATAACCACACGTTAAAACATATATACTAAGCAGCCTTAAATGAGCTTTAGGTATAACACCTAATTGTGTACAATTTATATGTGTTTTATATGCTCCTGCTTTAAACTAAATGAGAATATCTGAACAAATTGCTTTTTCACGTGTGTAGTCATATTTGCTCCTAGATCAGACTGAACCGTCCATAGTTTTAAATAGCATTTGATTATAACAGTCTTTTGTAAAACGTCTCATTGGCTGTTTGCATACCCCACCTTACCTCTTAATGTAGGGGATTTTGTTTACACTTTACCTGAGATCTGGAAACAAGGAAAGGTTCTTGATGTGTAATTAACCTTTATTTGTCCCTCTTTTACATATTGTCATTTTTTCTTTTTTTAAGGTGCTTGAAAGCTTAATGATGCATTGTTTCCTTACAGTTTCATGTTTTATGTTTCATAGCATTACCCAGACTATTATGCAATAATAAAAGATCCCATTGATCTGAAGACAATTGCTCAGAGGATACAGGTTTGTCATTTCTGCTTCTATAGAGCATAATTGGTAACATGCCACACTTCATTTCTCCATTATTTGCCTTATTTGATTGTGAATCCTTGTTTCTTCTCTTACTTGCAGTCATTTCATTATAAAAGTATTAATGCAATGGCCAAGGATATTGATTTGCTAGCAAAGAATGCCAAAACCTATAACGAGCCAGGTTCCCAGGTCTTCAAGGTGAGTGAATGACTCGCTTCTTTTGTATAGAAACACAAAGAACAAAAGTCAGAACACAGAAGATGGAGATAACCAATTGCAGGACATAGTCACAGTGAATGCACCAGAGCATGATTGCTAAAGAGTTTAGGTTAAAATTGCAGTGTCCAAATGTAGTCTGTTCAAACAGGAATGTAAATGCAGTTGCGGCAATGCCATTTTCGGCACTGATACAGCCGATAGCTTAATTGGGGCTGTATCAGTGCCGAGAGCATTCCCATCAAGAATGTTTTTATTAATTCATTGCTACAGTGGTGAATATTATTGGTAGGCTTCTGGAAGGGGATGGTAAGGGTTAGACTGCATAGAGGGTACAGTTAAGGGACAAAATAGTGCCTGATGCTGCTGGATTCCTCAGACTCCCCAGTCTTAGAAACAAAACGATCTCCTCTTAAACAGCCAAAACGTTTACTGAGTTGGTGAATTCAGTTGCAGGATGTAATCTATCACAATGCAGGTTATTGGAGCAGCAAACCACAACTGTTCAAATAGACAAACATGTAACTGTAGCTACAGAATAAGAAGAAATGGTGTATTGTCAAACAGTCTGGGGATGTACACAGTGATTTAGAAAGCATGGAAACTGTTGAAGCTTTATATAGTGCATAATATTTCTGTATTTCCATAGTCTTTAATCATGTGTTTTAAATGATTTTTCAGGATGCAAATACAATAAAGAAATTGTTTGCACTTAAAAAGTCAGAAATTGATTTTACCGAGTTTTCCAAGTCAAGTCTTCGTAGCAGGTAAGGTATTGCCTCTGTCAGTGTATATTTGTCTCTGCTTAAATGCTGCTGATGAACTTGTAAAATATTGTCAGCTTTCCTGATACCATAAACGAGTTTAAAGTAATTAAGTTCCTTCCATTAGTTTGTTATTATTAATGCTGTATAGGACCATTCTAAAGCCTGGCACTTTATTATAATTGCTTATTATTTCAGGAACAAACGACCTGCACAAGGTGATAGACTGTCTGCTATCACTATGGCCCTGCAGTACGGCTCTGAGAGTGAGGAGGATGCTTCTTTAAATGGTAAAATCCGACTACAGATGCCTTTCCAATGAGCCTTGTTCATAGCCAGGCCCAGCACTGTTTTTATGCTCCATCATTCGGTTTTTACTTTGTAGAAATCTGACTGATACAAGTTGTGGGTCTCCAAAGTGTTGAGAATGTTTCAGTGACTGGTTTAGCTGATAGCTGGCAAAGCATGATGGAACCAGGAGTGCCACAGATTGTCTTGATTTAAAGCCCAACTGGTAGTATGCTACCTGAGGCTCCACTTTTTTCCCTGCTACCCCAGAGTGTGTGCATCTGCATGTGTAATTTTTCACATTTATAGTATTCCATTATTCTAGAGCTTACATTTTACCTTTTTTATTTACATTTTGTTGAATTTCTACTGTAAAACAAAATAACGAAGTATGCAGTACTAAATAAAGCCTACAAACTATCAAAAATACAAGGACACTGTATTTATAACCACAAAACAATAAAATATAATTTATTCATAAGTTGATAAGTGAGGATAAAAAAACAATCATCAGCATAACATATTCTATGCAAATTTATTAGTATGCAGTTTTATTCGTTCTTTGAGATCCCTTATTCAACAAATGCAATAGTGGGGTTATATATCCTCAACATCCTTTACATTGAAAATGTTATAGTGGTGATTGTGGGTTTTTTTATTCTTAATTTATGAATAAATTATATTTCCAGTTTTTGTAGTTATAGATAAAGAGTGTCCAGAGTATTTGTTTTTGTTGTCTTTATGTGCAGTGTCGATCCAAATTGCAGCTGTTTTATTGCATATCCACCTAGCATTATTTCATATTTTTTATTTGCTCTTTGGTGCCATAGGAGGTGCTCTGTTTCTTTTTTTTTTTTTTTTTTTTTTTTTTTTTTTTTACCTTGGTTTNNNNTTACTTTCTACCATGGATGTGTATGGCTTGGTTTAGAAGCTGGTATGTTTGTTTTTATAGCATCCTCGTCTATCCGCTTTGAAGAGGGAGAGTCAGAAGGTGAAAGCATTACCTCTTTTATGGACATCTCTAGCCCATTATATCAGCTTTACGAGACTGTCCGATCTTGCCGGAATAACCAGGGCCAGCTGATTGCAGAACCTTTCTTTCATCTCCCATCAAAAAAAAAATATCCGGATTACTACCAACAAATCAAGAATCCTATTTCTCTGCAGCAGATTAGGTAAATATAAATTGAACAAGCCAATGTTTTTAATAGATCTCCTATAACACAAATATTGGACAACTTTATTTGTAGACGACAATTACAAAATGCTCTTTTACTTTAATCAGCACAGTGTACACATGTCCTCCCTGCAGCTGTACATGTCTTTGAAAATGTTGGATAAATGTTTCCTAACTTTGAATTTAACTGCATTAAATAAAGTCTATAGAGATATGATGCTTTCCAAATGTAATATTAATATTGTATAGCAAGTGCCAAGATTAAGATATGAAGATCTTAGGACCAGCTCTAGACTACTAATTGCCTAAAGATCAGAAAATGATCTTTTTCTTGCATGCGCAAGCACTGCATTAACAGGATGGAATTTTGTATTAGATGGCGAAGTGCGACATGGCTTAGAGCAAAAGCACTTCCGCTATATGGAAGGAGGATGGTATGTAAACAGTATAATAAGGACTGGTTTCAACCCTTGTTTACTTTCCTGACTTCCACGCCATCCTCATTTTACGTGGGAACTGTGTGGAAATTTCATAGTAATGTCCAGCGATTTTAATTATTCAAGCGAGGGGACTGGCCTGAGATCCGAGCTTAGCAGCAGCAAAGTCTGGATTTGGTTCTTATTTGATGTTTTATTGGCAGTCTATTAAGGTAGTAAAATGTATCTTGTTTTTTGTACAGAACTAAGCTGAAGACCCAAGAATATGAAAGTCTGGACCATTTGGAGTCCGATTTAAATTTGATGTTTGAGAACGCCAAGCGCTACAATGTTCCAAATTCTGCAATATACAAGAGGGTGTTTAAGCTGCAACAGCTTATGCAGGTAACGTGATTTCATCTTCTAATGTTTCCTAACACTGGTGCTATCATGGATTGATGAAAATAAGTTACCTCTATATTTACAGGTGTGTTGTGGTCGATATTGCTTAACTGCCCCTAAATATTACAAATATTGGGCTGAATCCAGACTTAAGTAAGTGCTTGAAATGAGTTACTCCTGGGCTAAACCATGTTGATTGCAGGGGAGTCATATTTCATATGTTGCAAACAGTATTAGAGTTCAAAGTTGATGTTTCCTATCCCAAGTCTAAATAACAGTGTGATAGTAAAGCTGGTCAGTATCTGTGTGCAGTAAGCAATTCAAAGATATATCCCTGCATGCAAAGAATACAATTAACTTGACTCCCCCTGCAATCAACATGGTTTAGCCCAGGAGTAACTAATTCAAGCACTTACTTAAGTCTGGATCCAGCACTTTGTCAGCCCAAACTAAGAACAAAGTCTGGATGCAGCCCATTATCTCTTACTTTCAATCTTGGGGACACTGGATCATGGGGATTGCTGGTGGGAGTGAGCACTTAAAAAGTTAAATAGACAAGTTACTGTAGCATATCTCACCTGCAACCCCCCACTGCTCCTCATTTATTTTGTAAGTACCCTGGGAAATAGGATGTGTTTCCTTGGCTGTGCTCGGCCCCTTATTGTATCTTTTATTCATTTTTTTTTCTTAAATATTTAGTGGCAGATTTTCAAATTTACCTTCCAGGAGAGATAGACAATACAGACCACCTCGGCTGCAGGGAGCTCTGAGAAGCATGCCAGGTTTTCTAACCGCCCCTCGTATTTAAATGTTCCTCTCATCCAGGACATGTGGGTTGGGTCAGCTACGGACCCTTGGGTGCACGTGATGGTGTCAATCGGCTATTACATAGATTTCAGTGGCCCGGTGCCTTACAGCTCCTCCATAGAACTTGGCTCTCAGGTCGGAGCTTTTGCTAATGGTGGATTTGATAGTCATTGTTCTCAGTCCATCTATTCAAAGGACAAAGGGATTTTCTCCAACCTTGTTCTGTTTAGGAAGTTGGAAAGTTCTTTCTGTCCGGTGCTTAACCTCAGAGGGGTATCATATAGCAGGTTGCACGTTCCATGAGGATCAATGATGCATACCTGCACATTCCTATATGGAAAGGTGATCAAGCTTTTCTTCGTTTTGTTGTTTGGGAAGATGCTTTCAGTTGGGCTTTGGACGTATCACGGTGCCCAGGTTTTACACCAAGATTATGGTGGTAATAGCAGTGCTGTTAAGGTAACAGCTACATATTGCGCAAAGCTCCTTCAAAATTGGTTCCGTGTCAGAGATTGGTATTTCTCTGACTCCTTTTGACCACTCCAGTGAGCGGTCTTGGCCATAGGTGCTATTCTGTGGGACTGGGTAGCAGTGATGCCAGGTCAGAGGTGGCTGGGGTGTTGCAGCACAGAGGTATTACTACCCGTAAACGTTCAGGAGCTCAGAGCAGTTTTTGTCTACTCCAGAAAATCCTGGTACATCTGAGAGAGTGTCTGATGAGAGTGCAGTCAGAAATGTCACTGCAGTGGCTTATATCACTGAAGCACTGTCATTGGTCTTGGTAGTTCCATATCAGCCCAGCAGGACATGGGGCAGATCCAGACCCACACACGCATTACGTGCGTGCAAGTGTCTGTTAATATGCTAGAGTAGCGGGGAGTACACAGCCCCTGCGCTCCCCACTGTCTGTAGGAAATCGGGACACTTATGTGTCCAGATACCTACATGAAATATTATGACTAGATCTGCGGCCTTATGACCGCAGACAGTCATAATGAGGCTTCCCCCCGCCCCATTGACTTCATTTAAATGGCTATCCCTGCCTATATGGTGGGGATAAAGCCATCGTAAGGGAAGGATCAGCACTAAGGAAACATCTGCCATGCGCATGCGCAGATGTTCCCAGACAGTGAACTTGCGCAAATGGATTGCATACGTTCAATGTCGCCCATAGCTCTGGATCTACCCCATGGTTCTTCCTCGGATGGGGATAGGTCACTGATGGTGCCTTTCATATCATCCAAGTCTGTTGCTTCAAGGACCATTTCAACATCAGGACATGTCTTGGCTGACTTTGACAGCGTGGCTTTTGAATCCAGCCTTTTAAAAGCCTGAGGATTTTCTTTGAGGGGTGGACAGATCATAATGAGGGAGACAAATCCGTCATTGGTCAGCCACTATCACTGCAGTTAGATTTAGTAGTGTGAGTCTTTTGTGTTCCATACCACTTCATTTCCATTATTCAGGCTTTTGACTTTTCTCTAAGCGAGCTTGGATAAGGGCTTTAAGCTTAGCTCTTTAAAGTCCAGGATTCTGCTTTGTCAATTCATTTCTAAAGAAAGCTGGCTATCCATCTGGAGGTTCAGACATATTTGTAAGGGGTCCTCCGCTTTCATGCCCCCTATATGGCTCTGGTGCCACCGTCGGACCTTAATCCGGTTTTATTGGTATTACAAAAGGTTCCGTCTGAGCCTCTTGATAAAACTGATCTGAAATATCATACTTGGTAAGTAGTTTTTCTTTGTGGCATCAGCTAGGAGAGTATCTGAGGTACTTGCATTGACGGTCCAGCATCCAAGAGGTCTATAACTAGGTGTATTAAGGCCCCTATTGTCTGGGTTTACATGTCACACGGACCCGGAGCATGTGACAACACTCTATACCAGAGCAGTGGGCGCTTCTTGGGCATCGTGATGTGGTGTATCTGCAGAACAGTTTTCTTGCAATCCTCTGTCCATACATTTATGAAATATCACGTTTCACATTTTGGCATTTGAAAACTCAGCTTTTGGATGGTTCTTCTTTTGGCCTTACTTGAGCATTTCCTTCCTTGGGAATGCTTTTAGGGTGTCTCCATGTTCCAGTGTCCCCTAGATTGGAAGTAAGAAGAAAGGATTTTGGCATTCATCGTTAAATCCCTTTATCTTATTAAAACTGGGGACACTAGGATCCTGATCTTAGGGTCAGGTCAATTTATTTGATGTGTTGGCTGTCAGCCTTTCTCACCCCATGGCTGTTTTAACCAGTCTGAATGGTAAGATTACCTTTTTTGTGTTTGGGTCATGATAGTACAAACTGAGGAGCAGCAAGGGTTGCCGGTGAGATGCTACAATGATTGGTCTAAGTTAAATTTGAAGTGCCCACTCCCACCAGGCCTATCGGCAATCCTCAGTGTCCAGTGATCCCAGATAAAATCAAAGAAGGGAATTTAACAGTAAGTACTGAAATCCTCTGTATAGGTTATAAGTGATTGCCCAAGTCTTCATATGTTAAGGTCGTATTATAGAAACTCTTATTTATTTCACAAATTGTCATGTCTAATCAGCAATGAATGTTACCGGAGTATATTAAGCCTATTTTGATTTATAATTTTTATTTGACTCGCATAATGAAAAGGAGTGGAACAAGGGTCACACAGTCTTTCTGAGATTGGATATTATGCGTCTATGGGCTGTGCAGACACAGGTCACTGAGGAATTTATAGATCCTTTTCGAAACAGATTTTGCTTTTGTGATACAACTGTTGGGTGTTTGTTACATAAGCTTCGTTCATTCTTCAGATTGATCTCTGATTTTTATCCATGTTTAAAAGATTGTGGCCAGAAATCTTAATTATTTCATAAATCTCTTAAGGTGTATATATTATGCAGGTGGTTTCAATTCTCCTTTCCTACTTAAGTATCATGTTTATATATCTAGTAGCTTTCAGGAACTTAGATTCAATCCAAATGATTTTGCCCCAGAGGGTGTACAACATTTATATGGGGTAAATATGTGTGCAGGGAGGCAAGTGCTGACAGATTTCAGTTTATTCACTATTAGTTTATGTTTAACTGTATGAGTCGGGTCATAAATGTGATGTTATATTGGTGGAAACTTTAGGAATTCACTTATGGAAGTTACTGAGTTATGATGTAACTTATATGCTAACTGTTTTCAATTGTATCTTCATTTTTATTATACATTAATAGGTGTCTTATTTATTAAGCAAAAGGGTTTTCCTTCAACAGTTTATGTAGCTGCATACTTTAAAGATTAAAGGATCTGCCTTTGACTTGATTGTTGGCTGTATCCATATTTCTATGTGTTTTATTATACATTCCTTATTTATAGAAAGTCAAAACGAATAGTAAAAGTAGTAAAATCAGTGCAAGTCAGATGCAGGTAACAGTAGTATGTAGCAGATGTGTAGAGCTCAACAACCTGTCTATGTAGGCAAAAATTTGCATAGATAATAACAGGACATAAACTTATAAGGCAACTATGGTAAGAATGTAGAAAAAGAGAGGGAGAAGGGGGAACGGAAGGAAAGAGAGAGAAGGGGGGAAGGAATAATCAGGTGCTACTTCCAGATGTTGTAGACTATTTCCGGATAGGGTGTATATGTAGGGGTTTTTTAACCCTACAGAGAGTTGACGAGGGGAGAGGAGTCGAGGAACAGGATCCATGGGAACCATGTAGCTTTGTATTCAGAGAATTTGTCAGTGGCGGAGAAGATCAGTTCATCCATGGACCTCTAGAACTCCACTCTCTTGAACCATTCAGAGATTAAGGGGATGTTGGTGGTAGTAGTAGTTTCCATGGGCTGGATCCAGACTTAAGAAGGAGCTTGTAATTAATACCCCTTTCACATTACCACCAAATACCCGGGTTTTTTATCAAAAGCCCGACATTTTGCAAAAACCCGGGTTTTTGGTGGTGATGTGAAACCGCCATTTCCGGGAGACCCGGGTCAAGAGACCCGGGACTTGTATTGTTACCAATACACATTAGGGTCAATGCGATTGATGCATGCTCCATTATGCGTCCTGCGGCAGGCTGAGATGATCCGGTGCGCTCTCCGCTGTCCCTCCAGATGAAGCTGAAGAAGCAGGGCCCACCAGTGTCCTGAATACCCCCAGGCCGGTAAGTCTGTTAACTCTTTTCATAATTTTTTTACTTTAAACAATTAGCAGTAATTTTTAATTAGCGGTATTTAATGATGATTTTTTTTAACAGTAGACGTTAGAAACAGATTTGTTTACTGTTGCCATAGCAACAGTAGACAAATCTGCACCAATCAGGAGGCAAAGTGAAAGACCCGGGTTGAAAACAACCCTGGTCCTTTCACATTGCCTCCCAAGTCATTCTGATAAGTGAAACTATTCACCTGTGACACTGGCTCTTACCTTCTTCTACTCTTTGTAAACATATTATGTATATCGAATTATTTATTGTTATGAGGGATAGAATTATTTAAATATATAGGTGTAACCAATTATTATAGTCATAAATTACAATATATATCCCACAAAACAATTAATGTAGGCCAAGACATGCTGATAAGGCAGCTTGTTATCATCAGAGGGCATATGATACTAACATTGGGCTGGATCCAGACTTAAGTAAGTGCTTGAAATTAGTTACTCCTGGGCTAAACCATGTTGATTGCAGGGGTGTCATATTTCATCTGTTGCAAACAGTATTAGAGTTGAGAGGTGATGTTTCCTATCCCAAGTCTAAATAACAGTGTGATAGTAAAGCTGGTCAGTATCTGTGTGCAGTAAGCAATTCAAAGATATATCCCTGCATGCAAAGAATACAATTAACTTGATTCCCCCCTGCAATCAACATGGTTTTGCCCAGGTGTAACCTTCCTCTCTTAATTACAAGCTCCTGCTTAAGTCTGGATCCAGCCCTATGTGTTTTAGTCAGTTTGCTGCCCCCTTTCCACATTGCATATGCCCAGAGCTGTTGACAATACCTGCATATTAATCAGAAGATGTTCCAACCTATCCAGACTGAGGAGCCATGAAGCTTCCATTCTCTGCATATCCATCCAGCCAAACATACTTCTAGGATTGTATGTGTGCCTTAGACAGAAAGTGTAAGGATGATGGAAGTCAATCGTAGTTAAAACAAACAAACATGCAAATGTCTGGTTATTGTGGCCCAGAGTTAGCGGATCTTCATCCTTTGCTCTGGGATCTGTTTACATTGAAATCTGAAGCCTGGATTTGATCTTGTATTATTATCTAATTACAGCCATTGATCTCTTCTGAGTGTGCTGCCCTCTGTGTATAAGAAAAGTGTTCTGGAAGGTACACTATGAGCGCACCTTCTGTGTTTAGTAGTCCCAGATGTGGTATGCAAACGTGTTTATTGCAAATACTAGCACAAGGAGAACTATTTATGACGGGAGTTATAAGCTAAACTGTTTTATGGATGGACCTGATCCAGACTTGAGTGTTTTCTGTACACAAGGATTTGTGAAAGTCCGCACGTAAAAGTCTGGTGACTCGCTCCTCTCAATTGCGGATTGTAACTTACTTTCGTGTCCATAAACCTACCATAACACTGTGTATGCCCAATGCTTTGACATATGGAAGTGCCTAACTCAGCCCATACAGTATAATTATAATTATTATTATTGTTTATAAGGCTCTACACAGTATCCGCAGTGCCATACAGAGGCAATAGGAAAGCCTGTAGTTACATATACAATACAATAATTAATACAAGGTATAAAATCATAGAATAAGGAATACAATAAAGGTACAATGCAAAAATAAAATACAGTACAAAAATAGCAGAACAATATATATGGAAAATAAAGATGCTGGATATGTGTGTAGGAGCAGATGAATAAGGAGAGAGA